>VWZO01022747.1:0-117951 GCA_013396975.1 Bucco capensis
CTGTGAGATGCATTGGGAACTGGCTGAAGGAAAGAGCCAAGAGAGTAGTGGTCGGTGGAGCAGAATCTAACTGGAGACCTGTGACTAGTAATGTCCCCCAGGGGTCAGTTCTGGGTCCAGTACTGTTCAGTATATTCATTAATGATCTGGATGAAGGGGTAGAGTGTTCCCTCAGCAAGTTTGNAAAGGAGACTGAGAGGGGACGTCATTAATGCTTATAAATATGTTAAGGGTGAGTGTCAGGAGGAGAGAGCCAGGCTCTTCTCAGTGTCATCCAATGTTAGGACAAGAGGGAATGGGAGCAAGTTGGATCACAGGAGGTTTAGTATTAACCTGAGGAAAAACTTTTTTACAGTAAGGGTGATGGAACACTGGAACAGGCTGCCCAGGAGGGCTGTGGAGTCTCCTTCTGTGGAGACATTCAAGAGCTGCCTGGACACATTGCTGTGTGAGCTCTTCTAGGTGATCCTGCTCTGGCAGGGTGGTTGAACTAGGTGATCTTTCTAGGTCCCTTCCAACCCCTAACGTTCTATGATTCTATGATTCTAGGTGGTCAGAGTGTGAGGATAGAGAAAAGAATGAAGAGACAAGTTCTCATCCTGTAACACTACTCCTCATCCTGTAATCCTAATAGTATAGTATTAAAAAATGGGCATATTCTTACAAAATGTGAGACTATACTCAGCTGAGAAATCACATAGAACATGCAGACCAAATGTTTATTTGCTATGAATATAAGTTCAAGGCTTTAAATTAGTTATGCTCATTTGCCCTCGCTGTTCCTTTGATATGGTTTGAATATTCTTGCAAAGCACAGTCAGCAACAGCTAGAACAAACCAGAGGAACTGATTTGTCTACTGCCATAGTGAAGCCATGTATCTGACGATTGTTTGCTTGTTGTTTCTTATGTTGTCTCACAGGAAAATGAAGTGAGTGGTGGGGAATCCCCAGAGAAACAGGTAAAAACCAAGTCACCAGCACTTGCTACATCTCCCCTTGCTTTCCCTCAAAAACATCACCGACAGACTTTTTCAAAGGGAACACTTTATCTTTCAGGCATACAGGTGTGTTTAATAGCCTTTTCTATATAAAAGTTTAAAAAGAAGAATATTTCCATAAAAGAAAATAAAAAAAGGTTATTTCAGACCCTCATCTGTTCAAATTCTGTAAGTTTTAACCTCTCTTCAAAACACTGAAAATAAGCTTAAGAATGTAAATTCATGTACTCCCCTCTCCTGCATTTGTAAAACGTGCATTGGTATTTTTTGTTTTGGCTATAAAAATAACAACATACAAAACCACCAAACCAACAAAAACCAAAACAGAAATTCAATAATTCTGTCAATCTTTTATGAAATATCCAACAAAAGCTACTTTAAATATTATAAAAGAGATGCAAATATTTGATTTTCAGTCCAAAGGCATGACTTCAATTAGTCTCTAAATCTTAAATTTGCTTCCTTCAATTTCCTGGTAGCTTTGTTTTTTTCCCTGGAGCTAGGTTGATTTTTAGCATCAAAAGACTTAGGCTTCAGAGAGTCATACGGTCAGAGTGTTTTATACACATACATCTGTCCCTGAGGTTAGTTACATCTTTTAGACTTCTACCATCTTTTATAAAGTACAGGTACTTGGAGGCAGTATTCTAATCTCCTTTTTGCATAATGCATTACTGATAACAGCCTGAAAATGAGATGTTTATGTTTTATGCACTAATCTCTTGATCACAGAGCAGTGAAATACTTGAGATAAAAAAAAAAACTTGAAATACGAGTACATAGCTGCCCAAGGGAAAGAACTGCAAACAGTTATGCAAAAAGAAAACAAGTGATGCTTAAGCTGAAGATCACTTTTAAATCACCAAACAAAGGGAAGTTCTCCTAATACATTAGTTCAACAACTGACACTAGAATTAGGACACTGTTCTGAAACATGCAGAGAGCCCAGGAAGGACAAACTGGTTTCTCAGAACTGTAAAATAAGTATATTGATAAACACAAGACTTAACAATTTAAGTAAACAAGAGTATGAAAGAAGGAAACTGTTCCAATACTACTTAATATATTTTGAGAACAAGATTTTTTAATATATTTTGAGAACAAGATTTTTGTTCTTTGAGAACAACAGAAGGAAGTGCATAAATAATTGGAAAGGATGAAAAAATGGCACAAATATCTAATTTCTTTAAAAAAGTATCAGAAGTGGTGTGACTATTTTTAGCAATGAACCAATTTGAGATGTACTAGAGAAATTTCTAAAACTCCGGAGTGTACGAAATGCCAAAAAATACGGAAATGTTATCAAAATAATAGTGAAATGGAACACTTTGGAGATTTGGGCTTTTTTCCCATCAGTATCTTACATCATATGGCAGAATACCTGCCAAGTTTCTCATGAAGCTGGATGACTAAGAATGCAGAGAATTGCTTTCCTAGTTCCTTCTGTCCCTGTCACCTAAGAAAACAACTTCTTGGCTTTCCTGGGTTTTGAGTCCCGGCTCCATAATGGTCTATCTCCCAAGTACAGCCAGGATCAGAGCTGGGGCTCAGATCAGCAGGAGGCTGAGGACCTGATCTCTACCAGGGCAGGGCTTCCCAGCAGCACATTAGGCAGCAGCTGGACAAGTCAATGAGCAAAAATCCCTCCTCAAAGAAAAAGTTCCTCATGGCATTGCTGGCACTGTCCCCTTCTAGCAGAATGCTTTGGTGGTAATGGACTGAGAAGTTCTATGGAAAAACTACTGTGTCAGAAAATGTCCTAACAATCTAAACCCCCTGTCAACATTCTAAGCTGCACACACATGACTTTAAACAGGTGCAAGAGACAATGTTCCTCATAAAAGTATTTATTCTATACAAAAAGGACATGGCCAAACACTTCATTGCCATATTTCCATTCTAAGTCTTCTCCATAAAAGAGTTAATTTTGACATCCAAAACCCACAGTGCACTAGAAGAATTGTGGCTGAATTTTTATTGTGGTGACTTTGCATCAAAAGAACATTATTTCATTTCACAGAAATTGCCTTTTTTTGAATAATGTCTTTGTAGTTGGAAATGTCTGCAGTAAAAGTGAGTGAAAAATATTCAACATCAGAATTCACACTCAGGTAAAAATTTTGTCAGTTACTTCAAGTTGAAAAAATAGTCAAGCACACTAAAATAAGTTTTTATGGAGCATTACATGAATTAATGTTTTTCCTTTATATTTCACGTAAGAAGCACAAACTTAAAATAACCTGGAAAGTGTATTTTAAGCAACAGCCAGTTTACTTTATATTTTAATTCATTAAATTTTTTTTAATAACTAAGTCTGTAAAAACTTACGATTTGCATGATTTCGTGGAGTTTCAAGACTTTTGCATGACATTAACCCATTTTCTTTGCATAGCCCTCTGGCTAACTCAGGCAAACAATTAGTGTTTTTCATATCAGCAAAACTACTCACAGGAATGCAACTAAGACAAACTTACAGAGTCAAATAAAAATTAATCTCATTAATTAATCTCATAAACATTTTTAATTTCTTCTTATGAGAAATTTAGATCTTTGAGTCTTTATGTATGATCCATCTGGCTATTTTCAACTTGTAAATATTTTTAACTTGTTTAAAATTGTTTAGTTGACTATGTTGTATGCTGTGTTATTTATTTTAATTAAAAGTGAAAAGATTTTGTTTCAGTAGCAGACCAGATTTATTGGTTAGCAGAGCACGAAAAGTAACTAAAAATTGTTTTATACTATCAGTAAGAACTTATTGTGGGATTAAGTGCTAAAACACAACAGTTTTTCAATTTAGTCAAAACAGACATAGACTAGTCAACATCAAAGAAGGATGGGTATCTAGGTTTCCTCAGGTTCCTCCTCAGACTAAAATACACTGTGCATCTATTATAAGAAACAAACTAGATGTTAAAAGATAGTAAAAATGTGCATCATCTGTTCAATTCTAAAATTTACATCACATGCCTACAGACAAGTTACTGAAATGCACATTTAATTCCCTTCCTAATAAGGATTTCACTTATTGAATAGACAAAATTTTATTATTCCAGAAAGTAATGAGAAATGAAGCAGGAAAAAAGGACATAGTGTAAATTAATATTTTTGTGTTATAGCTTAAAAGATATAAGACGTAGCAGTCCTTGCAGGTGGTTATAGCTGTAAATAGGGCAAATTTCTATTATTATACAGTTAGAAAGTTGGCTTGCTATTTTTGCCTTCTAGCTGGATGCCAGAGAAGGTTATAGTTTCTAGTCAGTGGGGCATTGTTGACAGTTTCTTGGTCTTCAGTTCTACTTTTTGCTTTGTCCACGAGCAGACTGAAATACATAGTCCTTTGGGCCTCCATGCTCTACAATTCATGATACTTTGAACAGGAGGTTGAACAAGAGGCCACCTGAAGTCCTTCCCCACCTGAATTATCCTCTGTCAAATGATTCAAGCACAATTTGACCACTGCTCTGTGTGAGGCCCTCAAGGACTGGCATAATGCAGGAGCAGCTTCTTCACTGTGGACAGTGGAGTCTTGTGGCGGTTGAAAGGAAGGTACCAGGTCCAGGGAGCTAACCAATTACCTGGAGAAGGGTGTGCTCCCCCTTAGTCCTCTCCCTCTGTGGTCCCTGAGATGCCCCAAAAGAGCCACACAGAGACCCCAGGAGAGGAATGAGAGCGACCGTTTATTAACATGGGTGGGGGCATTTATAGGCTTTGGTGGGATTCAGTTAACAACCAATAAAGAACCAGGGATAACAACCAATAGGAGAAGGAAAACAAGGACCTATAGTAAAACTTATACAAAACTTTTTCAAGGACAACTTAAGCAGTCCTAGGTGATGAGATAATGGTTTTCTCAGGGGATTTTGGGAAGAAGAGGGTGACTAAGGGGAAAAAGAACAAAATAATCCATTTTGTAACATATACTTGCACAACAGTAAAAGCTTGATGTCACCAATAGAAAATCAATCAAGCTGTCACTGCTTAGGTCCCTCATATGTTATACATGACAGCTCTTGTTAGCAAAAATTCTCAGGGCAGTGCAACTAACTTTTTGGCAGCATCTTAAGTGAACTTCAATGCCATTTAATCTTTCACTTGATAGAATAGCCTATAAGAGCACCACACTTTTTTTCTATGCAGAGTTCACAAAAATTTTTAAATTGTACTACATTTGAACAATTTATTCCAGACACTTCAAGGGGAAAAGGGCCTTCAGAATGTTACTATTGCGGTAGGTTGACCCTGACTGGATGGCAAGTGCCCACCAAAATTGCTTTATTGCTTTCTCCCCTAAGCAGGATAGGCAAGGGAAAACAATGAAAGACTTGTGGGTGAAGATAAGGACAGTTTAATTATCAGCAGGCAATGTCTGGCAATGTCCTGGAAAGCAAGGAAACAGTATGAGTAGCAGTTGCTCTAGAAGACAAACCTAAGTAATGAATGTCCCTCCTTCCTCCTTTCTCTTAGCTTTATTGCTGAGCAGATCTCATATGGTGTGGAATATCCCTTTGGTCAATTTGGGTCAACAGTCCTGACTATGTGCCCTACCAAGATCTTGCCTATCCTCAGCCTACTGGTGAGGGGGAAATGTTGGAGAGACAGCCTTGATGCTCTGTTCCCACTGCTCAGCAGTAGCCAAAACACTGGTGTGTTATCAACACCTTTCTAGCTACCACTACAAAGCACAGCTCTATGGGGCTATGAGGAAAACCCAATATAAATATATAATTGATTGGCACTGAGATTTTTTTTCAAGATGTCAAGGTCAAGCATATATCTTACAACAAAACTGTTTTATTTTTTTCCGAGCTTTGGAATCTGTGGGAGAATTGTTCAAGGATGTGAGAAAGAATTCAACATCAGATATCCTGGAACTGATTAGAAGAAAGCCTTGGGACAAACAATCAGTTTGAGGAAGAACAGAACGCATAGATCCTGGTAAAGGTCTCTGGATATGAAGAAAGAAGAACGTAGAGATTGTTGCTAAGGACTGTTAATAACTAACCAAGGGTATCGTCTTAAGACTTGGCTGAGCTTGCTAAATTGTTGTGAAACTATGTAGCAGTAACTGTAACCCTCATGCATATACTGTGGAAATTACCAAGACTGTAGGAAAGGTATAAAAGAAGATATCTGAGCTGAATAAATTGGCTTCACTGGCTCACAGCTTGGGGAGTCCGTGTTCTTAATTGTCACAAGAATCAACTGATTGCTTACAGTAAGTTGCTTCCATTGGCAGAAATAATTCTTGATTTACCCAAAGGAAGGAAGGGGAACATCAGACCTGTAGGTTGAAGTCCCAGGTCCTGGCTTCTTTCAAGCTGAAGTTAATCATTAACTTGAGCAGACATTTGATCAAGTTATTCAGAGAATAGGATGTTATTAGATACTAAATGAAAATTAATTAAAAAAATGTATTTTAGCATTGTTGGTCCTGGAATGGTATTTTAGTGCAAAAAATGAGACTATTTCCTCTTTCGCAGTAGAGTAGTCATCCCATTGATATTGAATTATTCTTCCAAGCTGCTGACACAGTATGACTCACAAGATTCAAGTCCCATTGAATTTTCAAACCCCTTTAGAAAATAAAAAGACTCAGAAAACCTCAAAGTTGATTTAACATAAAATCTACAGTTAATAAATCATTGAATGCTCTCTTTCAACCTTGAAATAAAATAAATGCCATTTATTTATTAATATTTTAAATTAGCTGCCTCTCTCTGCCAAAAGAAATTGCAGGATTCATAGATAATGTATTTTATAAGATAGTTCTGCATGATACAGGATTTAGACAGCTTCTCTTCTACCTGCTTCTCTTCATCTTATCATATATAACTTTAAGCTTGGACATTTATAAACATTCCACTTTAACTCAGACAGTTCATGGCAGTATCACTTATCTGACAGTATGAATGAAAAACAATGAAGAATAACAAAAATGAACCTGATTGGTTTTATGTTTCCTGCTTTACTCGGCTTTGTGCATCCATTGTGTGAAAGTTGTATTCTTTTTTGTTTTATTATATGTGAACAACTAACAATGAAAATACATTCAATATACTATGTGAATATGATATTAGTTTCATGTACAGTTGTTTCAGACGATAAACTGGCAATGGAATGCATCCTGATTTTAAAAGAAACTAGCAAATTTTCAGTTCTAGGGAAATGAAAAGAGAAAGGATCAGAGTGGAGGTATTGATTTGCTTGAAGTTTTTTTATTCATTTGCTTATAATGCAGAACTCATCAACAAACATGTGAAGTTACAGAACAAAATAAGTTGTTTCTCAAGGACATTTTACTAAACAGAAAGGTCAATATGGGAAAATTAAAATTCTTCCTCAGTACAAACTTCAATCAAAATATGTACATTGAGTTCAGAAAAATTAATGAAACTATCAACATAAAATTGAAACAGTTGGGATTGGGTTTTCCTAGATTCTAGGGGTATAAAGACTTTGAACTTCTCTTTGCCTTCCAGCAATCTGCAGACCATAGTCATCAGCTTTTGCTGATGATTTTCTCAATGTATATTATTTGTACAATATGAGGAATTTTTTTTTTTTGCATTTCATCTTTAGAATGCTTCTTTTTTGTCTCTCCTTTTTTTTAATTAAAAGGCATTGAGGTTAATGTAATTGCAGAAATGATGTGTGCAAAAGACTTATTATGCTTGTTATAGCTCCTCATTCTGTCAGTGTTACTCCCAAGTTGTAATACATTTTTATTGGACTCATTCCCTAGTGTACTTATGCATAAGTCTGGATTTGTTCAGTGAGGTTCTAAAATGGCTTGAGCAAAGGAATTCTCACCCTTTTGTCTGAGAGACTAAATGAGGAGGAGCTGAGGTGTGTGAACTCAGGAAAGAAAAGGTCTTTGGAGTACCACTAGAATTGTTGGGAGTGCAATCCAACACTCTCATTGCAGATCTTCATTTTACATAAACCAGAGGAGCAGAGCAATGCTGTGTGTGTGTATTAGCATTTTGGTTTGGGTCAGAGCAGCACTGAGGCCAAGCTGGGATGTCAGCCCCTTCATGAATGTGAGTCAGGATCAGGCCTGGTGATTGAACCCAGGTTCAGACATGGCCCCAGCATGGGGCTTCTACAACAGATGACCTCAGGTCTTCTAGCAATTGCTAATATAATCATACTCTCAAAAGATAAAGAATCTTTAGGTTACTGAACTACGTGGGGGTGAATTTTTCAGAGATGTATGACATGATTGGATTGTGTGGTTCCTTACAGAATTCATAGTTCCTTACCTAGTGTCAAGGCATTCCAAAGGGGAATGAACCTAAGCTCCTCAAAAATTATTTCTTACTGAAGTATTGAATTATTGATCAGGCATCCATCTCTTAACAGGAAATGGATCAGCACTAAATGTTAGATTTGGGGAAACAAGTGTTTGGCATCTTATGCTTACCATTCAAATCTAAATTGAATCATATAACCACCATTTCTCCTTCTTGGTAACGAAAGGACAGAGAGTGATTTTTATGAGATAACAGTTATGTTTCTACCTCAGCACCAAAGCATTTCCCTGCTTAAAGTTCTGTGAACCAGAAGCACGACATTGAACTATACTTGCACATTTGTAATTAGTTTTGATTACTGGCAGAAGCAAAACCAGATTCATATTCTTAACTGCAGACTTGTGAATCTATAGGAACTAGTGCTCTAGCAAAATCCCACTAACCATTTTTAATGAAGGTTGAGAGATGTAAGGCTTTGTTTTCTGTGCTAGTATCAAGATTAAGGTCACCCATTATAATTAAATTTGGTATCCATAGTGCAGATTGAGTTAATGTTTTCACATTATTATCAAACAAAGGTGGAAGAGCATATTTATATTAATGAAACAATATATCCTGAGATTAATGACTCAACTGAAAACTCATAAAATTAGTTGCCATAAAACAAATTAAATTTAATGCAAAATAGAAGTGTTTTGATTGCTTATAGTTGTCTGGTTTACAATTTCTCTCCTTTTATATTCCTTTAAATTAATGTCTTTTTGAGGTTCTGAGTTAAAAGTTCTTCTGCCCTCATTTTTACTATCTTTTTCTGCGAAGAACAGATGTCTTAATAAAGAATGGACAGCTGGTTTATACACAAAGAGGCACAATCAATTAAAGGCTATAGTTTAAAAGTTTGTAAACAAGATGTACACTACTAATGATTTTTAATGTTTTTGCAACCTGTGTATCATAGCATGTGAAGTATCCATTATTGAATGAGCATTTTGTAATGAACTCTTACCCTTGAATCATTAAAAGAAGCAGCTTGTACTTTTTCTAAAAACTTCTGAGACATGTTTTCTTTTGGCTTGGGTTGGTTGTTTATAAATATATTAAGTTATTTCAACTTTCAAAATATAATTATTCTGTATTGATTTTTCTGACATACAAAATTACTTCTTTTCAGTTCTGTCACCATGTGGCAGTTGTTAGTTGTTTTCTGTTCTCATGTTGCCTTTGATTTTCAGAGAAAGCAGTAAGTTTGTGGTCACCAAAAAAGGTAGTATAATTATTGAAATACATGGAAAGCATACTGGGAAAAAGGAATGCTAAAAATTTCTTTTACACTAATAAAAATGTCATGACATGAAATGGATAAGAATAACAAAATCTTTAAGCTAATCAAACAGAGGGATATAGATTGGCTACTATATTAGAAAGAATATTTATACTCTGCATTGAAAACTCTTCCATAGTGAACTATGGTTCAGAAATTTAGTATTGCAGAAAGAATGAGTGTCATCATCAGAGAGAAACACATAGAGACTTTATCTGCTATGATGTACATGCTGTGTCACAGTATGATTGCACAAAGGTAGAGGTAGAGTAGCTGCCACTAGACAGCAATAATAGTTATGAGCTAGCTGACATGGTCTTTTGGCAGACACAGTTCAAGATTGTCCTGGTATCTTAAGTTTTTGCTTGAAGATTGAAAAAATTGATATCCTATCATGGTTGTCACTATTAGATAGATTACAGATGGCCAACCACAATATCCCAGCTGGGAGAAAAACTTGAAATACCTGGGTTCAGACCAACTGCACTTCCTGACTCTATTTCTTAATCAGCCAGTAGGGACAAGTTGAGTACCAGCTGAATTGGATGCCCATTACACTTTCAGTGTCACCTGGAAAACGTGGCAAGCCATTTGCTTTCCGTCCTGTTATACTTTTACTATTTTTCCCAGTAGTGGCCCTGACTGTCTTTCTATACTATCCATATCTTTTCCTTATGTATGTCTTAATGTGCATACTTATGTCAACCCCTCTCCAATGTGGTTTAAGACTCATACCAACCCCTTACCCTCTTTACAGAGACCTTCTGGCAGCATAGTCTCTCACTTAGGGAGATCCAGATTTGGTTCTCTACTCATCTCAGCTACAGCAGTCTGACAAACAGCCCAAAAGAATTTTCTTAGATCTAATAAATCAGATCTTTAAAGTCCACTCAAAAGAGAACTTCTAGTTTTCACACTGTTTATCTCCAGGCGGTTATGAGACACAATACTTTGAAAGTTAATTTTGAAATTAAGAAGAATGGATGATCGTAACCAAGTTTGCCTTACAAAAAATGAAATTTAATGAAAGTGAGTGTGTCTGATCTAAACAAGGCAGTGAGGCATGTGGAATTATAAGGAGTTTAATTTCTAGGAAAATGAAATACTTAAGTTCCTTAGACAAAAGAGCGAAATGATCCAGGGAAAGGAAACAGTGCTGAATTGGTGCCTAAGTTTAGCTACACAGCATTGGATGCTAAAAACAATGGACTTGTTGTGCAAGCAATAAATAACCATCCTTTTTTGTCTTTCTTGTAAATGACCACCTTATCAACTATCCCTCTACTAATATTCTCTCAGATACCAGACAACTTTTCTTCCAGGCAGTTTGGACTCAACGTTATCAATGTATAGTTAGTTTGGAAAGATTTTTGCTTTTGTCAGGGGAGAAGAAACATTTGTGTTTCAGCAAACTTGTCTGTTTTCTTTCTGCAGCAACATCAGATGGTCTAATAAAAGGCATTATTCCACCCCACCTTAAGTGTCCAGTACAAACTTCTAGTCCTCTCTGTGGTATGAAACCTTTTATCTGTGTGCCATAGCTAAGACTATTATGCTGAAGCCCAATGTAATCCACTGCATATAGTTTATAACAGTTATTTTGCACATATACATCAGAAATGTGAATTATAAAGTAGAGCTGAGCAGTGTTTATTGAATATCTTAATGAACATCACATTAAATACTGTAGTTGATAGGATTGAGAATTTCAAAGGTAGCTTTTAATGAATACAAGAAATCACAGATCTATCATCAATAGAATGAAAACAATCGTCATTGCCTATTGAAATAGCAAACATATACATGCTTGCTGGTTTTATTGAAACACATCTGTGTGCTTCAGGTCTGACAACAGTGAAAGAAAGGGAAAAATAAATGCCATAACTTTTCTCAACTAGAAGATCATCACATCCTTTCTAACATCACTGAATTGAGAAGAATACTTTATACAACTTCTTCAGTCCCCAAGAGATGCAACCTCTGAATCCATCTTAATAAAAGCCTTTTAACACAGAATGTTATGTAGCATTACGCAATCAATGTAAGGTAAGGTATTAACATAGGGACACTTCACAGAGGTTCTTGCAGAAACTGTAAGCAAAACCAGCTACTCAAATAGAATTTAATCCATCTGGTTTTAAAATTAAGACTGCTAGAAGAAAGAATGTTGAATAGGCTGCAAGCATGCCAATAATAAGAAGTAAATTGGCATAGCAAGACCTTAAATTGCATTTTCTCTTTGATATTCCAGAGGATTTATCTACTGCAAATTACAAAATATCAGCCCTCTCTGTGCCAGCTCAAACTCACATGAGAGTCTTCTAGGAGAAGGAGGAAATCCGGTCATTGCCCATGGTAAAGTGTGGGGAGTGATACCCCTGTTCCTAGAATCCTTGTATGGGTAGGATGAGTTCATTAGCCTTCTGGCAGTCATCCTAGGAGAAGGACAACTCNGAATGGCTCGTTTCTTTTTGCGAAAAGCGCTGCTAAAAACAAAGAATTGCCGAAAAAAATTAACATCAGTATGTTCTCATCATAATAATGTCTGGAAAATATAAATATTTCTATCAATGCCAGTTAACTACATCATAAATTACTAATTAAATATAAATTTTGCCTTTATTTTAATAGATGTTATTAACTTTTTGCAATGATAGATGTTCTTTCTCTGCAGATAAAGCCAATATGTTTTTCAAGTTATTACATTCATTTAACTTAATATGAAAAGCTTTGTCCATATGTACAATGTGTTACTATTTGCCTAAGGATAGTCCATCTATGCTATGGTATGGACTTACCAAGATATGATTACAAATGTAACATTAGTTCTTAGTTTTCTATTGCATATGAACATATGTTTAATAGAAAGCTAACAATATTGAAATGAATGGTTAAATTGTTACTGATTTTCATAGCATAGACTTTATTTGCTTTGTCTGTAATATTTGATTTAGCTCTGCTAAATATAATGCACGATATGCTATGTACTATATAGTGAGAGATATTTTAATTTCAACAGATTGAAACCTATATTATCAATAATACTTTCAAGAAATAATGAAATTTAAATAGTCTTAGAGAAAGTTCAAATGAAAAAAACCTCAACTATTGGTTAGTTTAGAATATAAATATTCCATATTCACATTCCCAGTCAAAATTAAAACTCCTAAATTAAAACATTTTCAATGTTTTGCTTTCTTTTTAATTATATCTCCATTTCAGTTTTTATTACTTCTGTTCTAAAAGAAATTTTTTTTAGTTAACATGTAGAAAATTTTAATATAAATCCAAAATAT
Organism: Bucco capensis; assembly: GCA_013396975.1. Classification (NCBI taxonomy): domain Eukaryota; kingdom Metazoa; phylum Chordata; class Aves; order Piciformes; family Bucconidae; genus Bucco; species Bucco capensis. The sequence goes on from VWZO01022747.1 coordinate 12,873, forward strand.
GTCTGGCTTCATGTCAGCAATATTAGATAGGCATAGATGTCTATCTTTGTACCAGCTAGTTTTCCCTTACACATTTACAGGAATAAGGTAAAGTTGTTTAGAAGCATTCCTGTAAGACGCTGTTTTGGAAGGCTCTAAGTCTGCATTATCTCCTAACTTGTTCAGGCTAACTTGTTACATTATCAAGAAGAGGAGAGAGGTTCAGTGACATTTTTGGGCATATTCCATTATCCTTTTAACACCAGGCTAATATTAGAAACAGAAATGCGTTTGCCAAGTGTCTTTCAAGGCATTTATCTGCATTTACCTCTCTTGCTAGAAAGCATTTTTACAACAGTAAGACCATTTTTTCCTTCAATAAGCCACTCCTAACAACAGTAGCAAGAGATTATAACAAGGAAAGAGAGCTGAAATCTCAAGTGCATTTTCTCTAATGGCTGTTTCAATCTGATTTTTTCAGTCACAGGAAGCAGAAAAAGAGATGAGAATTCTCTCTTCTTCCTTGAAGTAGGATCACAGTTAATAGGTGGGCCCACAGTCCAGTAGATAACACAACAAAAATTTTTTTTTCTAAGGTATAATTTCCTTTTTTCTTCTCCATATTTCATCCTACTGATTTTAGTCACATAATTTTGCACCTCATTAAAATAATCATTATCTTATAAGAATAATTTCCCTGAAGTTTTTTTAGACTTTTTTCCTTTCACTTAAGAAAATACATGACTCTTTCATTATGGCCAGACCAACAAAGCATGTGTGATAAGGCTCAATACTGAACCATGTGAGTAGGACTGAACCATGATGGTTGATACTGACCATGATGTGCACAATATACATGCATCTTCAAACACATTGGTAGTTTTAAGACTGTTTTCTGTAATTTCTCATCTTTATTATTGTTACTTCTATAGAGATCTCTCCAACACAGTATTTTAGGTAATGTGACACTCAGAAGTGGTTGAGTCATTCCAGTTATGTACACATATTACTTCTCTGATATTTACATGCACCTTTCAGCTGTGTTTAATATAGAGCATGACACTATCTTATATATTAGTATTTAAGTGGTTACTTTTCAAATTCGTTATTTGTGTTTTCAGTATTCTTCCTAACCAGCAACCTGCAGTGGGTTTGATTTGCTTATGAAAATGTTCTTAGTTGTCATCGTCANTACCTGAAATGTTCTTAGTAAATAAATTTTAACCCACAGTGCCCTACTCAGACACCTATTCAGAAAATGAAATCTGTTATTTGTGTATCTAATGCAGGGGTATGTCAGGGAAAAACTTTTATCTTTAATAAAGACATTCAAAAGCCTGTGGATATTTCTAGGAAAAGTAACCCATGGTTTAGCTAAAAACAAAATAACATCTTATTTCAGGAAGTTCTAGGTAATCAAGATTTCCAACTCAAACTACTTCCAAGCAGGCAAGATAAAATAATTTACTCAAGATTAAAATAAGAATGAGACAGCTTTTCCGGTATAGAATAAGATCCTAAATCTATGAAGTTTTAGCTCAAGACACAAGTGAAACTTCTGAGTCTTCACAGAATCATAGAATCATTAACATTTGAAAAGACTTCTCAGATCATTGAGTCCAATTGTTAACCTAACACTAGCAAGTGCACCACTAAACTATGTCCCTAAACACCACATCTACATATTTTTGAACACTTCCAAGGATAGTAGTTCCATCACTTCCCTGGGCAGCCTGTTCTTAACCACTCTTTCAGTGAAGACTCTTTGATTTTTCTCTTTATAAAACAGAATTAAGCTGCGAAGCACTTTGAGATGTGACCATCTCTTCTTAAAACCTCCAATTGCAATTTTTATTTTTTTTATGACTCAGCTGAACTGCTGCTCACTGTGGCTGAACAAACATTAAGCTGTATATTTGAAGAATATTATAGTTACTGTCCCAGTTCTCTCTTGAAGCTTATAGAAGGTCAGGAGGGAACACATAGCCTTGCATTGGGATTATACAATAAGTACTCATATGAATGTTTGTGTCTTTGTTTGCTACCATTTACAGAAATAATTAACAGCCTAAATGCATCAATTATTTTAGAAGCTGTTACTAAATTCTTGTCGGAACCATACATAGGCAAGTGCATTAAATTCTTCACACTTATATTTCGCAGCTCTATGAGTGTAACCTCTTGAATGTATTCATGAATTTTAGGAATAAGTTACTTCAGAGTTACCATGATCCTTAATCTGAATGTTAATCCAGTAGATATATTTCTTAGTAATACTCCCAAGTCTCTACTTGTAAGCACTTGGAAAACCTTAGTCTTGCCAAAGCATATGTTTTATTTAACTCTCCAGAATAATACAATTTCTTCCTAAATCAAGATATCAGTTGATTCTTGAATAAGAATGTGCAAAAGCTTCTAAAGCAGAAATTCCTTTTTAAATTATTTTTTTCTCAAAATAGATTTCTGTATTGTAGACCTGTGGTCCATAAATGCAGTTCTGCTATTGATAGTAACAAAGCACAGTCTTTGTATTGTGTTTGCAAGACCTCAGAACTGAGGCTTGTTAGGCTTGCTTAGTGTGAACTTGTTTTGACCTGCCTGGAGCTTTCTTTTTAGTTGGTTTAGCTGCAACAGCAGTTTTGTTAATGATCAGGTGGCTATGCTTAATTTGTTTCACTTTTGCTTATCTTCATATGGCAGAGCCATAGATTTATACAGATGGTAGCTACAAGTAATTATTCTACACAGACTGACACACTTATGGCTCTAACGTGATGACATAGTGTAGAGGAACAGAGACTTGTTATGATAGTGGTGGCATTGAGAAGTGGAGAAGTGGAGACAGGCTGGTACCAGAGTCTAGTAGAGGTCATTTAAAGAAAAGCAAACCTAGATCTGGAAAAAATCAGTTTTAGGCGTAACAAGGAGAACAAAAAGAAAGCAGAAATAATTTGTAAAATGCACTATGTATAGTAGATTCAGCTGTATAGACCCTGACCAGCTAACTTGACTTCCCAGCTTGACCTCAGACCTACCTCATCACCAGGGACTTTCCTGGGGATCTCTGGACTGTGACTGACCCTGGTTGCCATCACTGGACCTATCCTGATCTCTTTGCCCAGGCACTGTGGGTCTGTGACCTTACTGATGAGGACGGTGCCCTGCTATCTTGCTGTCACCCTGGCTCTCAGCTCACCTTCTCTGGGGAGCAGCCTGCTTTTGCTTCTCCCTGATAGACACCTTTCAGACTTCAATTTTTCTGCACAGTTATGCCCTCCTTGTAAAAAAGATATCTTTCTTATTTTCTGAAGGCTACCCTGGGAATCTGTGGTTTGCTGAAGATTTCATCTGTTCCCACCACTGAGTTATTCTGGGGGGACAATTTCTCTACAGCTGGAAGCACACTCCTTCTGTTAGTTATAACTAATGGCTGATGGCTTACCAGGAAAAGCCATGTTTTTAAGGTCATAATTCTGAAAGGTGAATGTGCAGAGGAAATTCAATTCACTATTATTTGCATATATTCCTGGGAACAAGCAATCAGGGTCTACTTGAAAGATCAGACAGTCTTGTTTCTCACAACAATGGCATTTAACAGCTCTCCATCAAACCCTGAATCTAATCTGGATACCTGAAGCGTGCAGGAATCAGCTGAGAGCTGTGTGACAAAATAAATACTAAGCAGTTCTGGTGAGATGACACCAGCTTGTGTAACTGAAGGAAGTGAATTGAAAGCATTCAAACTTGCTCCAGTCCTGCCTTCATTCCATCGTGAAATTGTCTAAACCTCAGAGCGAAATTGTCTAAGCAACCAATCCTAAGGTAAAGACCCTGCTGAGTGTCAAATGTTACTGTCAAATTGACAAAGATGGAGCAGACATAAATGACCTCTCTATTTCTGTTCTATGTGCTAGCTAAAAAAGATTAAGCTTGTTGTAATTTCATATTCTGAAACAAAGTTTGCTGTGAGGTAAATATCTTTGTTATATGGCAAAGTAAGGCAGATAAATATGGACCTTGTAGTAGTAGTGCCAAGACTTTTTAGTATGAGAAATCTTCAGTGAGGGAAGTGTATGAAATGACTACCCATCTTCTTATGAAGATGGACAAAGAAACAAAGTTTAGTCTTGGAGGATCACTAGTTTATCTCACATACACAGTAGGAGCTTTCCAGGGATTAAGAAGCCTCAAAGCATCTGAGAGTCTCAAATGAAATGAGAGCAAGTACTTCGTCACCTGAATTTCTGAGACAGTAACTAATACCTAGAGTGAACTGATGGGCTGTGAAGACAGGTGTTCAGTAGCCTTGTAGCTGATGGTGGATTATTTACTGAATAAAAATTGAAATGCTGACATTTAGTATCAAGAATTCAGTTCTTTCCAGTTAGAAAGGTAATCTATCCAAAATTCACACCAGGAGTGGAACTGCCATTAGGAGAACCATACAATATTTTAAGAGCAGACTTATGCCATTTCGATTGAATTGTTATCACAGCTCATCTGTTTGCTTACCATCTAGGCACTATACATAACTTCAACTTATGCTGAAGATTGTAAATGTTTTTCCTAGATGTTAATAGTCTATAAGCTATTTAAGATTAACAGAAGTAATATTTTCCATCGAACAATTTCCTGCAAACTGTCTTACAGAACTGATATTTGTATTACCAGGTTATTACATCAAAAGTGTTCAAAACACATTGAAAACACTTTTGAAGTGATTAAACATTGCCAGAAGTTGTGTTAGTAATAATTCAGTTTGCATTAAAATATTTTGTCCTTTAGAAAAGTTATTGTAATATAGCTTCTTCAAATAATTTTTCCTGAGTTATTGCAGAGAAGTTTTGAACAGACAAAAGGAAAGTACACCTAACTTTATCTTCTAAACTTGATGTTGTTGCTGTTTCTGCTTTACATTGGCTAATTAATGTCAGTACTTGGGTCTGAGGTGTAACCAAGAGTTCATTTTTTTCTTATTTAAATGCTTAAAAATAGACTTTATAGTAAAATTGTTCTCCACATATTTCCTGAGATAATAAATTATTGCTGTTTCTTCTTCTGTTTCTTATTACTTATAAGTAATAAGAATATTACTTATTCTCCTAAGTAATATTCTGCCAGGCATCCTGGTCACCAGGAACACTGGAAACATCCAGAATAGTTTTCTATCTGGTCCTGATCCCAAAAGCTTGTGACTTGAAGTCATGCATACACTTTCTTTTGATCTCCTGAAGTTTCCTCATGACACTGAGAAGTCATGAAAGGTAAGATTTCCAGACAAGCTAGTTATTGACAACAATCAACCAAAGAGCAAACACTGTAATTTGCAGTGACAATATAAAAACAAAGGTATAGCTTATCAAGGAGGTAATGATTCATTGTTGCTTCAACTGGCTGTATGCAATTTTTCTTGCAGTTATATTCACTGCATACTGTCAATGTTTTCTTTCCTGTGTATCTATTATCACAAGATACAGAAATAATGACAGATATATGAGATGCTATGAAATCTGACAATGCATAGGTTACTTTCTAGGGAGGACTATTTGATGAATATATCTGTTGGAAGGAAACCTGGCTGCAGTGGGTAGCTGTATGTCATTTCCAGCTGTTACAATGACTGAAGCTATGCATAAGACTTTGCCATAGAACATTGCTTTCTGAGAAAATTCAGATATCTTTCAATACATCATAGCTGACTATTAGGAGCTGGGTACTCTGTAGTCTGAAAGTCCAGTGAAATGTCACCCTGTGAAATAATTTAATGGCCAGGATATGGTTGTCATCTGTGACTGAATGTTTAGAGTAGCAAGGGAGGTTGGTGACAAACAAACGCCTTATTTCCATTGCATACAAATCTTTGAATAAATATTGGTAAGAAGTTGAACCAGTTATGAAAGAAAATGAGCTGTATTTTAAGTGAATTTAGTTTATGCTGTGAGCATAATTTACTTGCATGAAGTCTGTATCCCTTTGAAGCCCAAGAACAGATAATGTAGTTAAATAGTCTGAACTCTAAGGAATAGGTTAAAATTGAAAGATTGACTAGAATAAACTAATTTAAAACCAATAACAATATTAGATTTTTTTCTCCATAACTAAATAGAACTTCTTTAATTTCAAATACCTCAAATTTTTATTTCAAAATACCTTCACGTTTTCAGAAAAAAAATGATCATTTTGAGGTAAGTGATCAATTGTGAGCTTGTGGAGTCACTATCATTGCTGGAGGTGTTTAAAAAATGTATAGATGTGGTGCTTAGGCACATTACTGAATGATGTCCCTTTCAATCACACATTTCTGTAAAACACAGACTTTACTGAAACAGAACTAGAAGATATGTAGTGAAAATACCATAGCTGAAGCCTATGTGTATACGTATTAGCTACACATAAATTCATTAACAAATATTAAAGCATAGTATGGCTAGGCTTCGTGAACAAAGATCCAGGGAGGGCTACAACCATGCTCATCATCAGCGCGTTTTACAAGCACACTCATAAAAAGAGGATAGCGGATAGCACCCTTGAGCCTGCGCTATGGATTTTTTTTTTAGGTGAGACGCAGCATGCGCAGAGCTGGACCCACCCTTTAGTCCTAAGGTTCATCTGCCAAGGCCTAGCAAACTTGGATGCTGGCAGCCAAGTCCTTAGGACGATTAAAGCATAGATAATTCTTTCAAAAGCTTTTTCTGTATATCAGAATGTTTACTTTTGTACATTTAACATAGCAAACTAGTTAGCTTGTAAGTACAGTACATTAACTATATGTGAAATTCAAAATGCTCCTAGTCTAGCTACTGCATAGGTGTTTATGGACATTAAAAATTATTAAACAAATTGCCTTCAAAATAAAGCACTCTGTAAGAGTGATACTTTCAAAGATAGTTTTGCTTCCTTTGCACTAAAATTGAGCAAAGTAGAAGAAAGCACACAGTTCTGGAGATAAAACTTATCAGAGAATCATAGAATGTTAGGGGTTGGAAGGGACCTAGAAAGATCATCTAGTCTAACAACCCTTCAAGAGCAGGATCACCTAGACAAGGTCACACAGGAATGTGTCCAAGCAGATCCTGAATGTCTCCAGAGAAGGAGACTCCATAACCCTCCTGCAGAGCCTGTTCCAGTGCTCCATCACCCTTACTGTAAAAAAGTTTTTCCTCATGTTAATACTAAACCTCCTATGGTCCAAATTGCTCCTATTCCCTCTTGTCTTAACATTGGATGACATTGAGAAAAGCTTGGCTTTCTCCTCCTGACACTCATGCTTAACATATTTGTAAATATTAATGAGGTCCCCTCTTAGACTCCTCCAGGCTGAAGAGACCCAGTTCTCTCAGNTGTGCCAGCCACTCCTCCAAGCTTGGTACCATCCACAAACTTGCTGAGGGTACACTCTACCCCTTCATCCAAAGGCTGAAAAATAAGTGATTGTGCTTTTTCTAACCACTCATAACCCAAGGCCAAGCCACACATGATGTCAAAATGCATTCATGATAAAATCACATTATCATAATGTGATCTCTCCTTTTTATACTCTTCAATTAATATTTGAATTGCTAACAAAGATGGTGTTCACATTTTAATTAGGATTTTGAATTTTCTTCCTACCAAGATGAGTCAAGGATCCTTTTCTTTCAAGTTTTTTTTCTAGGCTATAGTGAAAAAGCTGAATCATTCTATGCTTAATTCACATCATACAAATTATTTTTTTTACAGCCGAAAGGTCAGAAGTGTAAACTGTTTCACAGGAAACTTCAACATTCAGTAATGATCCTCCTGGCCAGAAGAATCAGACTTAGCTCATCTAACACAGTGGGACAAAGTCACACCTTGGCACATAAAAGTTTAAACTCATATCTCAGTTAGGAACCCCCGGATCAGTTTGGTGATGAAACAACTATAACTATTTCATGTTTTGCATAAGTCGATAAACCAGACCAAATAAGCATACTACTGCTGTAATTTGACAAGGATTTGACATCACTGTTTTGGTTTTAGATTCCCTTCCCATAGTCGTCTCCATTGCAGTTTTGGAAAGATTTCAAAGTCTTTTAAGGAAAAAAAATGAATTTTCTCATTTGCCGTTAAAGTGACAGTCTTCACCTCAAAACCTTTGTGCTAACTTACACAGTTGCTAAGCCAGGCCCAGTACTGAAATACACTGAGTTTGTATGGATGTAATACAGTCATGCAAACCTAAAAAGAAGAAAATTTGCCAAAAAATGTCAGTTTTTCTTCAGGTAATGTTTGTTTTCCGTTATGTGTTCACTTGTTGCCACGTGGTTTTTATATATTCCACAAAATGTTAATAAGATAATGGTGTAGGGAAACATATTCTTAATTGATTTTGGTCTTAGTGTCTTTTGCAAGATTACTTCAATTTGTGGTTACAACCCTTGAATCAAGTAAGTGCATGTGTGAAATCGCTGAGTTTGGAACATAGTACCTTATATGTCTTCTGTGGGGAGCATGGAAAGAGAGGGAACTTGGAAGATATGATAATATTCTCCCCTCATTTTCTACTTATGCAATAGCCACCAGTGGGGAATGTTTTGCCTGCATCTGGCTTAAGCTGGACTCTGAGAAGGATAACAATGCAATAGATAAATGCTGTAAATCTCACTCAACAGCTAAATTTAGTTGAGTATGTTCTAATTGAAATATGGCTGATATGCAAATATAAGTCAATCATTTTGCTCCAGAATTAGTGGACAGTCCAGGGTCCAATGAGCTCTCCTTTATGGCAGTGGGCAGCATATCAGGACCTCCACTTGAGCAGGGATGCCTCTCAAGATTACTCCTTCAGGCTAAGAGAATCCCGCTTGCACTAGATACTTGGTAAGTGAATTAAGAATAAGCGTGCTGAGACTTTGAAATCTTAGATGAATAATATAAAGGATTGATTATCTATATTATATAGTGATTATAGTCCTTTAGACAAAAGCATCAAAAGTGGAAATTAGTCTGACATCACAGCTTACTGTTTTTATAAAACAATCTTTTTTTCTCTCTATAGAGTTGGCATAGCAAAATTCCCTTGAGTTCCTCCAACTATAAGCTAAACTTTTGTTTACCATTGACCAAAATCATCTGTGTAGCTTACCTCTTCTAATGTGGAAGCATAAACTAAGGATGTCCAAGCCAGGGGAAAAAAAAATTAAAAAAAAAACCAAAAAACCCAAAACTAACAAAAACCCACAAAACCTACACTCTATAAAAAATGACATCAGATCACTGATTTACTTTCATGTATGAGACCCACAGCGGAGGTGATTTTTATTGTACCTGTTGGTGTATAATAGGCAAACATCTATTGAGAGGTGAACCATAAGCAGTAAGATGTAGACACATGTCAGACTCTGCAGTCTGAAGGGCTACAAAAGAAACTTGAATGCCATATAACCTTTCTGTTTTCCAAAGTATTGAACATTTCATCAAAGGGTGACTGCCCTTAAGGAAAAAGGATTACAAAACCAATGAAGTGCTGTTAACAAAAATCTATACAATATACTTGTGAAAATGCACCTCGTTATGGAGTACGACAGATAATTCCTCAGTAAAAAAGGCACTGCTGTGAAAGCTGTGAGGATATATGGATTGCACAGATCAAAGGAAAATTTAATGTGAGAGAAATCCTTCCAACGAATACAGTCTGTGCTTTACTCTTTCTCTCTTGAAAGATTCTGTAACAAGGAGGCACTGATGCAAATGATCTGCAAGGGGATGGTTTTAAATACTGAACTTTGTACATTACCTGGAACATTTAAATCCCTTACTCTCTTTATTCTTTGAAGACAACATCTGTCTTACTGTCTTTCTCAGGAAATGGTTTTCTGGTTAGGTTTATTTCAAAGTACATTATATATCTCCATTTTTGAGACAAATAAATACATGGGTTATTTTACAAAACATAAAAATGATGCCATTGTTTTCCATTTATTTTTTATTATTTGTTCTTGAGAGTAAATACTCAAAACTTTAGACTTGAACCACAAACTATAGTTTATATAAATTAGACTGAAGTGCAAATGCTTATTTTTACTGAATTTTGTCAACTAAATATTTTAAAGTGCACATTATTTAATGCAGTACATTTAGGAAATCAAAGAATGATATAGGATTAATGAACTCCATTAGCTACAACTAAATTAGCTATGGCTTTTGCTGTGGTAGAGATAATATCAAACACAATTTTTGTTTGCTATTGGGAAGAAGATATTGAGTTTCTTGTAAAATAAAACTCATAAAAAAAAGTAGTTCAATAGAGCATTTGGGCAGGTTCTCACACAAGCAAGTAGAGGACTCTAATACAAGTAATGAGATTATGTTTTATGAATCTTCTGGAATAAGCAGAAATCAGACAAAGAGAAGCTAATCAGTCTGGAAAGGCCATAAGCAGATTTTTGCTCTTTGGAGGCTTAAGGTTTTTCTCACATTAAGGTTACAGGAACAAGACTACTTTTTGTGGCTCTTCTCCAAGTCCGATCTATCAAAATATAAATGACTGCATATCAGTTTCACCAGTCATTGTGCAACACAAAATAATTACATTTAAACTATAAAACAGCATTCTGCAAAAATTTCTTACTCTGAAAGTAAAGCAATTTCTTGAAGTATTTCTCCTGGATTCAAGATCATAAATTAACCAAACAGCTACTCGTGCTGCCTGCTGGTGGTTCATCAGGTAGTTCATTCCCTGGTTTCTGGAAATTGTAACTCATTCTGTGCTGCTAAAATGTGGTTTCCTCTGTAGTGTTCCCAACTGTTAGGAGAACATCTGATTTGCTATGAAGAGACATAAAACGGAAGTATAAAGCATATATTAAATAAGTATAAAGAATCTCAAATATGAACTATATAAAATACAGGAAAACTGCCATTTATTAATTTTCATTTTATTTGCAAGGACAAAAGTGATGCTCTCAAGAACCTTAATGAAAATACATATAAGAAAGGGACAAGTATAATTTCATTAGTTCTCCAGGAATGGATTTTTTAGAGTATTCATTTAATTTTTTAATGTCTCCAAAAATTTTGTAATAGAAATAACCATTAGGTTTATCAAGTGTATAATTTTGTTTGTTTTTGCTTTGTTTTCCTTCTTCAACTTACAGGCAGTGTCCTAATCCTCTATTCTGTGGTCATTTCACACACAGAAGTCTTACTGACATATATGAGGTTCACCATACTGAGTGCATAACAGGAGCTGTTATGGACTGACCACAACCTCCCATTCCACACCTGCACTTCTCCCATAGGCCAGGGAGAAGATAGAAAAGTCAGGAACGGTGTAGTGAGGTTGAGCCTGGGAAGAAGGGAGGGGGGTGATGAAGGTGTTTCTTTGTTTCTCACCATCTTACTCAGTTTTTAATTGGTGATAAATTAAACTAATTTTCTGCAAATCGAGTCTCTTTTGCTCATGATGGTAGTTGGTAAGGGGAATCCCCCTGTCTTTATCTATGAGCTTTTTTCACTTCATTTTGTCCTGTTGAGGACAAGGAATAAGAGAGCACCTGGATGCGCATCTGACTGCCAGCCAAGGTTAACTCATCAATGAATCAAAGGAGAATTCTCAGAAAAAGAGAGACCAAAAGTGCAAGAGAAGGGATGCAAGTGGATCTTCAAACAGCAAGAAGGTACCCAAATTCCCAAAGAGAGTATTTCAGTGCAAAATACTAATGACATACTGCCCAGGGAGGTAGTTGAGTCTCTGTCTCTGGACATATTCAAAACTTGCCTGGACATCACCCTGTGCAACCTGTTCTAGGCTATCCTGCTCTGGCAGGGGGGTTGCACTAGATGATCTCCAGAGGTCCCTTCCAACCCCAAACATTCTGTGGTTCTGTGATTCTGAGACCTTAATGACACCATCAATGCAATGTCCAAAAGGAAAAACCTGGTTTGATACTTTGAGGCTGGTGCAGACTGGAAAAAGGTAGTCCATGAAGAAGAAAATTGAACATGGTGATGGATGCTGCTGAAGGAAATAACCTAACACTAAAGCATGGCCCTTTTTTCTCACTACCTATGTTCTCATTTTCCACAACCTCACAGATTCCCCAAAGTCAGCCATCCTCAATCTTTTGATCTCAAATTCCCTTCAACCTGTCTTCCCCCATCTTCCTTCATGAACTTTTCCCCTCCTGCAAAATTGTATATTATCTGCTCAAGAGATACTATACTCCAATATTTTGATCTCATCCCTTTAGGGGGAGGAGGGTTAATTCAATTTTGCCTATGCTGAATTGCTGCTGCCAATCCTTAATTTCTCACAGTGTAGTATATATAGCCAATTCTACAATTCTTTAAAACAGTAGCATACTTTTAAAGCATACTGAACTTGCAGAAAATATTATTAGGCTATAGTAACCACTTTTCTACGCTTAAATGATGCAGTGCAGCTATGTCCACAGTTCCTGATAAGTCTGACTACAGTATTGCAAAAAACATTATTGCTGGAGTTGTATGGATTAAATCAGTGAACCATGAGCATAAATCCCTGCACTATTCTATAGGTGCACATATAAGTCTTTTGAATTTGCAGTGTGAGATATTTCATTGTTTTCCAAGTCCTGTGAATGAATGATTTATGCCATCCTGCAGAACATGAGAAAAGACTATTTGGCATCCTTCTCTCTTAGTAGGTGATATCCTGTACATACCAATGTTAGTAAAGCAGTTAGCAGGTATTTACCTTATGCAGAACTTCTCTAAAGGGAAAATTGCCTGTTACAGCATCAACTTGTATTTTAGATGATGTAAACCTACTACAATATACTATTTATGGTCATCTGGTTTCAGTACTATATTTCAAGGCAGCAGACAAATATTCCCATTAAGTCACCCTAAAGGAGATATATATGAAGGAAAATTTGAACTGAAAAGGTGAACCAGAATTTCTGTCTGAATCAGAAAAAAATGTGTGTGACTAGTCTCTGAAGGAACGTGAAATGTCAGTTTCTTACATAAGGAGGAGTTTGACCTTGCTAAAGGGACCAGTAATACTAGTGATACATTATTTTTCTGACGAGCTAGTGAAGTAAGGTAATCAGCAGAATCCAGGTATCTATATACTTATGAACATGGAAATGTAGTTTACCACACACAATGAATGAAGATATGAGTCAGAGGAAATGGCTAACATCATTCATTTTTATGTCCCTCTTAATCATGAATCTTGAGGAAGTTTTCTTATTAATTCTGAGTCAGTAAATAGGATGTAAACCCTAGCTTCAGTGATTAGTTTTGGATAATTCCAGCCCATCAAAAGTGCTTTTACATGCATAGTAATGATGCCTGGGGAAGGCATCAGCAAAATACACATCTTAAATAGAAGATGACATATATTTTTGTTTGATTTTCCCAAGAAATTCATTGTTTTATTCTCAGGGAAAGGCTGCTACTTTTATCTCCTGTGCCACTTGGTGGTGATGGTTTTTTAGATGGTCTTTTTCAGGTTCTTCTGATAAATCGTATTGGACATTATTCACCTAAATTCTAATGGAATTGAGTAAATCTTATGATCTTTATTTTTAAAGGTCTTGTATCTCTACTTAGCAAACAGTTTAAGCTGTTTTTCAAGAGTATGAGATTTACTGAAATAAGAGCTTTAAATGAAAGAGGTTGCTTCAGGCAGAGTGAATTAATATTATCACATTTTAGTTCTTTAAGGAAAGCTATCAGTTTTAAAAGGCTGAAAAAATTCTGTTATTGTCAGATTGAATTAACTATACTTTTAAAATTTACAACAGTCCTTGTTAAAAAACAATCTTCAGGAGTGATATATAAAAATATCCCAGTCTTGAAACTGCAGAACTCACATTCCTAAAATTGCCTCTTAACAAAGCAATTCAAAGGAAAACACTACTGACATTTATTTTTGTAGATATTTCTCTGGGATTATCAAGCAAGAGTAGTCTTGGAACTGGAATAATTTTAGAAGCAATTCATTTGTAGCACTTGTTTTTGAACCGAAAGAATGCTAAGAAAATAAGAATATAAGTCATTTTTTGTTGAGGATCGTAAGGTCACATAGCAAATGATTCTCCTCACATCTTCTCACAGTAGTAGCTAAGATAGACTATTATTTTTCTCACTTATAATTTTCTCTCATAGCTCAGGACAGTGCTCTGGCAAAATGCTGTTACCAACATTGAATAATAATATTCTTTATCATTTGAGAAGGTAAGAACAAAAAAAAAAGTAAGTCAGTACCAAAACAAGTTTAAAGGATTAGGAAGACAAATACACGTTTTTGTCCTGCAACATGCTTGAATGGGAGCAGAAATCTAGGTTCTTCGAATTCATTGTCAGGTTGGAGTGGAGTAGGTAGGACCTGCATACTGAGTTATCTTTCAACAGGAAACTAGAAGACGAAGTTTAGGCTGCTTTATATCACAGTAATGTAAAATGTATAGTGTCAAAAATGCAAGCAATTCTGTTGCAAAGATTGTTTGGTCCAAACAGTACAATGAGATTTTTTTTTTTTTAAGAAGCCCTGTCTATATTCCTAATGCAGTTGAGGGAAACGAATGGGAGAGGCAGACTGCTGGAAAACACCACACATGGGCTTGTTACTTTCACAACTTTTATTGAAGATGCCTTATCTTTGTGGTTTTTAGGCTGTGTTACATCAATACAGACAGACTGTGGGCTTAATACACTTATACTAGCATAAATCATGTTCCCTTGACCACTTGGTAATGTCAAGAGAGACCTGATAGCTCCCCATGGCTCTGTTTCTCATATGAGCTTTGTCATTACCATAGTCATACACAACAGACAGATGCCATTTATAAATGAAATGGATTCAGCGTGTCTACAGTGGAGCCATGTTCCTAAATTGGATTGAAGTAGCCTGCTGGCAGCAGGAATTGTTAAGCACATCAAAAACAGGCAAAGAAAAATGGCTGGGCTTTGGATAGCTGTGGAGAAGCTAGCTGACCAGCAGGGATGTGACAGAACTTCTGTTGCGGAAAGCTGATGCAGTTGCCTGGAGACATTTGAGATCTGTTAGGCAGCCAAAAAAGATCTAGATATGAAAGAAAATGGGAAAGAAGACAAAAGATTTACTTGACGGCTTTGTTAGGCCAGGAAGGGCAGTAGGACATAATGATTTCTGTGGATCAGAGATAGGTGCGGTGGGTTGACCCTGGCTGAACACCAGGTGCCCTCCAAAGCTGCTCTATCACTCTCTCACCTGGACAGGGGAGAGAAAATACAATGAAAAGGGTGTGGATTGAAATACAGACAGGGAGAGATCACTTATCAATTACTATCATGGGCAAAACTTGGGGAAATAAGTTTAATTTATTACCAAACAAATCAAATTAGGACAATAAGAAATAAACCCAAATCTTAAAACACTTTCCTCCCACTCCTCCCTTCTTCCTGGGCTCAGTTTCACTCCCAGTTTCTCTACCTCCTCTTCCTGAATGACACAGAGGCACATGGAATGGGTGTTGTGATCAGTTCACCTCTGCTACTCCTTCCACTTCAGCAAAGGAATCCTCACACTCTTTCCGTCCTCCAACATGGAATGCTTCCCACAGAAGACAGTTCTCCACAGACTTCTCTGAAGTGAGTCCTTTCCACAGGCTACTTCACAAATTGCTCCAATGTGGGTCCTTTTATGGGGTGCAGTCCTTCAGGAATAGACAGTTTTGGGGGGATCCTCCACAAGATCCTGAGTCCTGACATCAAACCTGCTCCAGCATGGGCTCCTCTCTCTCCAGTCCTCCAAGTTTTAGGGACAACCTGCAGAGGGACAGCCTGCTTCACCATGATCTTTACCATGGGCTGCAGGGGCATCTCTGCTCTGGTACACCTTCTCCCCCTCCTTTTTCACTGACCTTGCTGTCTGCAGAGCTGTTTGTCTTACATATTCTTACTCCTTTCTCTGGCTGCAATTGTTGTTATATAGCAGGTTTTTTCCTCTTCTTAAAAATGCTACTGCAGAGGTGCTATCACTGTTGCTCGAGGGTGCAGTTTTGGCCAGCAGCAGGTGTATCTCAGAGCCACCTGAAATCAGCTCTATCAGACATGGGGGAATCTTCTAGCAGCTTCTCACAGAAGACACCCCTGTAGCCCCTCCACTACCAAAACCTTGTCATGCAAACCCAGTACAACAGAAGAGAGTAGGGGAGTTGTCTGAACAGTCCATAAAATTTTCAGAGGGAGGAATAAAGTTATCAAGCTATAGACGTCTCAGGGATGATGGAGGATCAAATAGGCTTTTTTTGTTGAGAATACAAATACTGTTTTGTCAGTGTGATATAATAAGCTGCTCTGGGTAGTAGTGAAAGAAAACTTTTGAATGAATCTTTGATTGACTGCCAAGACAGAGTTATATGCTGTGTTCCTTCCACAGGTGCTTGCCATGTGTTTCGTACAATAACTGCCAGATTGTCAAAGAAACACTTAAATTCTAGAGTTCACAATGGCCATTACAGCAAAAGATGTGATTGCTTTTCTGGTTAATATCTGGTTAAACTAAGAGTAGTCTTGAAGTGTCCCCTCTGTCTCCTTCTTAGCTTGAGTGAATGATCACACTCCATATATTCTGGGAAACATTGTCAGCTTCTTTTGACAGCATCTGTCAGGGCTGAAGATCCTGCTGGGACTTTAATGGTATAGATCAGTTCACTATATTAACCAGGCAATTCTTGAAGTGAACACAACTCTATTAATCCAAGCCACATTTTTCAAAGTGAGAAAGGGAAATGTTTCTTTCTAATAACAAAACTCTATCATCTGAGAAGACAATAGTTTATCATTCTTTATTTTCCAATCATTACTTCATACTATTTTTTTTTTTACTTTTTCACAAGAATTTTACAAAATGATGGCATCTAAGTCAGACTGGATGGTAAAGTTGCCAGCAAATTGAGTTCCTGGTTTAGAAAAGTAAAAATAAGGAGATATAGACAAGTCAGAAATGTATTCATCCACTCATGACTATGAAAGTTCTTTTCTGTTCTTTTTTGCATGTCCCATTTGTAATACTTGTGTATTGATACATGATTAGCCTCCCTGCAGGGTAAACTTTCAGTCCAAAATTTATAGAGTTTATTGATTTGTACACCACTCAGTATGCAGTGCATCTTTTTGTCATTTTCTTTTTTGTGGAAGGTGTGAAACATGTGAATGCTCAGAAAATTCATATAAATTACAGGCCTAAAAGGTTTTGCACAAATTGTACTTTTTTTCTTCTACTGTTAATGGTTACTTATAACGCATATTGTAAATCCTCAGAAAATCTTTCTTTTTATTCTTGGATGCTAGTAAAACAGGACTGTAGATGAGATTGTCAAAGGACTTTTGCTTTGAACAGTTCCTAGAATGAACAAATGATAATAAGTTATAAATAATTAAAAAATACTAGACTTTTATGGGCCAAGTGAGAGTTTAACTCTCTTGAAACCTCTGACCTTACCTATTTCTGAAGGACTCTAGAAAGGCTTGTATTGTAGTTATTTATATGACTTGTTTTGGATTAGCTCTGCAATATTACTTTTTACTGCTAAAACATGACACCAAAACATCTCCAAAAGCTCATTACAGTGAAAAGAAACCCTACCAATCGTTTATATTAATCTTTTATGTATTGCAGATTACGTTATAGGCAGAAATACAGCTCATGTCTCAAATTTGCAGGAACAACTCTCTATTACTTTTAAACTAATGTAGTATCAACTGATTTGAAGAATTGTTCATTTTAGGGAATGGTCTAAGAAGCTGCACAACATGAGGAAAGGCTAACCTATTGCTTCATTTTCATGTAGAACAGTATACACACCAAGGTGTTGCCTCACTAAGTATTATACAGGAAAAATGCCCAGAAATAACATTCATTCCTTCCTGTCCACTTCATAGGCTCCAGATTGAAGTGTATTATTTGTAAAAGTACATAACTGGACTTCTTAGAATTTCAAACCATTTCTGCATTAAACTCAATAAGCCTTTGTGCTATTACAATAATTCTTCCCTCTAGCAAATTAAATTCAAACTTCAAGTGTTGAAAATAAGCATTGGTTCTGAAGGCAAAGACTTCATTTAAGAACTTAGTAATTTAATATGAACACTTGTCAAACTTCCACCTTGTTCTCTTTAATTGCCTGAAGTATCAGACTTACAGATGATTTGCTTCCTGTACATTTAGACTATATCTTCATTTTGTGTTTGATGTTATATTTATTATACTTTTTGCTCATCAAAGCTGTGTTTAATTATGTCTAGCTTTCTTAATCTCTTTGTAATACAGTATGTTACACTGATATATTCATCAATACAGGTTTTTGTTAGTCTACAACACTTCTAGCAAAAGGTATTCCAAGGTTATCCAATTTACAAAGTTAGCCTCTTGTTCTGAAATTTTTAGAATAAAGCTTGAAACTTTTCAAAATAAGCTCTGAAAATGTTTTGAAAACTCCTATTGTAAAGTTTTAAATTTGTAACTGACAATTTTCCCAGACTCCCTGCCTAAAAAGTCTTCTCATCACCAAAGCAGATGCCAACATCCACATACAGGACGCTTATGTTATTACTGTTGCCCAAAACCCTGCTTTAATTAACTTAGAGCAATTTACTAAAGGCTAGGCAAGAAGTTCAATGTCTTTTGAAATGGATAATACTTCATTTTCCTTGGCTTGGACCTGTACTTAGATCTAAAGATCTTTTTAAACTTAAAATTCCCAACAACATGTTTAATCTTCAGCAATTTACCCATATACATTTATAATATCAGATATTTTTACAACTCTTGGAAAGTGATTCACAGTCCTTTGGACAGAGCTTTATTTGCAAGTGTTTTGGAAAGACCCACCATATAACCTTCCAAGATGCAGGAAACCAGTTCTGGGTCTATACACCTTTCCAGTAGCTTTGCGCAAGATGACAACAAGCAGGTTTGGAGGCAAAGAGAGAAAATCTGAACTGGGACAAAAACCAACCAGACGCATAGGTAAAAAGGTGGAACAAGAAATACCACCTGTCAAAACACATGCATGGGCAATGGAGTTTCTGGCAGAGAGAGCAGCAGCAGGACAAAATGAGTGTGCAGGGCATTCAGAATATTATTTTGTTTAGCAGGTAGTTTGGGATTTTTTTTAATTTTTTTTTTTAACTGTTTTCACTACAAGTCTGGATCTTTTCATACAGCACACAGACTATAGATTTCAAAACTGTAGAATTTTAAGGACAATATAAATCATGTAATATAAGATCATAGAATCACAGAATCATAGAATGGTTTGGGTTGGAAGGGACCTCTGGAGGTCAGCTAGTCCAACCCCCCTGCAGTGGGCAGGGACATCCCCAACTAGATCAGGTTGCCCAGAGCCCTGTCAAGCCTCACCTTGAATGCCTCCAGGGATGGGGCTTCAACCACCTCCCTGGGCAACCTGTTCCAGTGTTCCACCACCCTTGTGGTGAGAAACTTCTTTCTAATGTCCAATTTAAATCTACTCCTCTCCAATTTAAAACCATTGCCCCTTGTTCTTTCACTCCAGGCCTTTGCAAACAGGCCTTCTTGTAAAGTCACTAGTACTGGAAAGTCACTAGTAGGTGCCGAATAACTCAAGGTTGCAGAATTGAGTGATTGTGTGGTACTAGTGAAACTTGTATTAATGCGTATTTTAAAGAATGGTAAACAATATTAATTTAATTTTCAAGTGATGGCTAGGAATATGATAGAATAACACAAAGATTTTTATAGTTAGTTAGCTTTGAAAAAATAAATGTCTTTTGTCTATGTCTAAGCTTCTGGTTCTCAAAATCATAGAATCATTATAGTTGGAAAAGACCACTGACATCATGGAGTCCAACCCTCTATCTGACACTACCACCTCAGTAAACCATATGCCCAAGAACCACATGCCTCTTTCTTTTTAGACTAAGAAGCCCATTTTAGCAGAAAATCTTCTCATCCTTTAGATACTCATTAGCCAAATTGAAATTCTCTTTTAGACAGTAAATAGATAGAAAGGCTGTAACTCTTTACAAGAAGATTTTTCCAAATCTCACATATATTTTATTTCATATTACATTTGTATTTTGTCAAAATACTTTTAATTTTTTTTTCCCCAAGAAGAAATTGTGGTGACTGTACAGTGCCTAATATAATGGCTTGGCTTTTCAGCTTTTCTGAAAAATGCAGGTTTGAATACAGGTCTTCAGGTTTATCACTCTGAACTTTAGCAGATATCTAAGGACAAAGTAAAGAGAAAAGGGAGCTTTGGAAGACTACTCAGCTTATATAAATTCTGATTTGGTGTTTAGTGTTATCTCTCTTTTCTGTTACTATATGTAGGGCATAAACAAAAAATTTCAAACGTCTTTCAAATTTTTCTGCCAGTCATTTTGCACACTCACTTATACTATTAGTAAAGTTGAGGAATAAAACATGTCTGAGAATGTATATAAAGTCCAAGAACCTCTCAGGAACACCTCACTTGCATGTTGGTTATTAACTGCAGAAATAAGTTTATGTTACCATAAAATCTTTTTTACAGCATCTATCTTGGTTTCTTTTTGTCATGGCTTGAGTCAAGTGTTTCATTCTCTTATAATACCTATGCATTCATAGTTTCCCTCTAGTGCTTAAGAACTTCCTGGTGTCCTGGCAACTTTAAGAAATCCCCTTAAGCTCTTGTGGTTGTTGCTTGATCCTACACATTCAAAATATTTCTTGCTCTTTGGCACATTTTGCAATTATGGATGAAATAACTAAAATGTAAACTAAAACACCTCTGGAAAGTGTAACATCATCCAACTTCTTGGTTATTTTGTTTTTCTTGTTTTGATTTTTAAAGTTTCTTGTCCATAGCCTCCTACTTACATTGAGCTATCAATTCCAGTAATCTATTAAAATGCTTTCTGCAGCTCTGACTAAAGAGTTATGAAGGGTTACTATTGTGTATTTGGAGACGTAGTAGTGTCAGGGAGAAGAAGACCTAGTGGGAAGGCCTCAGAAGAGGAGGTGTCTTAAAGGTCTTGTTCCAAGCTCTGCCTGCTGCTGTAGCATGTTAACCTTCTGGGAGGAATGGACTGCACCCAATGGGTAAAAAAAATAAATAAATTAAAAGACATAAAACTTAAGAGCTTTAAGATACCTTCAGAAAAAGAAGAACAACAAAAACCCACAACCAACCAACCAAAACCTACTATATTATGTTTGGTTTAATACGATTTTAGAAAAAAAAAGCCTGGAGGGTATTTGTTCAGGGCTATCTATCCATTCACAAGGAATTGGGGTACCCATTTGAGCACAAAATGAGAGAGTTATGAATGTATGATTTAGAGTTTCTAGTTCTCCTTGTGCACAGCATATAAAACATCTACCAAGGAAGGATCTCACAGTGCACAGAAGTTGGAGACTGGCAAGTGCCTACACATGCTGGCAAGTAATTGCATCTGTCTAGACTGGAGTTTGATACAGCAGGATACTGGTTTTTGGTGAAACCAAAAAACTAGAAACTTTTATATCGTATTAGTGAGCCCATTCTTATTCAGTCCTACAGGGTTTGACATATCACAATCACTTATGTTATATAATCTGAAATGTTGACATAATGAAAGCTGATATGTCACCCTAATGATAGACTTACTCTGAAAAATGAAAGAAGACATGGCTCATAATATCAGAGCTAAGATTACTATGGCTTTCAGTAACATGCTCTTTCCAATTAAGATCATAGTCAAGCTGTGCTAAACATACATGCAAGTGAATATGGTCAGTCATATAATCACACACTTTCATAATTACAATTACATTATGTATTGTTATGAAGAAATTCTACAGAGTTTATTAGTAAGGCAGTCAAGTAGCAAGGAATGTAGAAAGACACACAGAAATTGCTGTAAGTACATATAATGGTCAACAATAGATTTGCTGTAGCCTTTTTAAGCCATTTTATGGAGTTCCATAGCAAGAATCCAATACTAGATTAAATTCCAAAAATTTGATTAAAATGACTGACATGTCATTTCTTTTTTAAATCAATCAAGATTCATTCTCAAAGACTTCAGGGTTATGTACAGTCTTAGGCTTATTCACCCACACAGAGGAGTATTGGCATTCCCTATGGACAGCACAGATATACTTAGAGGAAATGCATGGCCACTTCTATTACGCATCTGTCATTGCACCTTTGTGTTATACTGTTACCAACATCTTAGAAATACAGCAAATTATTGAAATTACTATTTTGTTATAGCTATAACAGATGAGTTGAATACAAAGTTTGAAAATCATGTTACTCATCCCTTTGGCTAAAAGTTTTTAAAAATCTTTTATTGTCAGTCTGTGACCTTGCAGAACATGATTGACTCTCTGATAAATGAAAGGTGCGCACTTTCTCTATCATACTGTTGAGCCCTTTCAACTTCTATTACTGTCAGGGGGAGGCAAGGACTTCTGGCACCTTCTATGCAACTGGTCCTACAACAAAGATCTTTGTATTTTAAGTTGCATAGCGTAGACTAAGGAAAAATCCCTTACCAAGAAAGAGATGTATAACTGCATCCCCTGGGTCAATTTTCTGACTCTTTCTTTTTGCTGCATTCAATTTGCCATGAATTATGTTATACTTAGCTAAACTTTGTTTTATTCCAGCTGGTAATATTTAAAACTGTTCTATGCATGTTTATTTATTATTTTTATTGGTTGCCCAGAGAGGTGGTGGATGCCCCACCCCGGCAACATTCAAGGTTAGGTTGGAGAGGGCTCTGAGCAACCTGATCTAGTTATAGGTGTCCCTGCTTGCAACAGGAGGGTTGGATTTGATGACCTCTAAGGGTTCCTTCAGGCTTGTGAGGGGGTACATGAAACAGGAAGTTTTTTGTGTCCACCTTACCTCCTCCTTCTTCTCCCAAACCTGTTTGTTTTGTTTTCCAAACTGCTCTGCTGCCGCTGGTAGCCATGGCAACAAATGGGTGGGTGTGGGGCAGGCTGGAGCAGCAGCTGCAGCCAAGGCCCGAGCCTGGGGCAGCATGCAGGGCTGCATCTGGGCAGATCACGAGGGCACAGGGCAAGGAAGTGGCTTTAATGTGCAAATCAGCCGCGCCTGGCACGGGAAGCCCTGGGATACCTTCTCTCGCTATAAAAGGGACAGAGAAGTCACACGGTCCCTCCTTGTTCTTTGCTATTTCTGCCTCTCACCTAACCGGAGACAACACGCAGAACAGGAAAGAGGACTGCCATGTGGCCTCTGCCATCTTGACCACGCGGTCCTCTGCTTTCCATCTAGACTGTGGACTATTCTTCTTCAGTCATCCAATCCCAGGATGATTGGATGATTGCCTTCTTCCCACCCCAATTGGACTCTATTTCTTGCAGGTTTTATTGGGGGTGGGGAGGGAGAAACCTCGTGGCACGGTGAGGGGGGGAGGGACCTGGAAAATTTTCTTCCCTGTTTCTGTATTTGCAGTGTTATATATATATTTATTGGTTAAAGTTATTCTTTATCACTTTGCCCCGGGTGTGCATGTGTATTCATTCTATATTTATTCCTTTATCCTGGGAGGGGAGGTCCTTTTATCTGGGTCTTTCCCAAAAATTGTCTGGTCAAACCAAGACAAGGCTCTAACTATTCTATGATTTTTATTTTTTTTTTTTAAATTAAAAACTAAGAGCCGGATTAGGCAGTGTGATTCAGCTGCTTATCCTTCAATAATTTGGGAGTATTGATGAATTCTTTACTAAACACTTTGCAGCAAAAAGAAAGAAGTCTTCCCTCTCAGCCTGACATTGCAAATATGAAAACAGTTTTTATATAAAACTTCAAATATATGAAACCATTAAATTTAAAATGTACACTCATATTCCTCCAGTGAAAATAAAAACATTTCCAGGAGAAACCCCTCCTTAAAAATAAAGAAAGATAATTTTGTCAAAAAGGTACAAAGGTGTTTTCAGTCACTATAAATTCTGGCCTGGAAATTACTGCAAAAAGAGGGAATCTAATAGAACACTTTCTTCTGACCTGCATCACTCTCTCCCTGCATAAAATTCGCAATTAAGAACTTGGGAGGGTGGGGCACTCTATTGTCAAAAATCAATATTGCAGAATCATCCTGTCAGGGATTTGGTTATAAAGATTTTCTATTTCTCAATGAATTTTCTTACAGCATTTTAATTTTAAATTTGTTTGAAGCATCAGTGCACCTGTTGAAGTATTACATGAAAGTAAGAAAAAACTAAGATGGACAATGGACCATTAAAAAATGGAATGCAACAATATAATTTCCCAGCTTAATTTTGCCTGTTTGTTCTACTTAAACGTTGGCAGCAATGTCTATATGATGCATTACTGAGAGGAAAGAATACAATGTATTTGGAAAAAAAGCCCAACATTAATTTTCTTTTCTTTTACTGTAGAACTTAATATCACAGATTTCCAGCAACTCTGAAAAAGCTTGATCAGTACAAAAAGAGGCGGTTAATTAATGATTTCAATTTCAAAGCACCTTTGAATAACTGAAACCAGTGCATAGGGAGGCAAACTACTTTTCATTAATGACTCTTTTTATCGTTTCTATTATAAAATGCCTCTAGTTGACAGCACATATTTTCCAAACAGTCTGAATTATTAGATTAGAACTCTTGACGTTGTTCACATCTGGGTACATGAGAAAAAATAATTAAATTTAATAATATTGGAAGAAACACAGTAATCCATCATACTACTACTATAGCATGAGCAATGTTGTCGGAGCAGGTGCCAAATTAAAAAATGAATCCATAAACATATGACAATTACTATAACCATAATAAAATTTCAGCTCCTGTTCAAATGAATATTAACCATAATACTATCTCTCAATATCACTGGGGTCTTCTGATTTTAAATTGCACCTAAACACATAATTAAGGTGATCAGCATGGCACACTAGGTTTAGAAATCACATGTAACACCGTAGCCCTGACTGAAACATATCTCCAAGACTCTGCAGTTTAAAGTTCCTCCATATTCTGTGCTATTGTCTGAGCTTCATAACAGCATTTAGTATGACCAGAACTATTTTTCCATACTTATTGTTCATATATTAGCAGCTTCCTCGGGTAAGGACAGTGCAATTCTCATTTATTAGACCCTGCTTTTTGCATTCTTTTCATCTTTCTGTAACAAATATTCTCATTTTTCAGGCTTTACAAACCTATTTAAAGAGCAAATAGGGAGCTCTGAACATTCAGAATTTTTGTGTGTGTCCTGTGAAAGGTATTGTTCAACAAACAAACATCTCCCTTTTTTCCTACTTAAAATGGATTGCTATTGTAACAAGTCAGAAAGGCATTGTATAAATGTTGTTTCAGCAGTGCAGATGCATGCATCAATGTCATGTTTGCTTCACCTTTTCCAATATGGAAGAAGATAGCATGCTCTTGTAGACATGATTTCTTTAGAGACTCAATATGACCAGTTCATGAGATGATTGATAATTTGCATGTGAAGGGACCTCAGGAGGCCTCCAGTCAAACCTCCTCCTCAAAGCAGGGCCAGCTATGGAGTCAGGCTAATTTGCTCAGGACTTTTTGCCGTTGGGTCTTGAAAACCTCCAAGACTGAAGCCCCCATTACCTCTCTGGCAACCCACTTTACTGTTATGCTTTCCTCACAGGGAAAAGGTTTTTCTCTCTGGTTTAAAGTTATGTCTGCTGTCTCTCATCTTCTTACCATGCACCACTGAGCGCAGTCTAGATCTGTCTTCTTTATAATCTTGTACTACTGGCAGGCTGCTTTTAGATCCCCCCTGAAGCCATGCCTTCTCCAGACTGAACAGGCCCAGCTCCCTCAGACTTTCCTTACAGGGCAAGTGCTCCTGACACATCTCTTGCTGGCCTTCACTGACAGGTTCCATTTTATAGCATATTTCCCATGCTGGGGGACTCAAAACTGTGGATAATCCCTTTCCTCAAATGACTGACCATACTGTTGTTAGTATAGTCCCAAATGCTGTTGGCTGTCTTTGCTACTTGGACATACTGCTGGCTTGCACTCAGCTTGCTGCCTACCAGGACTGCAGCGGCTTTCCCACAGAGCTTCTCCCCAGCTGGACAGCCTCAGCGTGGATTGTTACAAGGAGCTCTTCCTTCCCACCTGCAGGACTTTGCATTTGTCTTCATTGAGTGTCATGAGGTTAACTTACACCCATTGCTCCAATGTGTCTAAATCCTTCTGAATGATTTAAATTGATGAAAGTGCACTTCTTTGTCTCCTCCAGGTCACTGATAACAATGTTCAACAAGACAAATCTCAGGGCAGGCACTTGCTACTGTCCTCCAGACAGAACCTGATGCATTAACCACAGCCATAATCTCTTGCCTACCTATCTAGACTGTAATCACAACTTGAGTACAAGAAATTTGTGGAAGACAGTGTCAAAAGCATTGTTGGAGCTAAAGCAAATGACATCCACTGCTCTCACCTCACATTCAAATTCAGTCATTTCATCAGAGGGGAATCAGATTGGTAATGCATAGTTTACCTTTGGTAAATCCATGCTGATTGTTCACAGTCACCTGATTATCCTTCATTTGCATAGCAATGTGTGCCAAGAGGATAGATTATGGTTTTCCTAGCAATAGTTTGCAGTTCCCCAAACAAAGTTTTCTTTGTTGCAGAGCTGTAGAGACACCATGAAGTTACTGTCAGCACATCCTCTTGAACCTGTTTACAAAGAGCAGATGATTTACCTCCACATGTGAATGCACTGTTTGACTGCATTTATTACACATTTATCTTCTCAGTGAAGACTATTCTCAATTCCACCCTTCAGTAAGGGTTGTTCTCAAACATGTCAGCGTGAAAACCTTGAAGAGAACAGCAATTCATTTTCTTATGATAAACTTTTCATCATTTATATTACAGTGTTTTTACTTTGTTTTACTTTGGGATATGTTAAAAAGAGATATTTCTCAGGTAACATAAGACTGTCTTTGTCTAGTTTTCTGGAGATTACAGAGAACCTATTTTATGCCTATAAGTAAGACAACCTGAAATAAAACTGTCAGTTTTCCCTTCATTACATGCAAAATTCACTTTTCTGAAGTGATGTATAAGCCATGCACACATGGGCAAGTTTCACAAATGTTTATATTATGGACATCAGTTATAAATATCACTTCCTTTTTACTATAGTTATGGGCTATTTAAGTTGTGGTATTTTTCCTGAACTTTTTTTTTTTTCCAGTTTAAAAGTGTATCTGCATTCACATGGAGACCCAGTAAATCTATCAGGAGATAATTTATGTCTTTTACCTTTATAAGAAAGTTCTCTGGAGAAGATTGTTTTTCTCAACAGTATGAAAATTGGAAAGGTGCTTTTTAATCTATCATCTAAAACACTTGAAAATGTAGCTTAGAAAACACAATATACTGTTACCAGGTCCACAAAATAAATAGCTGTATGAATGGAAGCCAAGTCATTGGGCTTAATGATCAAGAGGCCTCAAAAACATCCTCATAAACTTTACAAGTGCATCTGTGAGAGCCTGCCTACAGCACTTAGAGAATGCATTAGAAACAGATTGTTTTCACAGATATATTAGTGTTCCTTAAAACCTTGACTATGCTTAAAGCTGTGCAGAAACAGTGTTAGTAATCACAGTATTTATTCACTAGGAATAAAAGTAGAATTATCCTGAGACTATTCTCTAAATTGGAAGGTATATTTATGCAAAAGCTATGAGTTTCCTTTTTTTTTTCTTTTTCTGAACCAAATCTGTTAGTGCTGAGAGAGGAAGGTAGAAGTCCACCGTCACCATGCCGATGACACAAGAATACTCTCCACATGGCAAAAACTTGGCACTAATAACTCTAAAACCTATGGATAGCATGTTAGAGCATTTAATTATTCACTTTTTTAGAGGTTTTAATGCTGTAAACCATTGCAGGTAGTTAATTTTTCAAAATTTGTATAACCACCCCTCAATGATATTTTCAAGTAAGAGACATGAAAATTCTTTTCATTTAAATGGCAAAAAAAAAAAACCCCTCATACTTTACCTGTCAGCTATAACTATTGATGATTCTAACTATTTTTCTTTTCCTAAAGTAAATCACCTAGTATCTAACCTGATTTATGGGCAGATGGATGCACTCATCATTAACTCACTACTAAACTAATTCTGTTCATAATTGTGGGAGGTTCTGCTCCCACAAATTTTTAGGTTCAGTTATACAAATTAGTCACAGTAAAGACAACAGAAAATAACAAGCAAAATGGGTATCTAAGTAAGGATGGGAGTTATCTCGTGTAATTTCAGTTACATTATTAGCTGTGGCTTGGCTAATAAATTTTTTCCACTTCCTCTACAGTCAATTGGGTGAGGCAGACACTTTCTGAGAATGATTAACATCCCTCACTTATCTCTTTCAAGAGGTTTTTCATCACACCAGTTCTCCATACTGGGGAACAGGGGAAGAAAAACCACTCAGCATAGCTAGAACTCCCAGGTTTCGGATGGCCTGTGTGAAAGGCAATTTATACCGCATCAACTTTGCAAGGTTATCACAGGATTTCTAGGATGGCAGTGGAGTGGCTAGGAGGAAAGATAGCTTTCTCCACCACATACTGTAGGTGGCACCACTTCTACACAATAACAGAAATCTGCAGTTCTTTGGTAAACATCTTCCTCAGCAGAAACCAAGATGCTCCCAGGCTGTAGGACTTGGCACAGAAAACATGCTTAAGGTCAAATAAATTTTGGATGCGTAGGTTATGAGAGTATGATGAGACCCAGACAACTGAGCATCAATCATCATGCTGAAGACTAGAAGCTGGGTCGAATCCAATTATGTACAGTGGGTAAGAGGGTTACATGCTCTGAGAAGCTTGGAGAATCTTTACTACCTTGGAGTTTCAGGATAAGCAGACATTTTTCTGCCAGGTTTAAAAGGAACGGGCAGATAAGAGATAGATCCCTATAACACCTTGAGATAGAAAACATACTGCAGAGTGAAAGCAACATGGAATAGTCACATACTGACCAACAAAAGCAATACATTTTATAAATGTCAGATAAACATCAACAACAACAATAGAAATATTGTAGCTATAAGACAAAGGAAAAACAACTCTTTGATGGAAAGTGAATCACAGTATGTGTACTCTCTTGCAAAATATGGTATTGTTTAAATATAATGGCAAAAGATTTTTGTTCTAACTAAAATAAGCTTATATTACTGATATTTATCTTTTTGTGCTATCACTGGTAAGTTTTGCCACTATGAAGTCTGTCTTCATTCAAATATTATCGACAAAATCTTACAGAATGTTACATAGTAAGGGACTCTGCTTGCCAAATCAATCCTAATTAAGACAGGAAATAAAGTCATGTCTTACTGGTTCTGAATATGATCTATTACATTCGAATTTTCTTCTCTGTGGTAGTGCAACAGTTACATTGAGAAGAACAGTTGCTGTCATTTCAGTACAACTGATTTTCAGCTAAAAGGAACTAAATAGGTTTGTTTAGGCCTGATATTAATTATAGCTGTTGTTTCTTATATTCAGCTGAAGCTTGATGGTGTCCTTGTAAACTAGGACGGTTAGATTCTGAGGAAACACAGTTTACAATCAAGTGGGAAGCCACCCATTTTCAGGATTAGTGGAAGATTGCAGGTACTTGTCATTTTTATGGCAAATGTATTAACTGTACTGAAGAGCAAAATAATGATATTCTGTGCTGTCTCAGGTACACTCTGTCCACAGACTTTCAAGAGTACATTCAAAGAAAATGTATTCTAAGTTCTCACAAGAGCAAAGACCAAGGGATGCAAATTTTTCATGACAATACCAGAAATCTTGAAGGACTTGGTACACAAAAGGCTGTGTATCCCTAACTGTACTCTAATTAAGGAAGGCAAGCTGAAACCTTTGATTCTGTAAAGTGATCACGTTGCTAGAGTCTTGGGCAACACTTCTGAAGACTAATCTCAGCTATGTTGATCTAAGACAGCTGCAGATTGCAAATAGAACTTCATGTCAAGGAAATGTATCTTCCTTTATCCTCTTGCTTAATCAGAAGCATTCTAAAAGCAGTGAATCTCCAGATTATGAGAAAATACTGGCAGCCCTTTTGAAAAAACTCCTTAAGGCCTCAAGCACAGGTACCCTGATGTATTTAGGTGGCTAGTTCCTCTAATAATTCTTGGGAACCAGGGACTTAAATACAGGGTATAGCCCTAAATAACTTTGTACATCCAATCCATATCATCAGAGAAGGTTAGCAGAGCTTTGTAATGTTAAGCAGGATTACACTACTGCAGCTATGCAAACGCTTGCGGACAGTCCCCCTGCTATTGTGGCAAATATGGCACAAACCTTTGTAGTGATGTCAGATTGTGAAAATGTTAAAAATTATTATTAAAATATTAAAATTTATTAAAATATTATGAAAAAATAAAGAACAATTGCGTTCAGTGGTTTGCATGTAATTACTTCTGACAGCTCTCAAGGAAGTTTGAAGTTAACAAACGTGACACTCATCAGCAAGAAGTGTCAGGGGAGAATCCTGCTAACTACAGGCTTGTCAGTCTGATGTCAGTGCTGGGGAAGTTTATGGAGCAGATCATCTTGAGCAGCATCACAGAGTTTGTCCAGGAAAACTAGGAGATCAGGTCCAGCCAGCACGGGTTTATTAAAGGCAGATCCTGCTTGACTGACCTAATGTCCTTTTATGACAAGAAGCCTTGCTTGGTGGATGTGGGAAAAGCTGTGGATGTAGTCTACCTATATGGCAGTACAGCCTTTGACACAATCCCACAGCATTCTCCAGGAGAAACTGCCAGCTCATGGCTTACACAGGTGTACTCTTTGCTGTATAAGAATCTGGCTGGATGACCAAGCCCAAAGAGTCGTGGTGAGTGGACTTAAATCCAGTTGGTGGCTGGTCACAAGTGATGTTCCCCAGGGCTCAGTTTTAGGGCCAGGTCTGTTCAATATCTTTGTCAATATCTTTATCAATGATCCGAATGAGGAGATTGAGTGCACCCTCAGTAAGTTTGCAGATGACACCGAGTTGGGTCAAATGTTGATCTGCTTGAGGGCAGGAAGGCTCTACAGAGGGATCTGGACAGAGTAGATTGATGGTCAGTGGGATGAGGTTCAACAAGGCTAAGTGCGATGTCCTGCACTTTGGCCGCAACAACCAATGCAATGCTACAGACTTGGGGAAGAGTAGCTGGAAAGATGCCCAGCAGAAAAGAACATGAAGGTACTGGTGGACAGTCAGCTGAATGTGAGCCAGCTATGTACGCAGGTGGATAAGAAGGCCAACAGTACCCTGGCTTGTATCAGAAATAGTGTGGCCAGCAGGACTAGGGAAGTGATTTTTTCCCCCTGTACTTGGCACTGTTGAGGCCACACCTCAGACGCTGTGTTCGGTTTTGGACCCCTCACTACAACAAAGACATTGAGGTGCCGGAGAGTGCCCAAAGAATGGCAATGAATCTGGTGAAGAGTCTAGAGCACAAGTGTTATGAAGAGTGGCTGAGGGAACTGGGGTTGTTTAGTTTGGAGAAAAGGAGATGGAGGGAAATCTTATCTCTCTCTACAACTACCTGAGAGTAGGTTGCAGTGAGGTGGAACTTGGTCTCTTCTCCCAAGTAACAATCAATAGGACAAGATATTAGGAAAAATTTCTTTGTGAAAAGGGTTGTCAGCCATTGAAACACATTTCCTAGAGAAGTGATTGAAGCACCATCCATGGAGGTATTTACAAGACATACAGATCTGGAACTTAGGGACGCGGTTTATCGGTGGACTTGGCAGTGCTAGGTTAATGATTAAATTTGATGATCTTAAAGGTCTTTTCTGACCTAAACAATTCTGATTCTGTAATAGTCCTGGACTAGACTTTTGCTAATCCAATCTCCCCCAAATCTGCATGAATTATTTCCTCTAAGTGCAAAATACTGACAACTCACTGATAACAGTATGTGTTAGACAGCATATATATATAGAAAGGAAATAAATCTGAAAGTACAACAAAGGCATAGAGAAATAAGGATGTGTAAAAAAATTTAGTGATGCAGGGTTAGACTTTATAATGAAAAGTAGGTTGTCATACTTAAGACTGTTCTGAGGTAAAGTTCTGTGAAATTAATTATATGTAATTGCTCAGACTAGCAAAATTTCTTCTCATATGCTCTATCTGTTTTACATTTCAAACTCAGTGTATCACTGATTCAAAGAATAATTACCATAGCATTACCACAGTCAAAGCAAAATTTAGCTAATTAAGGTGCTTAGGACTCTTTGCTGCTGTTTTAAGTCCTACCCTTCATTTTAAAAAGTATAAAAGCAACTCCATCTCTTTGCAAAGAGAACCATAAAAATATAATCAAGAGTAGTCAACCCTTTCCCACTGTTTTGAAAGCATAGTGTAATTCTCCAGTCTGTGAGCTTCCCCATGCACATTCGTAAGCTATTAATGATGAACCATATTGCAACAGAAGGAAACCCAAATCACATTACCTACTTTGCAGTAGCTCCGTGGGAATTTTACTGCTTGACTGATGTAGTAGCAATAACTTTGGCTTCAACACACAAGGGCTAAGTTTGTACAACATGCCTGAAAACAAACTTGGTGGTGCAGAGAGAGGAAAAAAAAGGAACAAATACTTCTGAGACTTTACCAGGAAAACAGTTTTCTTTCTGTGTCTCACTTCTACAACTACCCACTATTGTGTGCGGCAGACCAGAGAGTCGTATTTACAGATGGGTATATGAAAGTTTAGCTATAGTGTTAGATCTGAACCTCCTGTGATCCAACTACTATTGTATTGATCACCAACTTTGAGTATCTCAATCAGTTGTCTGATAGACTCATGTTGTTCAAACACATGCCAGCAATTTAAAAAAAAATGTCAGTTACCTGCTTGTGTTTGGGATGCTATTGTGACACTACTAAATTTACTGTTCAGGCACAGTCTGAAAATCACTTGGGGTCTTCTGTGGCCCCTGGTGCGATAACTGTGCTGACAGCAGAGGGAGTATTAAACTCACTGCCAATGGGAAAGTGTGGGGAGTGATACCCATGTTCCTATAATCCGTGTAGGGGTAGGATGTGCTTATTAACCTCCTGGCAGTCATCCTAGGAGAAGGACAACTCTGATTCCAAACCCAGGCAGATGGAGCTCATTTAGCCCTGTAAGGCCTTCCATCTAAGAGAAGGACACTCTTATAAAACCTTCGTCCTAAGTACTTGGCTGCCAGCATCCAAGCTTGCTAGGCCCTGGCAGATGAACCTTAGGACTAAAGGGTGGGTCCAGCTCTTCGCATGCTGTGTCTCACCTAAAAAATCCATAGCACAGGCTGGAGGGTGCTATCCGCTATCCTCTTTTTATCAGCGCGCTTGTAAAAGGCACTGATGAGGAGCATGGGTGGAGCCCTCCCTGGATCTTCATTCGCGAACATACATACAAATTTACTGTTACAGAAATAGTCTGTCAATCTGCAGTCTGCTAGGTTACAGATGTCCAAAGGATCCTCTATCATGCAGTACAGGGATGAACATATTTTGATATTTTTAATGTAATAAACTATTTTGATCCTTGAAAATCTTTAGTAATTTAACAGAAATCTCCAGCAAGATTTATGAAGGAGTTTTCATGCAGACTTCAGACCAATCTGTTTTAAAAGATGGCATATTTTCTGTTGACTTGTCCTTGTGAGGTCCTGTTAACTTCTTCTTTATGTAGAATAAGACATATTATAAGGCAGAGCTACATTTCATGATGTTTGACAGCATTTTGTACAAGACTCATGATGATTTTGTACAACTAGACTTGTAGAACTGGAAATATAGATTCTTAAATTTTTATCTTCCCCGCCTTTGTCAGTTTCAAGACAAAACAGAGCAGATTTGCTGCCCTTTATGACTTTTACAAAAACTGTAGTGTATTTCATTTCACATTTAATTCATTATTTTCATTTTTTTAACTTTGAAGCTTTTTTTTTGCAATTGTCTTCATTGTCTTCAATTGTCTTCTGGCAGCTAATGCTTCTGAAGCAGCAGTTGAAGTCTAGTGTGATCTCCAAGATAATCTCTTGGACATGTCAAAACACCTCAATTTACAGAATTGATTCATGTCCTTGTGAAAAGAGGTTGTTTGGGATTTACACACTTGTTTGCAAATGTTTACAAGTACACTAGATGTTTTAATCCTGTTGTAATCAGTGGAACGTAGTCAATGCACTCTGGAATTTAAAAGACCAATTAAATAAACAGTGAACACTTGGTTAACTGAATTCCTCTGCAGGCTTTGCTGGCCATATTGACCACACTTCCACTGACTGTAATATTGGAGACTTCCATACATAAGATATCTAAATTCAAATGTTTTGATATAGAACTGAATTCTCTCCTTAATTTATAAATAAAAAACATTGTGTGGCACTGAAAACTGTTTTTCTGAGACTGGAACAGTATATGCTGCCCATGCATTCATGAGAGAGGCTAATATTTAGCAGTGTCTAACTCTCATCTTAGTCTGTTTTTTACTATAGCTGCCTGTATGAAGCGCAAGATGAAAAGGAGAGCAGCATTTCTGTTACATTTTCAACACTGCCCAGACAGCTGGTAGCACTGTTGTATGGCTAGGCTTCGCGAACGAAGATCCTGGGAGGGCTCCANAACAGTAACACTGTTAGCGTAAGACAAATATGCACAAGAATGCTTTATAATGGTATCACAACTTGAGTTACAGTTCAGCTCTCTTCTGATACTCTAATAGCTTTCCTAGCTATGCATATAATTAGTATTTGGCTTCCTGTGTTTTTGCCAGGTAACCTCAGCCTTTTCAAAACTGTGATGTCCCCAATGACGGCCACACTTCACAGCCTGGAGAGACAATGCTTCGAGACCTCAAATGGGAAGGAGAGAATGATTTTGTAACTCCAAGTCAAACACTGTGTTGCCACAGCTGCTGCCATTTAGTAAGTATTTAACATATTTTTCTTCACTCTCCATCTTCAAAGAGTTAAACAAGTGTTAACTAATTAACCCATACAGCATCCTGCAAAGGGGGTAAGAAACACTGCCTCCACTCTTTGTTCAAATTCAAAGCTTATCACTGATCTCCTTAAACCAAAAAAAAGGAATTAGTGTAATGTAGGGGTAAGCAAAGATCTTTGTTGTGCTCTGATTATTAGATCACTGACAACTGCAACAGCTGTATCTGTCTTTCATTATAAGTCTTTGCAAAGGTTTCAAAACAAACCTTTATTTTAATGTTATTTTAACAAATATTTAGGTTAAAAGTAAGATATAAGGTATGATTGTGAAATGTAATAAAACATAAAATTAGTAACATAAAAACCAAGAAAAACACCTTGCAATAATCTATACTTAAATATTTTAACTTGTAAGACAAAGGACTAGGATTTTTAACAATATCTAATGATATGTTTCCCCAATCATGCTTCCTGCTTCCTCAAATCCCTAATTTAGATTCTTGAGAAAGACAATTATTAACTCAATAAGAACAGCTTAATGTGATGTGTGGCCTGCTGCACTGCTTCTGCCCCAAGTTGAGGTCTTACTAAAAGGATCATGACTTATGCAGTGGCACATGACAAACCCTTTTCCAGAAAGATTGTCATTAATACATTTTGAAGGAACAGCTTCACAAGGCAGCTGTCTAACAGCTGTGGAAAAGAAAGAAAGGATTACAGATGGGGAATGTTTTTCCCCCTTCCACTCCTCCCAGCTATTCACTACACTGGTAAACATTTTGTGATTAAACATTATTCCTCAAACACTGTTTCGACAGGCTTCTCAACCTCCTGAATTTCTCATATTTTTGTTAAGAAAAGATGGAGAAGCCTGTTTGTGTTGGTAACCCTCTGCCTGTGCAGGCAAACCTACTCACTCAGGAGGTGGAACGTAAAATGTTCTTACAGAGCAGTCAATATTAGGGCTTAAAATATTAGGCCTCTCATGATACCCATCTTACACAGGAAAGTGGAGTCTCTGATAGTAGCAAAGGACAAACATCTTTTTCTGACTATTTTCATCAGACAGCGTCTACAACAGCTGAGCTACTGTTTGAAAAAGAAGCAGCTTAGGACATATGGTATTAAGTGACTTTTGGCAAACCTATAGAGTAAGGCATATGGCATATGACAACCTTGAAGGAAGTAATGTCTCCTTGTGTCCTGTAAAATGATACGACAAACTGATCTCTGAACCTATTTCTTGTCAGAAACTTGAAAAATTCCATTATTTACCTAGTATAACTTCAGGGTTCTTGTGATTATTTTTCTCCCCAGTCGTGATTGTTAATTATGTCTAACTGACAAACTGAGATTTTTGTGGGTTTTGGTTTGTTTGGGGTTTTTTTGTTTTGTTTTGCTTTTTCCTTTTTTTTTTTGTTTGTTTTTTTTTTTAATTTAAATTAAGCCTAATATTCATCTATGAATATGAAAAACTTATGAAAAACTACTTTGTCACTTAAAGCTATTATTTGGTTTTATATTTTGCTCTTGGGTGAGGATATCAGAGCATCTCAAGCCCATTAAGTAAACCTCACAGAGATGCTGCATGTAGCAAGGCACATTCAAATTGTTTTCTGTGTCCTAGGCTTGTGTTTGAATATTATGCAAACAGCATTTTCTGACATTTTTTCCTATTTTCTATGCTAATTGTATATAAAATATAAATCATTGCTATGCATATATTTCTGAACTAATTCCATATGATGCAACACCATTACTTAGGATTACAATTTTAGCAGTAGTGAACTAGGGGTATGCAGATTCTTTTACCAGGAAGATTTTGTTACATAGTTTTGCTGCAAATTCCATTGTAAATTAGTTACCAAAGTTGTAAATAAATCTTTTTTCCTAATCTTCTATCAACTTTTTCTCTCAATTAGACAGATTTTCCAAGGCAAGAACTTTAATTTGATGTGTAGTGATAAAATAAAAGTGTGCAAATGACAATTTCAAGCCACACATAGTAAGGTTGTTAATTTTATAATGAAATATCTATCTTTCATTACCAACAGAGCTGAAATAAAAATTGAATCCTATTTCCCCTAAAATAAAAATAAATTGTGAGTATATTATTGGCTTTCTGAAGTTTAAAGATGTTTTTTGATGGATCAGGGATGAACATTAAGCATCCTGCACTTTATAAACCCCAGAATATCCAGAAATAAGGTTCTTTCCTTAATTTACATTGGAATAGTTTAATAATCTGCCTCAGAGTGGCACTGGAAGGGTTTTATAGACCTGAATGCCAATCTGTATGACTAGAATAGCCAGTTTGGAGGTAGGTATACACAATTTCTATCTCGGTTTTGTAGTCAAAGCCATTCCTGATTTAACCATTTGTGCAATTAGAGGTAAGAGGAAATTTTTCTTTTCAGAAGAGGCTGGATCCAGTTCAATATCCTAAATAGCAGTTCCTTTCTTTATGCAAAACTTCCAAATACTATAAGACTATGTCCACCAGTAGCTCCAGCCAGCAAGCATACCCAATTCCCATAGAGTAGAATTTTCGTCAGCCCACAGGAGTTTTGTCAAGTCCAACATGAAGCTGGACGTAAGAAACCTGACAGCACCTTAACTGATGTTATTTTGGAAATTTCATTTGCCTTCATGGTGAATTCATCTCTTATAATCAAGACTATCTAAAGATAGTCATCGTGCTGGTTCTGTCTGAGGTAGAGTGAATTCCTCTTTGTAGTAGCTAGTATGAGGCTATGTTTTGGATTTTTGCTGGAAACAGTGTTGATAATTCAGGGATGTTTCAGTTATCGCCCAGCAGTGCTTACACAGAGTCAAGGCCCTTTCTGCTTTTCACACCACCCCACCAGTGTGTAGGCTTTGGGTGCACAAGAATATGGGAAGAGGAACAGCCAGGACAGCAATTGTTTTCATTTGCATGACTTGTCTTTCTTGAATGTTATTTCTCTTCTTTTCTTACTTGCTTTTTCATTATAGTTATTTATTATTATTGATAATAATTTCAATTTTTAAACTGTTCTAATCTCAACCCATAAATTTTCTCACTTTTACCCTTCTAATTCTCCTCCTGCTATACTGCTAGGGTTCAGGTACAGTCTGAAAATCACTTGGGGTCTCCTGTGGCCCCTGGTGTGATAACTGTGCCGACAGCAGAGGGAGCNTTCACTTGCGAAGCCTAGCCACGACGACGATACTGCTAGGGTGGAGTGAGCAAGTGGCTGTGTGGTGCTTTGTTGCTGGCTAAGGTTAAACCACAACAGTCACATAATCTAACCTGTCATTTAAACTTTTTTTTTAATCAGTCAGTATATAAAAAGGGAAATCTCCAGAATCCAAGTTGTCTCAAGCTAAGACTTTTTGTAAGATAGATGCAGCAGCCAAACCTTAAAACCTGAAAATTTGGACTAGACATTCAACTTCTTGATGGATAAAACTATGTCAGATGAACCTCTTAAGGCGTTATTTACTCATCATCCAATAATGAATTTCAATAGATTCAAGGCTAAGTCTGCCTTTGACCTTCAGGGCTAGTAGAACAAATCTAATCCCATGTCCACAGAACCCACAAGAACCATACATATACCATTAATAGGCTCTTGGTTTGTGGCTGTGCCATGGTACTTGCACGCTGCTGAGAAAATGGTGAACACCCTCAGACTATATGGATGCTAATGAAGGCCAAGGGTCATCGTTATCTTTCAGGTTGGAGCTACCTAGACCGAAGGAGATGAAAGCAGCTTTTCTTCTCAAATACCTTCCTAGTTGATTATGCTGTGCATTTCCATGGACAAAAAGTATTGACCTCTCCACAACACTAGGAATTGTGTCTTGAATTTTAATAGAAACCTAATTTTGCTGTAGACATCTGACTGATCACATTCATGTGCATATAATCTAGGAGATACCAGAAATAAACGATCACATTCTTTTGGTCCTATTTGGGATATTTAATGACAAGTTCAGGCTGTAGAACATGTGCAGGTATTCTTCCAAAGAACATCTTAATAATGGATTTAACAAAAATTAAAATGAAGCTATCATAAATTCAAATTTATTTTCAATAGATTAATATAATTTTTAATTATTAATTCAATGTAATTTAAAAAATAAACTATACTCTTCAAACTCCAGCTGTATCTTCTTACACTGATGATTGTATAATTACAAATGAGAATTATTCTAAAAGGAAGGAAATTGTTTACAGAAAGCTGTTAAAGTTGATTTTTGTTAGAGAAGCACACCAAATGTATTTTAATAAAGCAGTCAGAGTGGGGTTGGACACGAAATCTGTAACAGACACATTTAAAGATTAGCTCACATCCTCCAAAAATTAAACCCTCGTGTTGATTTTAATTATGAACTGACATCATTAAAAAGAAATGACCTTACACGCTTTTGATTCAGATCACGCATACTTTATATGAAATTTCGTATTACTGCTAATGCATTGCAAATAATTACCTTATTCAACTGCTCATAGGTTAAACAGACTTTTTTATACTTCATAAAGATAAATAAACATCATCATGTAGACCTACGTTTTTAAAGAAATAAAGAAATTATATTATCATTTCTCTTACCAATTCTTCCTACAAGTTCGTATCTTTTTAATAGAAATTACTTGTTAATCTTGTGCAAAGAAGCAAATTACATATTAAAAAACAGCATCTTAAACTGATTCTGCAGTTCTACCTACCAGCTTACCTACCGACTCATATCCATCATTGATTGCATTCTGGTTTATGTACACTCATTAATGATGTTTCTGTCAATTGCAACTGAAAAAGCTGTACCAACAAAAGCTGAGTGGAGAGAACCCAGGAAGACCAAAAAGCAAAAGATGTCTGTGTATTTCAACGCTCCAGATCCTGAGCTGCTTTTTTTCAGACTGTTCCCAAGATGACCAGGCAGGAGGCTAAATCATGCTGCTTCTGGACAGCAGAGGACAGCTGCACAGCAGTGCTGGCAATGTGCTGTCTCTCCCCACTCTATGTCCTGGTTTGGGCTAGAACAGAACTAATTCTGTTCAGTGATTTTACTTGTCGGCTCAAGCTCCTCTAAGTAATTGCACTTTCTGAAACTAACAGCATGTTTTTCCAGACAATGCTACTTCTAGCAGTGATAAGGCTTCATTTTTAGATTTTCTGCCAAGCACTTGTACGCAGACCAAAGTCACTGAGTACCGGGATGGGGGATGCAGAGTGAAAGGCTGCACCTGCAGGGAGGAGCAGACAGTTTAGGTGACCCTAAATTGACCAACAAGGTGTCCACTTCACATACATCACATTCAGTATACAGCTGAGGATCAGCTGCTTCTTCACTCTTTCTTCTTTAATGGCCAGCATCTGAGGAGGAATCTCTCTAGTCTCCCTTCGATCCCAATCAAGAGCTCCTGAATCCAGTTCCAGGATCCGGCCCCTCGGTCTGGTTCCCATCTGCTGCTGAATCCTTCTTGCACAGTAGCAGTGGTGATGGTGATGTAGTTGCCATCAAGGGGGTTTGGGTGTGGTATTTTTATATATTTGTATATTTTTCATTTTATTGTTATTTGCATTAAAGTAGTTTCAGTTTTCCAGTCCACAAATTACTCTTTCTGTCTTATTTCTCTTTTCCTTCCCAGGATGTGGGGGGAAAGGGGTAATAGAGAGCACCTGTCACTAGATCAATGGTTGGGCCAGCCCTAGTACTTGACACTCAACAGCCCCAGGTTTAGCTAAGGCAGCACTGAGAGAGATGCTGCTGCTGCTCCTCCATCACTTTACCTCTGCATTCCTGAAATCTCCCTACACACACACACCTCTGTCACAGTGAGTTGCAGAGCTTTACTGCCTTGTCCTTACAAGGAGGAGGCATCTGACCAAATTGTTTATTCTACTGACAGTGTTGTTCACATTCTGCTTTTTTATATTTTTTCCATAATGTACCCAGCATTACATAAACCATGTAAGTTAACTTCCCAATTATATAATGTTGAATATTAATTGATTCGGTAAATTATTTATAATGCCTTCAATGTCCCTGGCCTTAGCAAAGATGACATCTACTAATACACATAGGACCACTATATCTGCAGCATGAAATGTCAAATTACAGTAAGCTCTGTTTTAAAAAATTAATTTCTAGGCATTAGGCTGAGAATGGGCTATAAAGCAGAGAGGACTGAGAATTTTTAGGTTAACAGATTTGGAAGCAGCAAGGAGACTCATGTAGTTTTCCATTGACACACGTTAAAACAATTTTTATGATACTTTTTTGAGTAAAACTTGCAAATATGCATATTTTATAAAACCAAATAATCACTTAACATGAAATTAATTATTGGTTTCCCTGCCCATGGCAGGGGGGTTGGAACTAGATGATCTGCAAGGTCCCTTCCAACCTGGTGCATTCTATGATTCTATTTGTAGCTGTTTTGAAATAAAATGAGCCTCTAATTGGTTTATGCCTGTTGTTTGCCCTCTCCTTTTCTCTGCAGTCATTCTGCAGTAACTCACTTAAAATCTGGGAAGTAGGCTTCTTGTTGTCTAGTGTGACGTTCACTATTTTTAAAATGTATTGATAACTATTAGAACTGGTGTTTTGTGAAAATTACATTTATTACTTTCTTAATTTACCTTTAGCAGAGAAATAGCTTTCACCATGTGATAAAATGTTTGACACTTTGGAAGGTAGAAGTTATGTTCTATGATAAATAACAATTTTAGGTCAGGACAATACTATTCAAATCAAGTCAAAGTAAAGAGGTTGAAAAAAAAATCACCTCAATTCAAGGGGAAAATAAAAAAAAAACCAACCAAAAACCAGTTGACCAGGAAAATCTTTCCACAGCATGTGTTAGCAATAGTGTCTTCTAGAGAAGATTTTTCTGTAATGGTGGGGATCAAATCACCTGTCAGATTTCTGAAGAGACACATCAATCAGATTTGACACATTGCTGATTGCTGCATTAAATCATGACTGTGGTTCTGATTTGTCTCATCCAGTCAGACTAAATTATTTTTGAGGAGACATGAGGTGGTAAACTGTTTTTCAAATTTCCTGACTGAAGAGTTTTAAAAATAGATATTTGGTATTCATTGAACTGATCTAATGGATAATAAAGCTCTATCCTCATAACAAGGTATTTTAGAACACTTTTGTCCTGTCAAGTATATTAAACCAACACATGTATCTGTTTTTTTCTATTTTTTTATTTCTTTTTTCTTCTTTTTATTTTTATTTTTCTTCTTTTTCCTCTTCTTTTCCTTCTTTTTATTCCTCTTCCCTTTTTAAAAAATGTTTATTTTTTCTATTTTTATTGTTTTTATTTCCCTTGCTTCATTATCTCGCCTCTCTCTTCTTTTTTTTCTCCATTAAAAACTACACAGAGTACTCAAAAAATCAAATTTATTTTCCTTAGGTTTTCTACTACCATTTAGGTCAAATAAAAAGAAGGAAAAAAAAAATCAAACAACTCTGGTGAGCAATAAAGCTTTTAGGATGCGGTGGTTTCCTCTAACAAAGTATCTCGAGATTTCATTATGTTCCTGGGTTTGCTTTTGATAGATTGTATGTGCACGAAGAGCTTGGGATGTATGAATGCATGTATGAAGAAATAAATACATTAAATTATCACTACTTTAAATATTCTTCCCCTAGCGTTGCATATGGGAATACAGTAGTCTGAAATCCATAT
This sequence comes from Bucco capensis, assembly GCA_013396975.1. NCBI lineage: Eukaryota > Metazoa > Chordata > Aves > Piciformes > Bucconidae > Bucco > Bucco capensis. The sequence goes on from VWZO01022747.1 coordinate 55,506, forward strand.
TTGAAGAAATTATATTCATACTTGATATTACACTGGCAAGATGACTTACAGTAAGCATGACTTTGGCACCCTTTAGTTGTAAAGCTGAGAGTAAAGCTGTGACCAAGCCATTTTATGATTTGAGGTTCTCTGGAAAAAGATCTGCTGGTGATATTTCAGTATGGAGCTTTCCTTGTGAGCCAGCATAAGGAAATCTCATGGCACGTAACATTTTCTGGGTGCCTATGGTTAGTGTACATACTCTGTATTTCAACATCTCCAACAGATACTTAAAATCCCAGTCTCAATTAAGAATCAGTAGCATTTCTCCATGTCCTGATTCACTTTGAGTGAGAGAGAACATAAATAAATTAAAAAAAGAAAAAATAATTGGAAGCTCTAAGCATTAGTGCATGTCTTTTAATCAGTGACCTTTCTGAGAGACTGTCCTTATACCCACGGTGAGTAAACAATTTGTGATGAATCAGGAGACAGTGCACACAATTGTTATGGATATTGAGAACATTGACATAGGGCTGATTTAAGGTGTGGTAATTATGCAACAAGGCAGCCAGTCAGTCAGAAATTTCCCTGCCTTGCTTTTGCACAAGAAGATGATGACTGGCGTTATGGGTTTCTTTTCTGTATAGCTCTCTTCTACAACATAGCATCAAGTATATATTCCCGAGAACTACTGTGCACAAGGAGGACACAGGAACCATGTGTAGACTTCTCTGAACAAAGAACGTATGTTCAGCTGTCTCCCTAGCATCATTCCTCCTGCTTGTTGCAGCAGGAGGCTTGCAATAGGCTGTCTGAGTATGCTTGGTGGTATAGTAATTTTTAATTACCAGCTGTGCTGGAGGCTGTGCTGAGCCCAGGCTGACTGGCTTACTCTCTAACTAATCTGTGTAGTGCTCTTGATGGGGCTGGCCTTGAGCCTGACTTATTTTTGCCGCATAGATATGGTCTGTCAAACCTCAGATACACACTCTGCAAGATAAAGCAAGTCAGAGGGTCCCCAAGTCATCCATTTTATACATTCCATGTGAGAAATTAATGAGCAAAACCTGGGGTGTAAATTAGGAAGGCTGTAGACAAAGAAGATAAAGACAGGCCTCTTAATTGAATGACTAATGCATGTAGCAACAAGAGCTGATTTTTGTCCCCAGAGGGCTTATATTTCAACGAATACATCACTTTGCATAAAGGTAAGCATCACTGCAACTCACTCTAGTAGAATAGATTTCTGTTGTAATAATGGTTATGCCCCATTGCAAAAGGCTTATATTATGAAAATTGTTACTGGGACTAACACAACAGCTGCAACCTGACTGCTTTTGACTGTGACTGTTTCAGCACAATCTTACCAACTTTGGCTGGGCATATTTAGGGAAGACTGCTTTGGTTGTGGAGTCCTACAAATACTTACATCAGGTGTAGATCCCAACACACAGGTGACTTTCACTACAGAGTTAATTTTTGCTTCACCAGAAGCTAAGCATACTGATCAGTTGTTAAATCCATGCCTGGTATATTGAAGAAATTATAACATAGTTGGAAAAAGTCAGCATTGAAACTTTTCTTCTCATCTTGAAAAATCAGAGAAAACACAGCAGAGCAGTCACATCTTAAAGACAGATATCTGCTAAAAATCAGTGAAAGTATTCTATTGGACCCCTGTATAATAAACACAAAGTAGAGAGAATGCCAATAAATGCCCAACAGCTTTTGTGTCAAATTTATATCATTTTAAACAGTATCAACTCTATTTCCTCTGTGCCTTACAAATCTGCATACAAGAAATCGGTTTGTTACAAAATTGACTGAGCACAATTGAAGTCTTAATTCCAGATTTTAGATGGAATAGCCTTCAGGCTTAATTCAATACAGTGCATCTAAGAGTTCCCGAAAGACAGAACTATGGCCTTTGTTTCATCAAAGAGCTAGCCTGAGGTGAGGAAACAGAGTTACCGTAGTTGTGTCAGCATTTTTACCTCTTTATGCAAGGCAATGCTTCACTGTTCTTGGTGCAGTTTTCTTATGAACTGCACCCTGTCCCCATTAGGAAAAAAGAAAATTAAACCAACCAAACAACAACAACAAAAAAACCCAGAGCTGAAAATGTGAGAATATCTATGTGTAGCCTTGTCCTATTTTTGCTCAAAATGCTGTAAAAGTGAGCATGCTCAGGAATCTGGTATGAATAAACAAATCCCTGAACATTAAAAAGAACATGTAAAAGTGTTATTATTGAAAAGGCAGTTAAAGGCTTGCACCAGAGACTTATAGTAATTATAGAGATATTGGTAGGTATTTCAGCTACTTCTGGTATGAACTACTGAGGAATGGATGTGTGGTGTTACATTATCCTTCTAATATGTGGATTCTTGAAACTTTATTTTAAGGATATGTAGGTTCGTGCACTTCCACTGTTTTTATCTTCAGCTTTCATAATTATAAGACATATTTGCATTTTAAATGATCTGATTTTCACTTGAACTTTATTTTGGTATTCACTTTGATGTCAACACATTCACTATGTCTTTTGATTTACACACACTACTGGGAATTACGTCATCACTTTGCTATTTTAAATGTTTAAATGACATGTGAAATAACTCCTTGAAGAAACAGAAGCTGTGTTTCAATTTGCTTCTGCAGCCAGTGTATATAAGACCCACAAAGAATATAAAATCTTTGCAAGACAAAATGTACAAAAATATTCTGTTTCGAACTTAAACAAAAATCTTAAACTTAAAAAAATCCCTGTGCAAGGGATTTTTTTTAGGTGAGACACAGCATGCGCAGACCTGGATCCACCCTTTAGTCCTAAGGGTCATCTGCCAGGGCCTAGCAAGCTTGGACGCTGGCAGCAAAGTCCTTAGGATAGAGGTTTAACCTCTTAGCTGGAAGGCCTTCCAGGGCTAAACGAGCTCCATCTGCCCGGGTTTGGAATCAGAGTTGTCCCTCTCCTAGGATGACTGCCAGAAGGCTAATGAGCTCATCCTACCCATACAAGGATTCTAGGAACATGGGTATCACTCCCCACACTTTCCCGTGGGCAATGAGTTTAATGTTCCCTCTGCTGTGGGCACAGTTATGGCACCAGGGGCCACAGGAGACCCCAAGTGATTTTCAGACTGTGCCTGAATTACACTGTACTCATATATAGAATACTCTGTATTCTACCTCCTGTTAAAGAGCTGTAATTAACTGGGAAAATCAAATTGTAATACCACGCTATGTAGATTAGACTGATTTGACTGGTATATCACACAGTCTTGTTTCCTTTAACTTTGTGTTTACATGCTCCCTCATTCCCTATGTAGCCCCACAACATCTCCTAAATTTTCCATTTTTTCCAGCCTTATCCACTTCCCACCTCTATCAATTCTTACTTCTTACTTCTTACTCAGAGCTTTCCTCTGAGTAGGAGTTCTAGTTCAGTCTCTATACTCCTGTCACTGTCCCTCTCCGTTTATACCTCTCCCTGTCCTCCCTCACACACACATCTGTCTAACTATTGAACTTCACAAAACTTACGTGGATTTATGAGACTCAGTCACATTTTGTAGAATCTAGCTAGGAGATTCAATTTATCAACAGGAAGATGGGCAGATGTGAAAAGAGACAGACAATGGACAGCATAATTACAGAGGCCATGTTTGTTTGGGAAATAAGGCTGAAAGACTTCTTATTTTTAAAGACAACAGCAAGAGGAGCTTTAAATATTATCTCAGTGTAGTCCGTTTCCTATTGCTTTTAGTGAAAGATTTGTAATAAAAGAAAACACAAAAATAAAGAATACTGATAAGAGACAAATGCTCTTAAACAGAGAATGCTGTTCCAGGTACACCACTTCTCCAGCGTCAGCTGGTAAAGTAGGAGTTATGCCTCAGGATGCTTATTTATTTATTTATTAACTCTTAGTAGTTTATCCGTCACCAGTGATTTTATATTCTGTGAACAAAATAAATACCAAATATACTTTATGACTTTTCTGTTTATTCTTCAGTTCCAGGAAGTGAAAGCTGCTTTTGAAGAAGAATGAAAGTTTCTTTTGTTAAATATTCTGTATATTTGATACATCTATAAAATGTAAACTGTTATACTACTATATAAATAGAGATATCTCTTTGCTTTCCTCATTTTCATTTAAGAGAGATATTGGAACTTCTAATATTGGAAAGATTTTTTGTAAGTAAAAGATTTCAAAGCTTTCACTACAGTCTAGAATACTTTTAGTCCTGGAAAACCTTTTCAAAAGCCAGTCTCTATTATCAAGAATGCTCTGTCCTCAGGACTTAGAGATCAGCCTTGACACAGAACAATATAGTTGTTGTCAGCAACACATCAAGAAACTTCTAATCCTTAACATAGCCATGGCATAATTCAGTAGTTGTTCTAGTTAGTGAAGGATATACATTATGGACATGATATTCTCCTAGGAACTCAAAATATGGATGTGATAGACAGCCATATTTATAAACATGCTGCAATCTACAAATGTCTAAAAATTTACGATTGTAGTACTGTTCTTGCTAGTTGGATTAGAGCCCTGATAGACAGCGTCAGGAGCAATTGCCAAGGTTTCCCTTTCTAACAATATGCCATGTGAGACCTTGCAGGCATCTTGTCTCCAGCATAAATTAGTAGGTGGTGATTAATCTTATCCTGTTCAGCTCTGTCCAATAAAACATGCTTGCTCCACTCATTTGACTATATTTGAGTATTGCATGTTTTCTTTGTCATCTTCTCCAGAAAAGCACAGCAGTGTACTCCAAGCAAGTTTGCAGATGACACCAAAGTGGGAGGATGGATCAATATGCCAGAATGTTAAGCCACCATCCTAAGCGACCTTGACAAGCTGGGCCAACAAGAATTCATGATGTTCAGCGAGGAGAAAGTGTGAAGTCCTACACTTCGAGATAAAGAACCCTATGCACTGAATATATGCTGAGGGCCAGCTGCAAAGCAGCTTGGTAGCAGAACCTGGGGGTCCTGGTGAACACCAGGTTGATCACACACCAGACATGCACCCTTGCTGCAAAGAAGGTGAATGATATCCTCAGCTGCTTTAGTCAAAATACTACCAGCAGACTGAGGGAGGCATTACTTCCCCTGTACTCATAGAATCATAGAAACATAGAATGGTTTGGGTTGGAAGGGACCTCTGGAGGTCAGCTAGTCCAACCCCCCTGCAGTGGGCAGGGACATCCCCAACTAGATCAGATTGCTCAGAGCCCTGTCAAGCTTCACCTTGTATGCCTCCAGGGATGGATGCCATCTCCCTGGGCAACCTGTTCCAGTATTCCACCACCCTTGTGGTGAGGAACTTCTTTCTAATATGCAGTCTAAATCTACTCTTCTCCAATTTAAAACCATTGCCCCTTGTCCTTTCATTACAGGCCTCTGCAAACAGGCCCTCTCCAGCCTTCTTGTAAGTTCCCTTTAGGTACTGGAAGGTCACTAGTAGGTCCCCCTGAAGCTTTGTCTTTTCAAGGCTGAAGAATCCCAGCTCCCTCAGCCTGTCCTTGTAGGAGAGGTGTTCCAGCCCCCTGATCATTCTCATGGCCCTCCTCTGGACCTGCTCCATCAGGACCATGTCCTTTCTGTATTGAGGGCTCCAAAACTGGACACAATATTCCAGATGAGGTCTCACTAGAGCAGAGTAAAGTGGTAGAATCAGCTCTGTCGATCTGCTGGTCACACTTCTTTTGATCCAGTATAGGATGCCATTGGCCTTCTGGGCTGCCAGCGTGCACTGTTTGCTCATGTCCAGTTTCTCATCCACCATCACCCCCAAGTCCTTTTCTGCAGGGCTGCTCTCCATCATCTCATCCCCTAGCCTGTATTGATAGTGGGGGTTGTTTCGACCCAGGTGTAGGACCCTGCACTTGATCTTGTTGAAACTCATGAGGTTCACTTGGGCCCACCTCTCCTGCTTGTCCAGGTCCTTCTGGAGGACATCCCGCCCCCCCAGCTTATCAATAGCACCTCATAGCTTGGTGTCATCTGCAAACTTGCTGATGGTGCACTCAATGCTGCTGTCGATATTGTTTATAAAAATATTAAACAGAACAGGCCCCAGTACAGAGCCCTGAGGGACACCACTTGTCACTGATCTCCAGCTGGACTTTGAGCCATTTACCACCACCCTCTGGATGCAACCAGCCAGCAAGTTCCTTATGCACTGAACAGTCCACCCATCAAATCCATAGCTCAGCACAGGTGAAACCACATCTGAACTATTGTGTCCAATTCTGGGCTTTTTAGTACAGAAACATGGATGTATTGGAAAGAGTGCACCAAAGGGCCACAAGGATGATTAAGGGACTGAAGCATCAAGGAAAGCATATGACGAAAGCATACAAAGAAAGGCTGAGATGTTTGGGGCAGTTAAACCTAGAAAACAGAAGGCTTGAGGGGGGAATCTCATCAATGTATGTAAATATCCAAAGGGAAGATGTAAAGAAGACAGAGCCAGGCTCTTTTCAGTGGTGCCTAGTGGCAGGACCAAAGGCAATGGGCCCAAACACACTAAACACTAAACACTGAAACACAGAAATTTAGTCTAGACATCAGGAAACACATCTTCACTGTGTGGGTGGCTGACTACTGGCACAGGATGCTCCTTGGAGATGTTCAAAGGCTGTCTGGACATGATCCTGGGCATGTAGCTCTTGATGTCCCTACTTGAGCAGAGGATTTGGACAAGATGACTTCCAGAGGCCCATTCCAGTCACAACCATTCCTTGGTTCAGTGACTCTGGGAAAACTTAAAAAAAAAAAATCCACTTGTCTGTAGAATCTTTGCATAAACAGAAAGATCTAATTGCTCTAGTGAACTTGAATTTGTATTTCTTTCTTGTTGTTCTGTTTGTTCAAATTCTTATGAAGATGACATAAGGTCAGGTGATAGATCAGGGTTCTTAGTAAACATGTCATCACTAATTCCGAAATGGTCTATCCTCAGCACTTTCACTTTTATACCGATAATTATAGCTTAGCCTAGTACTGTTTGGTCTTCCTTCCTGTTGCTATCTGGGCCACTGTACGCAATCATATTTGGCAACATCCAGGTGGCACAACAAATTTTATCTTGCAGTGAGCAAATACAACCAGTTACTTTAATCCCAGGGTCTCCATTTGTGATTTAGCCTACTGCACTCTAATGTTTCTGCTAGGTTAGCAAAAGCTTACTTTTGTCATGTAACTTATATTAGTTTTTTTGTTTTAGTGCTAGCTTATGTCTTCTAGCTCTTTCAAACTGTATAAAGGATGCATGCTTTAAATTGTACTACCCATAAGAAGATTTCAGGCAGAATTAGTTCAGTGACGTTGTGGTCGTGTAAAAGCCAGCCTTACTTATGAATGGTTGGGAGGACAGCGTTTCCCCAAATACAGCAGATACTTACAGCATTTTTCTTCTAAGTTGCTATAAAAATGGCTTGTTTGTCCCTAAGTGGTTTTTGACTGAGCAGATTAAAAAGCTGAAAACCTTTTTATATGTAAATGCCCTTACTTGTCTTGATTTTTTTGTAAAATGTTTACTTCAACTTTAAGGATCATAATTTTTATAATTTCCACAGTTGAGAAAATATAAATGGAGCTGCTTCCATTTCGTTATTCTGTTTATGCAAACCATCAATCACTCCTAACATTTCTGTATAACATAGATAATTTTTACTTCCTCTTTTTCCTTCTCCAAAGTAAACAGGTTTCATTTGGTTAAATTTTATTTTTCCAAATATTAAGTTTTGATGTGAGTTTTCCTCATTTTACTTTCATAAATCTACAAACACCTTGCAGTTTCATTTTCTTTTTTTGTGTGCTTCTTGTGTTTCTGTTCCACAGTAGAGTTATCTCTGTTAATTGGATATTGTTTTTCACTTTCAAGTTCTGCTCCTGTGGTTAAATACTCCTTGCTGGATTGAGCTGAGAGCAACTAATAGGATTTATGCAGTGTCCAGACTTTTTACACTGAGCACAGAGTTACCATTCTAATATTTCCCTTTAATTTTTGTACATACAAACTTTAACCTCATATATTTTCCTCAGCCATTGCTCAAAATTAATCAATAGCTCTAAAAAAACCAAATCTCATATGAAGAACAGAAAATACAGGAGGCAATTAAAAAGGAACTATGTTTACAGTTTGAAAAGCTCTTTAGTGGACTTACAACAATGATCCCAAAGGCATTTATGAGTAGAAGGTAGAGAAATTAACTACTGTAGATGTACTCCCTATGTTGTACATAAAGCAAAATAATAAAAATATTAAATACACAGAATAAGATGCTTTTTAGAAAGATACAAACTTTTCTCACTCATGTTTTTTGAGGTCATGTTTTTTTTTCCTATATTTATTATTTTAGTTTTATGTTTAAGACAAATATTTTAAAGAAGTTTATGATTAAAAAATATTGTCTTGAAGAGTACATCTCTGTTTCCTGAAGTATAACACTGAGTAGGAATCGCAAATTTTGGATTAATCCAATTTTTGCAGTTCCCAGTGTGATCAGAGGATATGGCAGCTGGCTATTTAAAGATTAAACCTGGAAATCTAAGTGAAAGTATGATTCAAATTAGAGTATATCACACAAATCTAGGAGAAGAAAGTGTAATAGTGCAGTGAATTGAATGTTATGTGGGTAACATAACAGTTCTCGGTTCTCCTAAGTACATGTTCAGCTAAGGTGTAGAAAAAGTAGCAACCGGAAAAGTAATACAGAAATATATTTTTGCCCTCATTAGGTTAACTCATGACAAAGAATTTTGTGGCAAGTTCTTATACTTACAGTTTGTTTCTTTTTTATACACATTTATTTATTATGATTTTACCATCTTCTCTGTAGACAAGATAAACTGGTAGATATTCAGCTCATCAATATCTGCTGATTTCAGCCTATATCCTATAAGAGCTATCTAGGTTATCATCCTTTCAGCTGGGACAGGCCTGTGTGAAAATACCATTTTGTTCAAAATAATTTCTGCAGAGGTCATGATTTTTCCCAATAACTGGAACTTCTAGTCCTTTCATTGGCACTAGCCCAGTGGTGAGTCTTCTTCAGGCTTCTGGTGGATTGACTGTGCTGGACACCAGATGCCCACCAAGTCACTTTATCACTCTTCCTCCTCAGCTGGGAAAGGGAGAGAAAATACAATGAAAGGCTCATGGGTTGAAAGAAGGACAGAGAGATGTCTCAGCAATTACCATCACAAGTAAAACAAACTTGACTCAGGGAAACTGATTTAATTTATTGCCAATCAAAACTCAAAGTAGGGTAATGAGAAATAAAACTAAATCTTAAAAAATCCACCTTCCCCTCACTGCTCCATTCTTCCTGGGCTTAACTTCACTTCCAGTTTCTCTACCTCCTTCCTTTAAGAGGTGTAGGGGAAGGAGAAATGGGGATTGCAGTCAGTTCATCACACATTGTCTCCCCCTCAGGAGAAGAGCTCCTCACCCTCTTCCCGTATTCCAGCATGAGGTTCCTCCTAAAGGAGGCAGTCCTCCATGAACTTCTCCAATGTGAGTCTTTATTAACTGCTTTAGTGTGGATCCTTTCCATAGGGTGCAGTCCTTCAGGAACAGATTGCTCCAATGTGGGTCCCAGATGGGATCACAGGTCCTGCCAGGAGTCTGATCCAACCAGGCTTTCCACAGAGTCACAGTCTCCTTCAAGTATATCCACCTGCTCTCATGTGGGGTCCTCCACAGACTGCAGGTGGATCTGCTCCACCATTAACTTCTATGGACTGCAAAGGGACAACCTGCCTCACCATGGTCTTCACCATGGGCTGCAGAGGAATCTCTGCTCTGGCACATGGTACTAACCTCTCCCTTATTCTTCACTGACATTGATGTCTGAAGTTATTTCTCTCATATCTTCTCACTTCTTTCTCCTGACTGCTGTTGCACAGCTGTTTTTCCTGCCCTCTTAAATATGTTCTTCCAGAGGCACTACCACTGTTGGTGATTGTCTCAGCCTTGGCCAGTGGCAGGTCCATCTTGAAGCCAGCTGTCATTGGTTCTAACAGACATGAGGGAAGGTTTTAGCAATTTCTCACAGAAGCCACGCATGTAGCCCCCACTCCTACCAAAATGTTGTCACTCAGTCTCAGTTCAAGGCTTTAACCAGCATATTCTCTCTGACTTTCCCTCTTTTAATTTTTCTTCTTTATTTTTCTTCTTCACTTTTCTCCTAAACACCTACTCTGACACTGTCTTACAAAGAAAGACTGTTTATATTCATTTTCCCATAGAAATTAACTTACATCTTCTCCTTTTCCCTATCATGTTCCCATACTATATCCTCAGTGTTTCTTAAGCTTTTATATCTAGCAGTATTCAATCCTTAACAGAGAGGACTTGGTGGGTACAAACATGCTATTATTAATGGATAAATCTAAAATATTCTGAAGTTTAAGCTGAATTTAAAGAAAATCATCATATGTAACACTATATAGTATTCTCAGGAAACTCAAAGTTAACACTCTGAGAATAAACTATGAAACCCAGCAGATATTACCTATGAAAGATGTCTATACTGCTAGCAGACTGAGAACATCAATCATCTATGGCTCATAAATAAATAACAGACACTGCCATTATGTCAGCTATTATTAATATAAGAATTACTTTTTGCAGAGAAAGTTAAACCCCTATTGTCTACTCCAAATATTTATTAGTATAATGTAGGCAAATATGTAGCTACTTTCATGTTATTTATCATTAATAGATCAAAAAATTCTCTAATTTAATAAAATAGATAAGGTATTTCCTTAGAGTCTGTTGAATCTCAAAAGCTATTAACTCCTTGCACAGTATCATTAAAACCTTTACACCCTCCTTTGAACTCTGAAGGCCTTTTAAGCATCAGAGTCCACCATACAATTGGACCACTAGTGTCCCATCTAGAAGAAAATTTCTTCAGCTGATTTAGAGGCTCAAGTTTTCAATGCACTAAATGAAGTTTTACCAAAATAATTGAGAAAACAATGCAAACTATGTGTGTGCAATCTAAGTTTGATGAAGCATTGCTAGCAGTCAATCAGTCCTTGAATTCTATGCCTACAGATACAGAACAGTTCCAAATTTTCCCTACACATATGCCAAGAGATCAGTGCTGAAATCTGATGGTTCTATTAGTGAAGCCTTATAAAAGATGTTAGAGAGAATTCAAAAACTATTTCATTTATCTGTGTTATACTGAAGCTGACACTATACATTAACTGCTTAATAATACATTTTATTAACATTACACCAAACAATAAACTGCAGGGTTTGACAGTGTACTTCATAGATTCATTCTGCATCATCTGTATTGTCCATGAAACCCCCCAGAAAAACTATGACCATATTTTAATGTTGGACTGCAAATCTCAGACACTGAGTTGGTTCAAAATCTATATCAAATTTTTGTATAAAAAACTGACTAGCTTTGACCAAATTTATTTAATGTGAATTCATTAAAAAACCTGTGTGTTTGCCCCTTATTTTCCCTTAACTTTCTTTTGCTTGCTCCTTTCCCATGAAATCAAGTAATCACAGAATCTCAACACTGGCAGTTACACTGCTGGGTGAAAAATTGCAACGTTTCAAACCTTATTCTCATCCATACTTTCAAGAAATACCATTCTATTTGTTACTGGTAAACATTTCAAGAATTCTGTCTGCAGAACAGTAGATAGAATTTAGCATCATAAACAAAAGTTAATGAAAGGACAACTTCATAACCCTCCATATGGGCTCCATAAAATTGTATATGAGATACTATGGAAGATCTCCTTTCTTAACATCTCATACTCATTTGTAAGGGGAACTGACGTATATAGTGCTTATAATGGTATCTATCATATACAGTTTGATGCATTCTAATTGCTCTTTTTTTGGTTGGTTTTGGTTTTTGTTACTTAAGCAATTTTGATAACAAAAATCAAATACTATATGACATTGTATTGCTATCAGTAAAATTATTTGGGCAGAGGTACTGGACACTGTATCAAAATTATGTCAGTTCTATGGGGCTGATGCTGTACTCAGAGCATGGACTGATCTGCATGCCTCTTTGAAATGCAACAGAATTCATGCTTTCCAAGGGAAAGCTTGACACAGAATTTAATGCCCTTGTAGCCTTAGAGGCTAATGACAATGCTGCACCACAAGACATAAAACACCTTCCTACCCAGGGAGAACTAAACTATATGGCACACTCACTTAGGAAGTCACTGACAGCAACAGTGCAAAGTACAGAATCAGTGGACTTTTCCTCCTTGCTAAGGAGGTAACCTGTCCAGAAAGCCTCATAGAGACCAGACTACTCTACATTCTGTTTTGGAGAATCCCTTCCAAATGAAAATTAAATATGCCCCTCTACTGTTGTAGAAAATTGTGATGATATTCACCTCCTCACAGACATAAACTTACCTTTATTAGCTATCAATCAAAAATTCAGCTAAAACTGTCAATGCATGTAAGCCTCCTCCCTTGTCATTAGCAGACAACATAGATGCCAAAGTTTTGACAAATGAAATAACCTCAACAACAAATAATTTTCACAAATTGAAACATCCATTACAATCTTCTCTATCAGCATTAGGAGTTAACCAATGGCTTATATCTATCTACTATCCCAATGGGAAATAATCAATGATAAAGACCACCAATTCATCGCATATACACTAGATGCAACCCAAACTATCATTCCTCTTACTCTTAGATATATTTGAGCTCAGCTGTGGATACAGGTTATTGTAGCAGCAATCATAAGAGAAAGTGATGAGGCTACTTTGCCTACAAAAATTTGAAAGGTGCTCTGGGATTATGCAACTGAATTTGAAAAAGGATTTCAATCCTGGTGGCTGCTGGTTGATTTCACTTACAACCCTAGACAACAAAGTCATGGCTTTTTTTTTGACAGTGCACAATGCTTCAGTATATACTACATATCAAATCATTGCACCAGGATTAAACACAGTAGGACTATACCTTGTAGAACATAGAATATGAGCCCAACAAAATGAAAACAAATGGCAAACTTTTGATGTTGGTTCTTGCATTGCATGAGAACAACAGTGATTTATTTGTGAAGGTAACAACGTTAAGGCTCAAGACCTTGCCATCAAAATGAACCTCAAAATCAACCTTAGTTGATTTTGTTAAATTTATTGAATTCAATAGGCTTTGTCCAACCATTAAGCTATTTCAATAAACTATATTATTGCTTTTACCAAATAAAGTGTAATTCATTCATTTGGTGATCAGCAATGTCCTAGGCTAGGATTCCTTAAAAGATAATTTAAGTGCTTAAAAGGAAAACCTCTCAGCTACCTTACCTTCTCCTTTGTAACAGAACATCATAGAAAAAAAAAAAGAGCATAATTTCAGCAGACTTTTGTGAATATGTGCAAGCTTGAGAGATTTCATGGATCTCTTTTACAAACTGTTAGAATTTACATGTTCTCTATCCCCTCCTAAAAATGCAACAACTGCTGTGAATTAATGATGTTGTCAGCGGTTCTGGCAAAAAGAGGTGAAATTGTTTCTATGAAGCTCCTGCCATGCAATGACCATCTGTTCCATCTTGCCTTGCAAGCAACCTGTTAGGCAGGAATTTGGAGGCAATCTTTGCAGAATGAATTCATCCTGTTGAATCAAAAAAATTATGGCTGGACAACTAATGCCAAAGGGGATCTGGATATTAAGAGAATGGCTAGATCATCAGCATGCAAAGCTATCACAGAACTTACAATTTCATTCTTTCCTGCCAAATTAGTGAACATGCATACATTTGAAAACCACTTAAGTGCACAGGTGTATACAAGCTGCAAACTTATATTGATTAATGAAGGATGAATGGATTAAAGAATGATCCCAATGAAAATTTGAAGAACAAAGGGTTATGTTATACATGTGTATATGCACTATATAATCATATATAACATTATAAAACTGCATATAATACTAATATGCCCTACAGAGAAATACAATTTTTTATTTGCTGGCTTCCATAGTACTTCAAAGGTGCAACCAGCTCTTCTATATGGTCATTTTTTACCACCTCTGAAACAGCGAATGAGTGTCTGCTTTGAGCACACAGCAGGTATCAGAATACAGGTCACTGTTATGTTTGTCCTCTTCATTTCATTGTGCTATTTTGGGATGACTGAGTTTCTATAGTTGCAGTCTCTGATGAAAATGTAATTCTAGTGTCCATCTTCTTTGTTGTACCATTTCATACAAACATCACTGTCACGTTTAACAAGCAGCCAATGAGTCCTCTTCTCTTTCAGTTACTTTTTAGATCAAGATATAGCCTATCTCACGTGTTGTTGTCATACTTAGAGTTTAGGTTTAGATTTTTTTTCTTTGTCAGCTGTTTTTGTCACTGTCACTTCCTACAACTTGGCTATTTCCCTTGTATATATGCTCTAGAATTTCCAGGGATGCTGAATATTCTTATCTGAACTTCCACATCTGTGGTTGGTCATAGGTGTGTGCCAGAAGAGAAGACTAGCAGTGTGTGCATGAACCCTATATAGATGCTTGGATCTTCTGATAAAGCTGAATACTACCATTGGAACATCTGTGAATCCTGTGTGGAAAGGTTCCATTGGTCCCATAGGCGGGACTATGTGCGGGCAAATGTCACAGCTCTGGAATAAATCTGTAATGCTGCCTGAGTGATAAAACACATATTATCAGAAGCATATGGATAATAACAGGCAGGAGGAGATATACAAGCAAAAATTATATTGAATTGTGACGGTTTTGTTTCTTTGAGATTAAATGTGAATCTGCTCCTCACCTAGACACATAAAACACACTGGCACATATTTTGCCACTTCATGTGACAGTAGTTACCCCGCTTACCTCAAAATTGTTTATGCATTACGGACTACGTGAGAACACATTCATTCTTAAAAAAAAATCCCTAAACTCTAAGAATTATGATTTACTAACAAAACTGTAAAATGCCTCACTTTTGTAGAATCTCATTAGAATTATATACACTCACACTTTGATTGTAAACCTTCCTAGTATTTTCTCCTACAGCCCAAAGGTTCAAAAGAGCCAATCTCTATAGCGTCAGCCACCCCACGATAACAGTATAACTACTCTTAACATCTATTCATGCAAGGTCAGCTTCTGGCTCTATTTGTTTTTGCAGTGAAAGCTCCTCTCTGGTAACTATATTTTTCAGCAAGCTTTCAGAGACCTTTTGAACGACTGAAAAAACACAGAACTTTCCATAGAAAAGAGGTATCAAAAGTAAAGGTGAAAGGTTTCTAAAGCTACCAGTGCATCAGCAGATCCAAGTTTTCCCATGCATTTTCAAAGCAATCTCTACACAGGCCAGCTAGGGCAGTATTACTAGCCAGAGTTGATTGCTGACATCAGTAGTTTCCAAAACTTCTTTGTTCTTTAAGGATAAAAATAAGGAGAGCTCCATGCTAGAGATTAAGAGATTATCTAGAGTTAATCTGCTTTGCAGCAATGGAGTGAAGGAAACTATGGATAATCTTTACTCTATGTGAATACGAGTATAGAATTTACTGATTTTAGAAGAGTTGTAGCATGTACAATAATGCTGGGAAAGCCTCACGGTAACATAAAAATATGAAGGAGAGCAAAGGTTAAATTCTCAACAAAGAGAGGAATGCAAATAATTACAACGCTGAGCTCCATGTTCTACCATAGCAGAACAACAGTTTATTCTGTGTCCTGAGTACACATATCACTCATGCTGGGGCAACCAGAAGGGTTGAAGGAGAAAATAAAACAACCTTGTCTAAACTCAGATCCTTGTTGTCCTTCTGACAAATTTGGACTTGAAGTCAGCAGATTGTGAAACCACAAGGGCTAATTATCTGTAAGATAAAGCACATAGTGATATTTCATCGGCTTACAGTGGCAGAGGATATAGCCCACTTAATTCAAAGAGTGGTGAAGCTGGAAGTGATAACCAGAAAACCAAAGGCAAATTTTTCATAACAGAAGGATCATCTATAACATGTTGAGTATGGAGATGAGAGATATTTAATGATAAATATAACAACCAGAAAAGATACTGCCATAGCTTACCATGATATATTTAAAGGAATGGGAGAATCTGAACATATTTGCATAGAAATAAATGTTGAATTGAGCATATGTGGTGGCAGTATGATAATTTCTGCTACACTTGGAATGCCTAAAATCCAATTGTTAAACTGCACAAGTAGTTTCAGTATAGTCAATAGGGAAGTTAGTGGAATAAAGTATTATTTGAGTGATTGAAACTATCAAAATTTTGTCCTTCTCCAGTAAAGAACAGAGAAAGTTGATAGCACATCTGCATCAGCAGTTTGACTAAGGCAGAAAAAGAGCAAAGGACAAGAAAAGACTCAATATGTTTAAGACCAGAAGGTTAAATAGCACCATACCTATTACCACTGCTCAGTACTGACACCAGAAGATTTGCAACGTCAATTAGCAATTGAGCAACTTGTTACCATTTCAGATAAGAAAGATGGGCCCTGGCAGGGGAAATTAGATAAGTATGTCTCTTTTTAGGTACCTCTAACTCTCCAGGAGGAAATTACCAGTTTTCTAGATTAACACTTGAGATTAAATGTCAGTGAAATATTGTAGAAAGAGAGTTATGAGGCACTTTGTGATACTTCCAGGGAAGATATAAATGCTGATGATATGATTATTGCTTCAATTGATGAGGCTGAGCATGATAGTACCCTGAGAACACTAATGCTGAAAGCAAGAGACTAAAATATTAAATATCACAAAGATACAGTAAAAAGAAATAGAAATTTCAAAGTTACTGAAAAAAACAAAAGCTATTGTGAAATGCTCATGAATACCAGTAAGGAAAATAAGAGGTCATAATAAGAGGAAATTACGTGTGAAACAGGTGGGTCTTAATAATTAAGGAATCCAGAGCTACATTTTTCAGTCATACAGAGGTTTTGCCACATCAAGGTCTTTTCCTTAAGTTGTTGTAGCAGAAAATATAATGAGTTTTTATGGTGTTTATAGAATAGTTTATCTTCTAAGTCATTTACCATTTTGAAGGTATCCAGATACAGGCAAACACTAATTCTCTGTTCCCACATTCTGTTGCCACATTCTCTGGAAAAGACTGTTTCCGTGTGATTTGTTCTGGTACTCTATCACTGCCTTATTCAACAGTTTCTAAAGTGTTTCTAAAAATATTTATCTACAGAATAGATCATCACTCATCCCACAGACTCACACAAAATGTGAGAGTAACTTTATTGAAGTAGACCCTTCTAGAAATTTGAGAAGGCACTTCACCTCATCTTAATATTTGAGTCTGAGTCAGGAGAGATGAACCACATTTAGGAAATGCCTTTTTCTCTTTGCTAACTATACAAGAAACCTAGGATGATTATCTTAGATGTCAAACATTACATATTCAGGAAAATCACACAAAAAGAATATGTGAAGCTCTAATGCTCTTACTCTTCAGTATATATGTACAACAGGGACAAACCCAATGTAATAAAACTTTCTCTTTTACCATAGAGAAGTTCCAAGATGTCTCATCATTGTATTGCTATTCTTTTCCTATGTAAAGTCTTACTTTATTCTGCTTTTCTTCTGAGTATGCCTCTGAAAATCAGTTTAAATTATATAAATTGCCTGCATAGTATTAATACAGTTTTCCTACCAATCTTTGACAAGCCATGAAATTTAATATTTTCTCCATGGCAAACCCATGAAATTTATCAACCTAGCCTTCTCTTTGTACAGTGAACTGTTTGTAATCTATGGCTGTTAAGAGCAAAAGAAGCTAAAATAAATGAATAAACATGCAGAGCTTTTCTCCCTATGGTAGTTTTCTTAAATACTAAGTTTTATACTATTCACAAAGTTTTCTCAAGCAGCAATCACAGCCTTTGTCATGGTACTGCCTGTAACTAGTATTCAACCTGATACTAAGGAAGCAACAAATTCTGAATGAAAATTCAAGAATAAAAGGAAAATATCCTCTTTGATCATTTTAAGTAGCACATATTTAGGATGAGATTCTTCTGCAGCCTCCAGTTGTCATAGGAGCTCAAGGCATTCCCTGTGACTACCAGTTCTTACTGCACTTTTTTCTTTCACACTGTTAGCTATCATCTGTGGCAGAGTCAACTTCAAGTAATGAAAAAGACACAATCACCCAAATTGCATGACTGGCTTAAAGAACTTAAGAATGAACAGTAATCATTCTCTTTGAAAAGTAATTATTGATTATTGAACAGTAATCAATATAGGCTGGGGGATGAGATGATGGAGNTTGCATCCAATTCCACTATTTTTTTTTTCTGAAATCACCACGTCTTTAAGGTCAAGTAAGCACTTCAGGATCTGTGGTTTTTGAGGAAGAACAACTCTTATGAGGCTTATTGAAAATCTAACACTGTATTTTTCAGTCTCTGCTGTACCTGGAGTTTTTTGTATGTTTTGGGATTTGTTTTGGTTTTTT
The DNA here is from genome assembly GCA_013396975.1 of Bucco capensis. Lineage (NCBI taxonomy): Eukaryota > Metazoa > Chordata > Aves > Piciformes > Bucconidae > Bucco > Bucco capensis. The sequence goes on from VWZO01022747.1 coordinate 73,985, forward strand.
CACAGTCACCATCCACATGCTGATCAGCTTAGGCCTGGTTTTCAACATTTTCACCTGCCTTTCTCTTTCACAGTTCTGTTAGCAGCACCAGTCAGCTTTGTATTTATAAGTTATATTCTCAACTGATGATTCTGGGGGCATTATAAAAAGCATTACGTTAAATTTGAGGGATGCAGGAAAATTAAGAGCGTGTTCTTAAAGTCATGCCTAGGATGTGGCTATGTTAAGCTCTCTGAGGGTTCCCTTTCCTTGTCATGACCACAAAAGTCATCAAGGGTGATTAATCTGGGTTTGGTCAGCTAACATTGAGACCTATCACTTGCAATTGTGACTCTCACCTTTGTTGTTTATGTCATAATTTCCATCTGTCCCTAAGGCCTTGCAGAAGTGAGCACCAAAGCACCTAAGTATCTTTCAAAAACCCAACCTTTACCTATGTTCTGTCATTCTACTCAAAATTTTCCAAGATCATAATATTTTGCAGATATGCATAGTTTGCATAGTCATTTCAGTTGAGGTATCTGATTATCCTGAAGCTCTGCTTAAATCTAATTTTTTACAGCTGGACTGAGATCAAGTTTCTTATTCAAGGCCCAGGATTGTACTAGCAGCTTACATAGTGATTGGAAAATAAACTTCTCTGCATTTCTCAGGTCTTCCTAAACTGTAATATTTGGTATGCAATAAAGTCAGAATAGGAAACTCAGATGTCAAGAAAAAAGTCAATAATTTTAAACAGCTTTTAGAATTTCTTACATTATTTATTTTTTCCTTTTAGAAATAGTATATAAAAAATGCCTTATGAAATATATAAACCACTCCTCATTCATCCTGACTAATGCATATACACATGCATAAATCAAATATACCTTTGATAAAGTGCCCAGAATTTCTTAGGAAAGAAAAGCCAGTAAATATATATTTATATATACAGGATAAGAGTGCTGTCTTTAGGACAAAAATAGCTTTGTATAAATACACCACAAAACTATATAATACATTCATCCAAGATTAACAAATTAGTGTGATTATTATTCCTTGGTCATCCTCATGGTAGTCTACACCAAGCAAAATATATAAAGTTATACAGAAACATATCATCAGCACTGCTTCATATTTCAGAGCAGATGTTCTGATTTACCAGAGTGGACAATTTCTCATTAAGAGGGTTTGTTTTAACTGCAGTGCTGTACAGCCTTCTCTCTGCAAATCACCTGCTTTTTGAGACACTTTGCCCTTATCTTCGTACTTGCTGATTTACCATATTTTGAGAATTTTAAGTAAAAACATCTAGGTTCCAAGGTTTTGAATCCCAAAGTTTTTAAGAGTAAGTCCAGTTGCAAAGAGACTGTAGTTAAGCAGTATGGGGGTGTTATCTTGTTACTAATCATAAACTTGCTGAGAAGAAGGGAGTAGGAAAGCTTGCAGCAAGCTTAGCTCCCCATCAAGCCCTCATTCTTGCACCTCTTGCATACACATATATGCACACAGACACAAAGAAATGCTACTCGGTGCTATCACTCCTCCCTACCCAATAGAAACTGTAAAATTGCTCAGCAGGCAGGATTATTTCATAGTGCCTATTCCCTTGCTGAACAGCAAGATTGTACTCCAGTTATGTGACCCCTACTGGAAACACATCCCTGGCTAAGGGGTAAATCTGACACAGGAAGAAAGCTTAGTCTCTCCCCAATGATTACAATACTGCTTTCAACCCTAGCTTTTATTTTAAATGAGAATCTTTATAATAAACCCCAAGTCATAGACCACGGTACTCATTGCCAGCCACCACCTCCTCTGAAACAGAAAGCTGCTCCATGGGGTTACTCTGCTGGGAACGATCTGGCTTTTCTTCTTGCTGGTTTGCAGGTTCAAACTTGTGAGATAGATTTCCTTCTGCTCTCATGAGAATTAAACAGTAACTGATTAAGGTAATTGAGTAGTGCCTTATAATAAATCTTTTCCACTTAAAATCAATATCTAGAGTAAATGTTATACTAGTACACAGAGTTGTTAACAATATGTACAAACAATGAACACATCAAATAACCAAATTGCATCATGCAACTTCAAGCTCCCCACAGCTTGCCAAAGGCTTTTTTGGAGATGCTCACAAAGACCAGAAGTTAACACATTCAGATAAGAAAGTAAAATCAAATACTACAATGCGCATTAAAGATGTAGCCTTCAATTCATGGTGCTGAGCCAACTGAAAATTATCAACAAGTAGGTTTTTCCAGTACCACTAGCCAATAATCGGATTAAAAGAATTTATAAAGCATGTGAAGATGTGAAAGTTTTCACATAAAGTACAGAAAAATTCAACACTGATATCTCTATAGGAGGAGAAAATTGTTGACATGAAATCTAACCTGATCAGAAAATTATAACTCTGCAATTTTATTTAAGATAATTTCTATTCCCCCCCAAAAAATTACTTCCTAAAAGGAGCTCTCATATTAACTCCAAAAAGCAAAACTAAAGAAGTGAAGATATGATAAACTATAACTAAATTACCAGTAGCACCACTAAGAAGGATCTGAAAGTCTTGGTGGACGGCAGGCTATATGTGAGCCAGCAGTGTGCTTGGGCAGCACTGAAAGCTAATAACATCCTAGGTTGTGTCTACTGAAGCATGTTCAGTTGATTGAGGGAAACAGCTATTCTTCTATACTCAGTCCTCATTACAACACATCTGGGATATGCAGTCCATCTTGGGACCCTCAAAGAGGATGTTGCTCCACAAGTCCAGCAGACTTCTCCATCCAACATTGTCAGATATTGGAGCACTTGCCCTGTGAGGAGAGACTAAGAGAGTTGAGCAAATTTAGCCTGGACAAGAGGCAGCTTTGAGAGCATCTAAGCAGCCTATGGGGAAGATGGCAATGAGACAGAGACAGACTTTAGACAGCTGTGTGTAACAGGAGTTTGAGAGGCAATGAATATAAACTGAAACGGGAGATTCTGACATAAGAACAAAATTTTTTTATTATGATCATAATTAAACACTGGAGTAACTTTCTCAGTGTTGTACAATCAAGACTTGACTGGATAAAGGCCTGAACAACCTGGACTCAATTCTTTGTCAACAACACTATGAGGAAGAGTTTGGATGAAAGATCTCCTAAGGTGCCTTCTAACTTGAATTGTTCTATGATTTCATGATTTTGTAGAGGTCAAAATGTCATTATCATGATTTTTTTTAATTCATTCACTTTTCTCCATTTTAAGTGGAGAAAAGATACATGCATGTACATGTAGAACTGTAGTTTTAAATACCATGTCACAGAATCACAGGATCACCAAGGCTGGAAAAGACTCCCAGGATCATCAAGTCAGCATGGTGTAAAGAAAACACTCCAGCTGAACTGTGAAACCTGTTGGATAATTTATATCCAGAACAACACAGAACATTGTTATATGTATTTATGTATGTGTGTGTTTATATATATTCATACACCTTTACTCATATCATAAGCTTGCTTTCCAAATTCTCTGTCATTTTCCCTACTCATTCCATATAATCAAGATCCATAATCGTGTGTTCATTTCCAAAAACATTCATCACATTTAAGAATAAGAACTTAGGGTAAGTCTGACTATATTTTCAGAGTATGTTCATTCCTTTGGACTTTGTTGCTAGCTACTTTCTTATTTATTCATTTATTTTTAATGAAATAGGCACAGCAGATATAATGATGTTTAGGCTGAAGGATGAAAAGGAATAAAATATAAGCCTTACATTAGAAATTATTGTAAGATCTAATATGAAAAAAGTGTTACGAGTCAAGAGTTTTATGGGTTTAGAGGGAAATTTGTTGGTAGAAGCTGCTGCAAAGTGAAGCAAAAAGAGTTTACCATACTCCTCTCTAACATAAAATAAGAGCTTAGATTAAAACTGTAAATTGAAAAAAACTGAAAAAGTGAATTAAACAAATGTGAAATTATATTTAAAAAAATAAGTGTACCTCTTCACCATTACTTCTGTTAAAATAGAAAACTTATTGACTACTTAACAAAAGTAAAATTGTGAAAAACAAGATTTGGATTTCAGAGGTCACGCAGAACAAGAATGAACCTTAAAACAAAATACTGATGCAAATAATGATCATTATTGACTTGTGTGACATGATAAAGTAAAATGACATTTTTTGTCAGACTATACAGAGGACTAAGATCAATGTTCAGCCTAAAGGACCTTGAAATATAGAAGAAGCAGACAGAAAGGAGACAGGTGATGTAAGTTGAAGGTTAAGAAGTAAGATGGTTCTCATAATAGGACTTGAAATTGCATGTCCCAGAACAATGCTGCAATCACCAGCTTACACTGCTTTCAAAACAACAGACCAAATAATTTAACCTTTCAACTATGATGAGGAATTCTGCCTGCATAATGAAGAATATAAGATCATGTCCCATAATCTTCCTTCCTTCCTTTTTATTCAGGAGATAGCATATTTAGACAGAACTAATTACAACTTTGAATTTCCCTGGAGAGTAGATGTTTATCACCAGCTTCCATAAATAATTGACAATTTATTATAAAAGTGAATCTTTTATAAATATCTCGCCAGCTGAAGTGTATTTGCATGCAAGTAGGCACACTTCAGTAAAGAGTTTAAAATTATAATCCAATCTGCAAAAATCAATATAGGTACATGAAAAATTGTGAGACTAAAATCCTTCATGATCAGATGTATTATTCACTGAAAATGAAGTCCTCATCCTAGCTTTAATAATATGCATCTTAGTAGAAAGCTTGACTGTTAAAGTTGCACAAAGTAATACAGTTGGTCAGACTTGTACAAAATCTTCACCTACAATTTTTAGAACTGTGCTGTATACCACTCAGTTTTATCCTCTGAATAAACACAGAAAGCAGTGGAAGCTCTAAGTAACATATTTTAATTGCAACTATCTGAATGGATTTGCATTATGTTTTGAAATTATTTTTGACAAATGCCTTAAAGGGAATTACAGTATCATAGAATCATAGTATGGTTTGGTTGGAAAGAATCTTCAAGGACGGTCTAGCCCAGCCAATCTGCCATGGGCAGGGACATCTTTCATTTGATCAGATTGCTCAAAGCCCCATGCAACCTGGCCTTGGTAACTTCCATTAATAAGGCACCCACAACTTCTCTGGGTGACCTGTTCTAGTGCTCACTGGAACTGTCTTTCTTATGTCCAATCTAAACTTACCCTCTTTTAGTTTAAAACTCTTGCCCCTTGTCCTGTTACTGTAAGTATTGGTAAAAAGTCTCCCTTCATTTTTCTTATAAGCCCTCTTTGTACATGGAAAGGCAGCAATAAGGTCTCCTTGGGACCTTCTCCAGTTTGAACATTCCCAACTATCTTGGTCTTTCTTTATGGCGAAGGTGTTTCAGCCTTCTGATCATTTCTGTGGCCCTCCTCTGGACCTGCTCTAACAGGTCCATGTCTTTTCTGTGCTGAGGACTCCAGAGAAGGACACAGTACTTCAGGTGGGTTTTCATGAGAGTCAACTAGAGTGGGAGAATCACCTCCCTCAACCTGCTGGTGATATTTCATGTTATGCATCCAAGAATACTGTTGGCCTTCTGGGATTGCAAACATACATATCTGATTTTTCATCCACCAATATCCCCAGGCTCTTCTTCACAGGGCTTCTCTCAACCCATTCATAGTATCATAGAATGATCTGGGTTGGAAGAGACCTTAAAGATCACCTAGTCCCAATACCCCTGCAATGGCATTACCCACCTCTCACTAGACTGGGTAGTTCAAAGCCCCATCCAAACTGGCCTTGAAAGCTTCCAGGGAGTGGGCATCTACAGCTTCTTTGGACACCCTGTTCCTGTGTCTCACAACCCTCATGGTAATCTAATCTAAATCAACCCTCTTCCAATTTAAAACCATTACCCCTTGTCCTATAACTGAAATTCTTGATAAAGTGTCCCTCTTCAACTTCCCATCCTTCCTATAGGCCACCACTCTGTATTGATACTGAGAATTGCCCCAACCCAGGTGCAGGACCTTGCACTTGGCCTTGTTGAACCTCATGAGGTTCACATGGACTCACTTCTTGAGCTTGTCCAGGTCCCTCTGGATAGCATCCCATCCTTCAATGTATCAACTGCACAACTCAGCTTGGTGTCATACACATACGCAAACTTGCTGAGGATGCAGTCAATCCCACTGTCTATGTCACTGATGAAGATATTAAATGGCTTTAGTCCCAGTACAGAGCTTTGTGGGACTCTACTAGTTAAAGATTTCTTTTTGGACTTTGAGCCATGGAATTTAGCCAAGGAAAGTTAAACCACAAATGCATTTTACTTTCTACTTGCTTTTCCTACTCCATGTTTATTTAATTTATTTTATCTTATCACTTTTGGAAATTTAATAATTTGAATTGCCTTTAATTATTATAAATTCTGTTATTGATCTTCTTGATATTTAAACAGTCATGTCTTGAAGAGCTTTGTAAGCAAAATGTATTAATATTGTCAAACGCTACAATGCAGTTTATAAATATATTCAATACTGATAACAAACAGTTAGAAAAAAGTCCACAAAGACAAAAAAGAAGGTCTATGAGCCTTCATTTGAAAAAGAACTAAAGCTGAATGTTTTTCAAATTCTTATGAATACAAACCACCCATGAAAGAGCTCTCTGTGCATAAGGAAAAGAGCACTGTTAAGTACATGGACAGGAAACTGGAAAAAGATTGATAAATTAAGAATCAGAGAGAGAGACAAAGAATTTGACAACAGAGAGAATGAGGAAAAAAAGAGCAGGTAAAACACTGACTGGAATACACAAGCTAAAAATGAAAGAGGCAAAAAGAGATGAACACTAGTGTCTCAGTTCATTCTTTTGCACCAGTGCTGTGCTAGAGAAATCGTGCTGGTATCAGGGGGTATCAAACTCAGCAGCAGTAACTCTGGACAAACATGAGTTGGAGAGAAACAGAAAAAGTAATAGAATGAAAAGAACATACCAAAGGTGCTAAGTGTTTTTAAGAATAAATTTAATCATTTATATACAGGATTTTATTTATTTGTTTATTTACTAGGTGAACTGAACTGCATAGACATTCTTTTCCTGTACCAGCTAAGATAGTGAAATTTTCATTACAACTCCAAATACCAGACCACTGGATGGAATTAATTTCACTAAAACTTTGCGTTCTACTTTGCAGACATCAATACATTTGCTGGCTAACTCGAGATAACTTTGAAGTCAGTGGAAAAAAAGTATTTTTGTGTGAGAATCACTTTTCCTGTTTTAGAGTTTTACATTATACAGGTAGATGGTGGGGTGTCCTAGAAACAATATTTTACAGACTTGACCTTGTGTTTTTCTTTATTATTGTGGCATATGAATTGTGTGCACAGTAACTGCATTTTGCTGAGTTTTAAAGTAACTTTGACCAGTAGTCACTGTTTAGAAAATGCAATGAGATATTTATAAGGAAGACTACCTCGTAAAAAGGATGATGTGGAAAGAGATTAACAGAGCAAAGAAGTCACATACTATGTTCTGACTCAGATAAAACTGAATTTTACTTTGACAGGATGAAACAAAACAAAAAGATTTAATACCAGTAGGATACATGCTATATAAATTGTTTTCATATTTGTTCATTATTCAATTCCACTCAAAGTATTGGGATGTCTGAAAGACCTCAACTGACCCAGTTTCTGTGTCTTACTTTTCACTTGAAAGAGGGAGGTCCAAGTGACTTAATTTTTTAACCGTAAAGAAGTTCATCAAGGTTGCAGTGCACCGAAGTCTTATGCTTAAATTTAAGCACTTGCTTAAATTGTTCCATCATATCACAAGTGACCTAAAAATGGTGGTGCTATTTTGATACATTATGAGGGCAGTAAGGAAGAGTTAGTTATATAAAATAACCTTGGAGGAAGTTACTTATATACTAGATAATTTTATTCAAAGTACATTGGAGGACAGACAAAAACTGCTGAACTACAAAACAGTAGACTTTTATAAACTAAGAACAATTTTGATAGAAGTGTTTAGCGACTTTGGTCATTCTCACAACTGTTCTTTGCAGCTTTCCCAATTCAATGATACCTCTTTTGAAATGGGGGCCAGGTGTGCATTCAAACTGCAGGTACAAAATAGTATGTCCTTGGATTTGTTCTCTATTTTTATTTTAATAATTGTTAACTTTAGTTGTTGATTGTCCACTTGGCTGATGGGAAAACCTAATACAACAACAAGAAAAATTGAAGTGAATGCTTAGTGAGCAATTTGACTTATTTGAAAAAGAAGTCTGATCTGGTGTTAGGGCACTGGAGAAATTACATGAGTGTTGAAAGTCAATGTCCTGGCTAACCTAGGAACATTTAGCTTGCCTTGTGCTTGGGTGCCTAGGAGGAAAAATGTCAAACTTCATTTTTCCTTTTCCATTCAAGAAGACTAAGAATTTGTTAAGATTGAAAAATAATAAGCACATCTATAGAGGATGACCACAAAGTTTAAGGAAATGTGAATTAGAGTATCTAAATTAAGGCCAAGTTTAGAGCAAAACAAAAAAAAAAAACGTAAGGAGATATTTCAGGATGGACTTCTTTAATGGGGAAGCAATACTGTTTGTCTTTTTTCTCCACAAAGGAATGAGTACAGCATTGCTAATAAACAGCTTCTTCATGATTTTTAGTGACTCCACATGCTTTCATATAAAAATTTCCCAACAGATTACTTGGTTTAAGATTCCATTTCCTCTCAAAATCAGTGCATCATTTTAAAATCTGTAGAAATTTCTGTGCAGTTAAATGGCTTGTCATGGTTTTAGTTAATCTGCATTTTGTTTAAGCTAGTCTCATATATTACCCATATGCTTTTAGCCTACAAAAGTATAATTAATTTACATTTTTAAAGAAACCACTCAGAAGTTTCTCTCCATCTTACTAATCACTCCTTTTCTGCGCATACAATGGAGCTCAACAGATTTTTATATTATCTTTTCACTTGCACATACTCTACTTTATCTGCAAATACAAGTATGAAGTCTTGTATTGTGGTTGCTTTGAATCTTCTCTGTCAAATAGTTTTCCAGGCCTTTTTTATTCATGTCACGTGAAACAATGAAGTGAGACAACATTTCTGTAATATATGAAAAGTCTGAATAGTAATATACATTAAATATACAGCAAGAAGAATGCTTACAACCCATTTCAATCTGTGTTCTCAGTGTCATATGCATTGTTCATAAAACAGCTTATTCAACCCAGTACTGTTTACATTTGACATTACTTGAGTGTTCAATATCTTGAAATGCAGAATTATCATCTCTAAAAGACAGTAAGAAATATAAATAAAATTTTTCGTGTCTAAATTGTATCTCCAAATATTTATGTCCTTTGATCATGTGAGTGCCAATTCAAGAACCATTAGCCATTTAGTCATGGTCAAGGAGAGGAGAATATGAGCTCTTAAAATCATCACATAGTTCATCTGTTTACTCCATTCAGTCAGATACAGTAACAGAGAATTGGTTATGCTTGAAATCCTTGTGCAACAAAATAAATAACTGATTACCATAGCATTATTTTTCTTAGATACTGAATATATATGTATTTGAAATCTCTGTTGGGTTTGTGTGGTAGTGTTTTGGTAGTGGGACAGATGCTACAGGAGTGGCTCCTGTGAGAAGTTTCTAGAAGCTCCCCAGCTCTGGCCAAAGCTGAGCCAATAAGCACCTCTGCAATAGCACATTTAAAGGGCAAAAACTTGCTGAGCACAAGTTTTTTGTTTTGGAGTAGAGGAGAGGAGCGTGACATGAGAGAAGCAGCTCTGTGGACACCAATATCAGTGAGGAAGGAGGGGATGAGGTGCACAGGAGCACAGATTCCCCTGAAGCCCATGGTGAGAAGACCGGCTGAGCACCTGCAGCCCATGGAGGTTAATGGTGGAGTAGATGCCTGCCTGCAGTCCATGGAGAACCCCACACTGGAGCAGGTGACTGTGCCTGAAGAAGGCTGTGACTCCAAGAGAAGCCAACTCTGGAGCAGTCGGTTGCTAGGAGAATGCATAGCATAGAAATGACCCATACTGGAGCAGTTCATGAAGAACTGCAGCCTGTGGTAAGGTCTCATGTTGGAGAAGTTTGTGTAGGACTGTCTTCCTACACAAGCTGGAGAAGGGGAAGACGGCAAAGAGTCTTCCCCCTGAGGAGGAAAGAGCACTAGAGACAATGTGTGATGAACTGACCACAACTCCCATTCCCCAGTCCCCTATACTTCTGGAGAGGAGGAGATAGAGAAATTTGGAGCAAAGCAGAGCCTGGGAAGAAGGCAGGCATGGGAGGAATGTGTTTTTAAGATGTGGTTGTATTTCTCATTATCCTACTCTGATTTAATTGGTAAAATTAGTATTGCTGTTGTTCAAATTAAATTGATGTTTTCTCCCTAAGTTGAGTCTCTATTTTGTCCATTACCATAATTGTTGTGTGATATTCCCTGTCCTTGTCTCAGCCCTCAAGCTTTTTGTTATATTTTCTCCTCCACACCCAGCCAGGGGAGAGGAGTAAGAGAATGGCTGTGTGGTGTTTAGTTACTGTCTGGTCCTAAACCACAACAAGTCTTTCACTTAAAAGAAATTGGTTTTGGACTGTGCCCCACTAGAACTTTTCACCTATGAATAGCTGAACATGACACTGAAACACAGTTTTAAAAGCATGCTGAGTAAATTTTTTTAGCATGTGAATATCCACAGCAAAGTGTCACCTTCAAGTGATGCAAAAAATATCCAAGGCACTGCATTTTGGTGGAATGTCACTAGCTAATCAACCCACATTAACACACGGTGTCATTGAGTTTCCAGTATTCAGTGACAGGTCCTTGCACAAACACATTACTTACCAAGGTATCATCCATAACAAAATCTAGACAAGGGATGAAAGCCTTCACATTAGCAGTGATTCCCAATTAGTCACTTGGGACTTTAAACATACTCTTCTTACAGCCTCCCTCTAGGAGCTCTTCTTGCTTTCTGTAATCAGCACCAGAAGTATTCACTTGCTCCCTGCTAAGCTTGTATCTCCATGAAGTGAAGGTGACAATGAAACACTCTCCTGCAAGATCCTCCTGGCAGCATTCCTACAACACCTGCTGGACTCTTTCGATCCCATTCCGTATGTCTGCAATTTAAGCAACACTGCAGCTGCCTGTCTCTGAATTGTATCATATCACACTGCAGGGCACAATCCTGTGGTACCCAAGTTTCGAAGTAATCTTCTCAGCCTATTTCAATTTTCACATTAAAGAGCATGCTGCCTGGAACTTGATGATTACAGATTTTTAAGGACAGGATCAAACAGAGGAAGATGCTAGCAGGGAATCCAGAAGAAGAGCATTATTCTGCAGACATAGCTGGTTTTCTTTTCTCTTTTGAATGGATTAAGTCCTCTACAGAAACACTGATTTAAGCATGGCCTTGTAGTTACATATTACTGCAGATACATTAGAGTAAATTTCTTATATGTGTTTGCACCCAGGAAAGCAATTTATGAGAGAGCTGGTTTTATCATTTTCTAATTGTAGCTCTGGATTATTAGGTGCAGGGACTGAAAAGTTAACACTATCTTTGCAATATATAAAGAGGCACATATATGATAATTTACTTGAGCAATAAAACTATCCATTATTCTATCTGCTGATTACACTATGAACACTGAAGAATCAATTATTTTTCAGGGCAATTCACTTTCATAAAATGATTTCACTAACAGCTCTTTTTTCCCTGAAATCTGTCAAATGTCCTTAGCTCACATTAAATCAGCATTTTAGTAAAATTAGTGATGGTTAATACCACAAATTATAGTTCTATGACAGTAAAATACTTTGCCATGTCAGAATACTAGTTAGTGAAGATCTGTGTTTGTTTACACATTGATTTTCTATTCAGAGAAAACAAAATGCTGAAGATACCACAGTTACACTTTAAAAATTTTAATAGAAATATATCTGATAAATAAATAGAGTGACATTAAAATTTCAGGTTTCATCTGGTAAAAATTGATACTTATTTATTTTTTTTTTAAATCTAAAAGAACAACAACATAAAAAAGTCTTATCAATGATATAAAGAGTACACAAGTTTTAAAATTAGTTTTTGGCACTGATTGTAGCACTACTCTAAGGAATGCAAGATCCTTAACATGTTGTGTTACTTTCCTGGTTCTTGGTACCATCTGTACAGGTATAAATAAGAACTTGGAGAGGTCCCTTCCAACCCTAACCATTCTATGATTCTATGATCCATTCTATTCCTGTTATCTTCCTACTTAGAAGTTAGATGGTTAGTAGAAATAATACAGACCAGGGAGTATTGGCTTTAACTTCATCCAAGGTTGTTACTCTGCCTGCACTGACAGTGATGAAAGCTTGAATATTTTCCATCCCTTTCCTTTCTTCTCAGAGGACTGAGAGAAAAGCACAGGAGGAATCATATCTGGACAAATTACTGGGACAAATTATTGGATCACAATTAAGGACCAGCTTCTGACATGCTTCTGTTCCATTCTTCTCTTCCCTGCTTCATTCATCATCAGTATTGCCATAATACCTGAAAATCTGTCTCTAGTAGATTAAACAATATGACTATTATCTCTCAGGTATTCTTCTCTTTTCCACATTATGAATGGTGGGAGATCATTGTATTGTATTTTGTTTTCTTTTACATTACATGTATCTATATCCATATATATATTTACATATACACTCATACATGGACGTACCTAGCTGCTACTCTCAGTTAAAGGAGACTGTGTCAAAGATAAGTAGAATAACATAAAAATCCTTCTATGTGGGGGTCAGTTGTGCAGCATTGAAGAGGGTGCAGAAGGAAGAGATGAAGCAGGAGGTCAGGATGCAAGAGAGAGAGCTTAATTCCAAAGCAAGGGCTTTTAAGGGGTCTGGCTAGGAGGCTGGTCAGAACACAGGAAGGGGCAGGGTCTCCGGTTGGCTAGCCAGTAGGGAAGAAGCTGAGGGCAACAATCCAATAGCATTAGGACAAAGGAGAGGCTAACTCAAGACTCTGCCCATGTGCTTCAGCACATGGCAAGAAACAAAAGAACTGAAACTAAAAACCAGTTTGACTTGTTTTTCTAGGATGAGTCATCCACAAAGCATTCAGCCAGCAGGGATAAAATTCAGTCCAGGTCAACATGTCCTTCCATTCTTCATACTTTGGTGTTTCCCCACACTTCTATTATAGGTCTTAGTCTCTAGGTGAGTGCTTTCTACAGCTGGAGACTCTTAAGAAAGCTGTCTTTGCTGTACAGTGTAAATTTAACATTATTGGAAGTCTTTAATTTTATAAATATGTAGTGTTTAGATGAGCTGGAACCAGGCCATCAAATGCCTCGAGTAGCACCCTTTGGGTCCAGTATTAGGCAGAATTCCCAAGACTGATACCTAGATGGATTAATCAATTTCATGCACAAGTCAGAAAAAAAAGACATTGGTAGCTTTGACCAAGTCATAATCTTCCAGGATGAATCAAATTTTCCTAGCCAGCTACATCTATAGAAAACATTATTTTGGGGCATTACTTCTGGCCACTATATAGAAATGAAACACCAGTGAGGACACCCAGGACATTTCTAACACATGATCTAAAGAAGGAGTTGAACACATCTCCAAATAAAGGAAAAAATTCTAATGTTACAAATCAAATGTTCTTCTCCATCTTCTCTACCTCTTTAACTTATGATTACACAAGGAAAATCACATTTTTCTCTTTGATAGCTCATTGACTTTTTAATCTCAGTGATAAATGTGAACTATAAATCAATATCAGAAAGAAAATAACTGATGTTAGACAACCATGAAAGGACACACCTCATCTCTTGATGAAGTCTGCACACCTAACTTAAGAAAACATGTGTGAATAGAAACAAAGTCTATTTATACAGTCGGGTTGGCAATGAAGAATGGTGACTGGAAGTTTTTCCTTTGGGCCTACAGCTCTGGCAGTCGGTCTGAAAAGTCTGGTGAACTATGTTGCACTGTTGACAGCTGTCCAGTAACTCATAATACACTTGAGGCCATACCATCATGTCCTAAGTTCTGGGATCTGCTATAAATTTAACCTTGAGCAAAGAAAACGGTAAATCATTTCATTCCAAAAGTCACTGATCAGTGTCGGGTATAACATTAAAAGTTAGTGGTTGTTATCTTCATCTATCATTATTGTCATTATAAACTGGTTAGCTATGGATGGTATAACTATGGGTCATAAGTATAATCAGTGTTTGAAAAAATGGGGACAAGATTATTTCTGAGTTAACAAAATCTGAAGAATGGTAAGTAAAATACTAAGGTGTCTATATCTGAGATATGTAGCTCTAATGTGGCTGTTGAAATCCAGATACTACACAATGACATGAATTAATGCCTCAGTATTACGGATGTCATCTGAAACTAAATGGACTTTTGTCAGTGCTCCAGTTTTGATGTGATAAGGTATCCCTTTAGCCATAAGATACAGGAGATAAAATAGGAAGTCAAAATGATATAAGAGAAAAATAAACTGTATTTTTTAGTGAAACTAGTGTATTTTTTGTATAACACTTCATCCCTTCCACTTTTATAGCTACTCCTTTCTGTCTAATTTGGTTTGCATGTGGTGCCAATTATTGAAATAAAGTACTGTTTATAGAGATTATTTCTTAAAATCAAATTAGATCTTGAAAACTTGAAATTAAAGAATAAAGGAAAGATGTATTTGTGAGAACTGAGGCTTTGAAACCCTTCGTAGGGGTCACTTGCACTTTATGTAGTAGTTAGGACATGAAAGTACTCTTGAAATCTTCAAAAGAAATGCCCTACTTAAGCAACATAAATGATTATATATAAATAAATCTTTAAGTAAAAGATCTATGCAGCTTGTATGGGGATGAAGCTGCATGTTACACATTTTTGTCATTGCTTTTTGGGAATCTTCCCTATTTAGAGGGATTTAAATTTGCGAAGGACAGCCACAGTTTTGCAAGGCCTTTGAAGTAATTGCTATCATTAGTTGTGCCTTATGCAACAAGAATGTCACTGTTATTTAGCAAATAAGAATGTATAAAATAATACATGCAAACTATTATAGCAATAATAGTTTATTGATTATGATGTAATCTATGACCTAAGGATATTTAGATATGAAGAAGTGTAGTGGAAAAATCTGTTAACATTTCTTCAGAGATAAATAGGAATACAATTTTCTTCTTCAGGAAGTAGAATACTAATGCCTGATTCTGAGCAATAATGGGTAGGAGGGGACCTTGACAAAGACATCGCAGAAAAAAGAGCCACTGATGAAAAAATCCTCTCTGTGCCTGATCTTCTCAGTCAAGCAATAGGAGAGAAGGTCTCTCAAACAGTAAACAACAACTCAAGGAAACTCAGGTTGAATCATGTGTCTTTCACTAGGATCTGAACTAAAGGAAAAAAAAAACAAGCTAAACAACAAACACGGAACATTTTGTTTAAGAAATACCTATTCAGCTCTCTTGAGCTGAGACTAGCTGACAGTCCTTCTGGATTTTGGAGTGGAGGGGTTATGTTATTTTTTGGGGAGCTGGTGGCTTTGTTTTTGTTTTTAGATTATACAGAAGGTCATGATAAATAATGCAGTTCTCATCTAATTTTTGCACCTATTGTCTGCTGAAGATACGATGCTGAATATACTGATGTTCAGGTAATAGATTTCAGCAGCAAACTTTGAAATCTTTATAGGATCCTTTAGAATTTTGTCTAAACCAGAAAGCAGCCTAGATCATATATCATTTATGCATGAGCTTGCAGTTGGTGAGTGGTGAGATAATTAAAACTACTAAAATTATTATTACTTCAGGATTTTGCCTGAGTACTTTTCTCATCAGCCCAAAATGGGCCATATCAAGAAATACATATTCAGGATTAATGATTTTTTTTCATACTCTTAACCAAAAGAGAGGCAAACTCTAAGCAAACATAGCAAAGATTTCCATCTTCAAAGGACATAGTCTGAACAGTAATAAAATTCAAATACTTAATAAGACCAGGAAACAATATGCCATACATGTCACATATTTAAAGATCTACAGTTATTCCAAGACAGACATGTTCAGAACATGACACAGTATTTTGAGAAATTCTACCCTTAGTGGGGAAAAAAAAAAAAGGCAAGATTTTTGGGATTCCAACTTCCACTGCTACATATTATGATAAATCTGAATCCACCAAGCTATCCTTCTTCTGCCTATGGAGTTTAATGGTGATTAGTATTAAATAATACTTTAAAAAGACCTTTACACTTCTGGACTGATTACTGACTCAGTTGCAGGAGGCTGTAAGCTAAGGAGCAGCCCTCTGTTTAAAAAATTTGAATGTCTCATCTCAAGATTTAGCAGCCCCTCAACTTAGAATAATAGAATGGTTTGGGTTGGAAGGGACCTCTGGAGGTCANAGAGAATGTGAATCTCTTGTCTTGTGTTTGTTTGAAATTTAAATAAATACACTTTTCACCCTATTTCCCACAATTCAGATTTATCCATAATTGATATTAAAATCCACATTTCCTCCCCCTAGAAAGAGTTTGTTGTAATAATAGCCTGGGGGAATCAAAGGAAAGAACCATAACAAGTCACAATTTTTTCTGCTCTGCTCATGTTTGTACTAGTGGGAATGAACTCAAGAGGCACGTGTCTTTATCTTCTCTATTAAAGTAAATCGTTTCACTATACAACCTGCATTTTCTCCCTTGTGTTTTTGAACGGTGCCTCCACTTTGTTATTCTCCAAGGTGAAAGAATCTATGATATGTAAAATACTAAGCCAGGCTTTTTGTTGCTGCATGTAGGAACAACTTCAGTTGTTCAGTTGTTCACTGGTAATTAATTTCATGCATTGATGACATTTTGCATAAATAATTCATATTAGTGTGCAATATCAGAGTAATTTAAAAAGGTTTAAAGACTGAACTCAAGGAAGAAAAGGAATCAGCTAACTCCATGGGAGATCAGCAGTAGGAAGGAAGACAAGCTGAAAGAAAACAGGAGAGGAAATATGGGAAAAAGAAGTGGTATATTTACAAGGGAAATTGAAGTGAGGAAGATGTGAACAAAAAATTGCAAGTTAAAATCCCTGAGATAGAAACTAGTAAAGTGAAAAGGAAGACAGGTGAAAGAGAACTGCAGAAAAGATTTTAAAACATGTAAGTGACAGGTGAAACAAAAGATAATCTTTCCTTCTATCTTGTGAAAGCAGCTATGGCAGACATCCTGTTCTAATGTTGCTGAAGTGAGTACCTTTGACTAAGCTATACTGGAAACTAAGATCAATATACAGAAAAATTTTATTATGTTGTAATAAATACGTATTGGAGGGGTTTCTGTCTTCTTGAGTTGCATTGTTCATCTGCCTCTTATCTTAGAAAGTGCAAAAGAGACAGTATGGCTCATATGGAAGAAGTCCAGCTAGAAATTCTATGCTGCCATGATAAATGTGAAAAATAAGATAAAAGTCTAGACTCATTCTGGCAAAAGAAAAGGAAAAAGCTTTTGGTATGGTGAATGACATTTTTCAATAGATCTCCTACACTTTCTGCAATTTTTAGTCAAGAAATAAGGCACAATTATACTCAATCTTCCTTCTGTCTTTGTCCCTAAGACAAATAAATGGTAACTATGTAAAAATGGGTGACAGTGATGACTTGTCAACTTACCTCAGTTTCTAAATGCACTACAGAACAAAGTCTACTAGGAAAGTTGTTCTAATATTTTGTGAACTTCCAGAAATTAAATATAAAGATGGATTTTACAAATAAGGTCTGATCTGGAAACTGGTTTGCAGCAAAGCCGGGTACCTGGTCAATAATTATATATAACACTAGTTCTTAATTCAGATTAATTTACCCTTATGTATTCATAAGACTTTTTTAAAAAAAGTATAATTACATAAAAACCTTTTAAATTTAGCTTGTTCCTCTGGAAGGTGCCATTGACTGCTCATACTGAAAGCAAAATCTGCCAAAAAAACCCAGCAGCAAAAAGAAACAAATCTGTTTACCTACCATAGGTTGTCTCTATGTTCCTAACAGTAATGCTAAATAGATTTCTAAGTTCTACTCAAAAAACACACCTGTAAAATTAGGGCTGGTCATATTCCACATGGAGACTACTAGGTAATAATCAGGCTATTCTCCATGTTATCATACCGTTACTGACATTGTGTGTTACCTAGTTTCTTGAAAAAAGATTTAGTTAAGCCCAGCTTTGCTGGGTTCATCATTCCTGCCCACTGCCATCCTGATTTGTGCAATTCCAGTTTGACTAATTTCACTCTGTCTCACTCATCAGAAGGCTCTGTCATTTCTGCACCAGATTTGATCACCACTGAGATATTTCTTTCTCACTTTCAGCTCAGTGTCATCACTAACATGACACCGAGGTTGTTTATTCTGAGCCTGTTTAATTAGGACAGGCCCAAGCTGTAAGACACAAAAGCCTTCCACATGCCATATGACAGTTTCCCAAGGTGTATCCTGATTCCTAAAGACTAGCTTGTCAACCCTTTTTACAGAGGGCAATCAACGTTTTTCTCAGTTTTGTATTTGACAATGGAACCAGAGATTGTATCAGCAGTGATGGTGTGATTGTCCCTGGAAGCAATCTAAGCACTCTGGGCCACAGGACAGGCAAGTTTCCTTTGCAAATCAAGGAAACTGTGCTGTGCTTTATATACTATATGTCTGTAGCTGAAATCTGTGTTCAGAGTCCTATCACAGAAAGAAAAGCAGAACTGGATAAATACAAAGATCTTAAAGAGACCTACATGTTAATATATCTGGTTTTCCTGAAAGGCACATCAACGCCAGTATTTGTTTCAGCTAGGACATATATTTCAAAAAGACACCTAATCTTTATTTGAACACTTCTCAAGCGTCTAAGTAACTTATTTCATTGGTTATGATGATTCACTGTAAAAATGTATGTTTCATTTCTAGTCTCAATTGACCTATACTGCTTGTTCATGCTCTGGGTCTGTAATGTCTTTGATAGATTAAACTTCCCTCCAGTGTTGGAAGTATCTGCATTTATAGACCATGATCATGTCACTTCATAACCTTCATTTTGTTAAGCTCAATTGATTGAGCTGGTTTAGTACCTCACTGTAGAGGCTTTTTCCAGAACTCTCATCATTCTTGCAGCTCGTTTTTAAGCCATTTCCAATATGTCAACGCTGCTTTAAAATGAGTTCATAAAAGAGAACACAGTACAGGTCTACCTAATACCATAAAGAATCAAAAATAGCTCTGTACTTCTGGGGTTTTTTTATTCCTCTTTCCATTTAACTAAGAATCACATTTTCTTTCTTAGCCACTGCTTCACACCATGTGCCAGTAAAATCTGGTGTCTTATATTGATTTCTACTGCCTAGGGGATGTTTTGGGTCAAAATCCATGTTGGATATATCCACACTTCACAATTGCAGAATATAAAATCTTCAGCAGTTGAAGTAAGTACATAACACGAAAATACGAACCTATTTTAGAAGTGATTGCTTGCACAAATACAAGGACTATTACCATATGACTACACCAGTAATTTTTTAAAATAATAAAAAGATGTAATATATTGAAAACTTGTGTAGGATATTGAGGCAACATCTTAAAAAAAACCCCACAAAACAACCAAACACTGAAAAAAGAAAAATTAGAGAGAATAATACTGCTTTTTTCATTATGAAGGTATTATATGACTTCTTTGTAACATATTCAGCCATGTTTAGATACACAATGATATTGAACACTCAGTTAACTGATCTGTGGATGACTTAATGCGTCAGATTTACATCACAATATTTAATTAAAATATGATTAATGACCACTGCCATGCTGTCACAAACATATACAAACAGTCTCATAGCCCCAGTTTTGTGAATGATAACAATTTTCCATTTTTTTCTCTCTTACTGGATGATATACAGTTTTCTCAGAAGTATTCAGTGATCAGGCAAGACATTTCTTTATATCAAAAAAAAAAAAAAAAGTGTACCACCTCCCTATAGCAGTGCTGGTGCTGTCTTGGCATTTACCATCAAAAAAATATTTTAATTTTCCTTTTGTTCATTTGATACTTAGTTGGAGGTATCACCAGGTGCTGCATGGTGATACAATTCAGGTACTTCAGTTGTCAACCTGGAGTACTGTCTGCCCTAGTGCTTTGCCTGGAAAAGCTCTGGATGGGTCAGAGAGGACCTCTTTCCTTAGTGGGCAAGCAGCAGTCACTATCTTCATAAGGTCAGTGCTAAGGAGTTTGGCACCTAAGGAAGGCAGTGTTGTGCAGGGGCATCTAATCTAACTCTAAGTTACTTCAAGAATTAAGAATCAACACAGGTGCTGCACATGGAAATCTGGGAGGAGTAATTTGCAACATTGTTGCAGTGAGATTGCATCTGAGATGTATGTATGACTAGGCTTTGTGAACGAAGATGCAGGGAGGGCTCCACCCATGNGCCTTGCAGCTGAGATACTTTAAAGCTGAAACGAGCATACTTACTGTGGTCTTCATTGTAGGCATGTCCCAGTGAATCACTTTTTTTTTGATCCAGTTAAGAGTCAAGTTGAGGCGGGAGCTGGAAATTTCTGGCTTTGCTATATGAATAAATTACAATGGAAGAGACCGGCAAGAATAATCAAATTGTAGTGTACTGCACTGTGATCACAAAATCCTAGAATTTCTTTTAAATGTAACCTTTTATATATATTTGTAGTATCCTTTTGCTCAGCTTGAGTCAGTATTGCTATCCTATGGTGAAAAAATATAAAGAAAAATATGCTTTCTTTTCCATCACTGACATCTTCCATTTGGGTCTGAACACAGTTCATTAAAGTTCTCATTTTTCTGCTGATAACTCTGGTAACACGGGAAAACATTATTATTTTCACATCAATTTATGCTTTATTAGATTATTTCACTTGTCTTATTTTTAAGGTTCTTTCACAAGAGATAATTTAATAATAATAATCCCTACTTTTGTGAGAGACAGATTGATTTGTTTGTGTTCAGAACCAAAGGTGTAAAAGTAAGCTCTGCTTTTGGATAAAGAAACAGCAGCAACACAAAAAACAATATTTTAACAGATTATCTAAAACTCACTAATGTTAGAGCAACAAAAAAGCATTATTTCAGATTCTCAAGCATGTGAGATAGCAATATATGCCTGAATGTAACTATCAAGATCAATAAAAACATTTAGTACAGGTTTTGTTCTCTTAATATTCAGAGAAAATTATGAAATATGGAGCCAATGTCAGCCAGAAAGGATTTTAATTTCCTTTATGCCACTGGCTAGGAAGGTGTATGTGCTTCCAGTCACTAGGTGGGTGATGATCATATGGCTCCATAGTCTCTTCAAGCACAGTTTAATTGCATCCATCCTTAGCATCAACACCCTTACATGATATTTTGCCGCTTCCAATGACAAAATGGCACCATAGACTGTTGGTAATGCATGTTTATCACAGGCAGTCCACACATCTCTGAAGAGGAAAAGAATCTTATAAGCAAATATTTGCCCCATATGAAATCCAGAAAAAAATCATTGTATCTCACAGAAAAAATGGTACAGTGATTTAATGTAAATACCATTTATGATTTCAGATTTGAACCCATCCATTCCCTGCTCCACTTACACTGAGAAGAATAGCCCTGCAGAGAGAAAATAAGGAGAGAGATCTAACATGCAGAGAATTATTGAAATGGCGCTGCAGAACTATGGAGTTACAAATTCTTACTGTAACACACTGACAGCTAACATTATTGTTGAAAGATTTCTCTTTCACAATATTTGCAGTGGAAGGAACAGACCTGTAATTGTACCAATCACATATGAAGATGTTTGAAAAAAAGGACAATTTATTGCAGCCTATTTCAGTTTCTTGTCCTTGGGATTTATGTCATCAAGGGCACTGAGACTTGCTGGTGAGCTCATTTTTAGCTTTCATAAAAGTCTAAGTAAATCAGAGAGTTCCTGGAGACATGACTAAGTCTGGATGCCAAATCACCACTTGTTTGGTTTACATGGCAACATTACAAAAGGTGGTGAGGCTTGTCCAGGTCACAGGTGTTGCAGAATCTGTCTAATTAAAGATCCACGTGCTAGGAATTGTGAATGAAGAACACATTCTACTGCCCCTGCTTGACTTGTATCTGAACTGTATCATGAAGTTTTCTTTCCATGATAGACCTCCTCTGTGACTAGTATATTTGTGTAGATAGTAAAATTATTTTGACAAATGTTGCAATATAGTTATGAGATATAAACATTTTGAAAAGTAATAATGTACTTTGTAGGTATAAAACCATTCTTTCTAGAAAGTTAAAATTAAAACTAAAATGTTCACTTAAGCTCTAGCAGATGCATCTTATTTAAATTCCAAATCTCAGAAACTAAAAATATATTTGAGAAATACTGTGTTACTGATTCAGCATAAAAATCCACCTTATGAGTGGTTTATATCTTCAGTAATAATCCCATAAAAACCCAGGCACATTTTATAAGGGTTTACTGAAAAGTGATAATATAACTATTACAATAAGGGTCAAAATGTCTTTCTTAACACAAAGGATTTAGGATTTGGTAGGTAGCATCCTAGTCCCTTTCAGCTAACCAAGGAGCCTGACAAGGCAGCAAGTGGGCGACCTCTGAGTGACTATTATGCATGGCTACATGATCCATAACCTCTGATGCACATCTGTGGTTAAAGCTGTCACTATGATACAATCCAGGAGCTTTCTCAGTAAAACAACCTCCCAGCACCTCAGATCTAGTGCAGGCTATTCAACAATTACCTGCACAACTGATAGTCACTCTAGTATTTATCAGTAATACCTTTTGCCAGTAGAGATTCCAGAGGGTACAGGCTTTTCTCTGTTTGATGGTTGTTTTTCAGGATTCCAAGCTATATACAATAATGTTTTCTAAAAGTGTATTTGAGTCAAAATAATCTATCAGAAACAGAAATGCAGTCAACACTTTTCATTTACAATACCAAGAAATATCATACACAGTACAACACAAATTATCCAGTCTTTGTGGAATCACTTCAAATATTTACTACATTTTACAATAATGGCAGAGCAAGGTGTAAAGGAAATAGACTAGTTTATTTGGGTGGATTTCACAGGATCTAATTAAAATGCCATTTGATTGCATCACAATTGTTCTGTTGAACACTAAATTTCAGACTGGGTCTCTACAGGAGGGCGGAGATAAACTATATGTGGTGTTGTACAGGCTTTACATGCCCAGGCACTGGCAGCAAGGGCTGCAGGGTAACCTCTGAGAGAAAAGGTCAGGGCTGGCCCACGTTTGACACAGCCTCTTCCAGTCAGCTCCCACCAACCCACCACAGGGCACAGATGAGCCCAGCAGCCAAGGTAGTGGCACCTCTGGGACATGTGTTTAAGAAAGGGAAAAATACCAGACAAAGAGATAAGGAGGGAACAGAATGGATTAGCAAAGTGAGTGAAGGAGAAGAGGAGGAGGTGCCCCAGGAGCTGGAGCACTAACCTGCCTTCAGTTTGTGGAGAAGACTATGGAGAAGCAGATTGTGCCCCTGCAGCCCATGGAGGATCCCATGATCGAGCAGGTGGATACGTCCTGAGGGTACTGTGTCTCACTGAGAACCCATGTTGGAGCAGGGGGAAAGTGTAAAAGAGAAGGAGCAGCAGAGAGAAACTTACAGGTAGCCATCTGACAGAATGTAGACCATATTCTCCCACAACCCCTGGCACCACCTGGGATTAGGGAGTGAAGGAGTGAAGGTAGCCTGGGAAACAGAGGGAAGGAGAAGATGTTGAGGTGTTTCAATTGGCAATAAATTAAATTAATTTTTCCCAAGTTGAAACTGTTTTGCCCATTACAGTAAATGTTAAGTGATCTCCTTGTCTTTATCTTGACCCACAGGAAAGAGGTTTTTCCTCCTGTCTCTTTGTCTTCAGACAGTGGCAGAAAGGCAGTGTTTCCTTTAAGAGTGTAGACTGTAGCTGATCCCTGATTTTAACCATTTCCACTGCTCTATCATGAATGCTCCCTGCTTCTTCCCTCATTGTTGTAGCTTCTCCACAGCTTCTCAGCATTTCTGGTACTTCTCTCACCTGGATTTGTATAATTCCATCTGCTTTTATCCACCTCCTTTAGAAGAAGAAAGTTTAGTATGAGGAAAACCTAGCTGTCATGATATGCTTTTTAGGTATGGAGAAGCCACTTACTTCTAGAATGCACTTATTTGACTTTAGTTAGCTGTCTAGTTTATTCAGTTTAGATCAGCTTATTTTACTGCCTACATGGGAGTGACAAGACTCTTCAGTAATTTCTCCTCAGACCTTCTGCAAAAGCTATCCAGCAACTAAGTATATGGCTATATATAACCCAAAACCACAGGAAATGAAGTATCTTTGTGATTGAAGAATAAAAAGATCAATAAATCAGTCCAGTTTCAGACTTCAGAACAGCACCTTACAAGACTGGCATTCATCAGCACCTCACTTGCTGCCATGGCTTACTTCTTACTCGTTATTTGTCATTATCACTGTGCATTCAAATAATTACTCCTTAACAATGTTGCTGCAAACTCACCCTCAGTACACAGAACTGATGCTGTGCATTCAGAGCCAAATGCAGAGCACTAACCAAAGCTGATACTGTAGTTGGCAGTGAAGGTCTTCATGATTGGAGTGGCCAGGCTAGATTGCTCTTCAGTGAAGGAGGCCAATACTTAAGTGAACGAATTCTTTCTTGCCCATTTCACCTGTTTCATCTTTGATTTTTTTTTTTCAGTTCCTTCTGCAAAAAAGGGTGAGAATCCTGACTTGTTTCAACAAAGATGATCGTATTTTTCTGATAAGGGCTTCTTTTGGTTTTCATTCCACTCATTGTGCAAGAATACAATAATTCGTTTCTGTTTGCTCTAGATCATTTTTTTTGTATTGCATGTTTTACCACTTGAACATGTTTTGATGTTCACTGTGCTTTACCATGTGATAGAGACAGAAGTTCTTATTATCCTTTTTTGGTTATATGTCATTTATGTACTTAGCCCTGGTTTACTCTTAGCAGTGTTACTGTGCTTAAATGCTTATATTCTGTTTCCTGTTATTTGTGGGTACAAGGTAAGCAATGCCAATCTTATCTTACCAACACCCCACTCATTTAGCTACAAGCTTTCTGTAGTCCTGCATATGTACTTTTTGTCCACCTACTTATTCTCTGAATAATTACTTACTGATATAGAATCTTTCAGCTTTCACACAGCATTTCTGGACAAGCGATAGTTCTGAATTCAATCTACATGATAATATAAAGGAATAAGGAATGAATAATTTATGAGACTATTAGATTTTTGAATTCAAAGAATTGGAAGCATGTCTAGTACAAAATATACAGAAATAGTAGAACTAAGCCTGAGAATGAATATTATTCATATATATAAATATATATGTATGACAAAAGTTTACTTCTTACACATTTATAAATTTAGCATTACATCAGTCCTACAAATTAACATTATTTTTCTAATACAGAAAATCAGTAGTTAAATACTGATCATCATTAATTAGATGAATAACATGGTTATAATCAGTAAAATAATAAACTTTTATACTAGCATGATTAGAGCAAAGTTCATGAATAAAAAATCTGGTAATGCAATAAATGGATCTTCTGGGAAATGCTGATACTGCTCCTTGTGTTTTATGGTTTTGCTTATGTATTTAAATTTTTCTCATGGAATGAAAGTAGAATAGAAATGCAATGAGGTGCACTATACTCTGAAAAATCAAGTCCAATCATCAAAGGGGATTCACTTTGAAACAAAGTTCATTGATGGTTTGAGACCCTTGTGGTATTCTGTGGCATGTCTACATACACAATAATTTTGTCCAAACTACAGATTTCATTGTTAAGCTGTTTTCTGTAGCCATGAATTTTCAGTAGCTACATAGAGGCCTTAGAGCATGTGCAGAGAAGGGCAACAAGGTTTGTGAGGGGTCTAGAGCACAAGTTTTATGAGGAGTGGCTGAGGGAACTGGGCTTGTTTAGTCTGAAGGAGACTCAGGGGAGACTTCCTCTCTCTACAGCTGCCTGAAAGGAAGTTGTAGCGAGATATGGATAGGTCTCTTCTCCCAGGTTAACAGTGAGAGGACAAGATGAAATGGCCTCAAGTTGCACCAAAGGAGGTTTAGATTGGATATAAAGAGGATTTTTTTCACTGAAAG
This sequence comes from Bucco capensis, assembly GCA_013396975.1. NCBI lineage: Eukaryota > Metazoa > Chordata > Aves > Piciformes > Bucconidae > Bucco > Bucco capensis. The sequence goes on from VWZO01022747.1 coordinate 100,251, forward strand.
GGTTGTTAAGTCTTGGACTAGGTTGCCCAGGGAGGTGTTTAAGAAATATATACATGCTCTACTTAGGGACATGTTTTAGTGGTATGTTAGTGATAGGTATGGCTGGACTTGATGATCTCTTCAACCTTAGTGATTCTGTGATTCTGTGTGATTCTGTATTTTATGCTCTGAGATTTTTGGCCATGTCAACAATGAGAGACTAACAGCTGTCCTATCTCCACCAAGATTCTACACCTTTCTTCTTGTGAAGTCTCTCCACATTAAACACTGACAAAACAATATGCATGATTACATTTACTTACATAGTTTGATCAAGTTCGTGTATTGGGTCAAGGCACAGTCTGAAAATCACTTGGGGTCTTCTGTGGCCCCTGGTGCNTTGGGTCATAGGCTGGACTTGATGATCCTGGGGGTCTTTTCCAGCCTTGGTGATTCTGTGATTCTATGTGATTCTGCGAACACAATTTTCTAGAATGGTAAATCTTTTATTTGAAGACAAGAAATGGAGAATTCACCACTTAACCTGTCATTTTGTATGAGCAGCTTTGCACTCAGGCTATTCAAAGCATGTTTCTTAATTCAAATTTCATTTCTTCTGGCTTCAGTGGCTAGAATTTGGTTCTTGTTACGTCTCTTCCTCCAAGACTGCTAAGATGTCAGAACTTGGCCTTTTCTCTTTATAAAGGTGCGTACACCATGTAAACTAGTAATCTCCTTCTCCAGTTCTTCTCAGACCCAAACTGAGTTTTGATTAAAACAGCTGGTTTATAGCATCCTTCAAGAATGGACACATTTGATAATATATGTACTGCTCTGATCCTAACTGCACTCATATATAGCTGTAAAGTTATTGTATTCTTGAACTCCAGCATTCTACTTTTATTTCAAATTATTGTAACTGATGCGTAAAGATTTAAGTGTGTTCTGTAGATTTTAGGATTATTAGAATTATGTGAAGCTTCCTGGATTGTTCACATATTAGAAGCCACTAGGCCTGTTCCTAAGGGACTATCTTGGAGTTTCCCATGACTCACCAAGGACATGATGTTTTGAAGAAGCCACCTGCAGATAGGCTGAAGACAAAAGAGCAGAAGAGGGCCAAGCCCCATGTGGGCCCTCTCTGAGGGGCCGAGCTGAAGTCCACCGGGGGTGGGTCATTGGAAAACCTAGTGCCAGGGTTGGCTATAGATATCAATATGTTAACTACCAATAAAAATCTATAAAAGGTGTAATCTCTTGGGGTCGGGGCGTGTGTCCGTGTTGAAAATCTCAAAAGTGTGGAACTCCAGTTAAAGGTGACTCTATATTTCTCCATTCACTCTGTGCCAAGTGCCTTATTTTCCAGAATTTTCAACATCATAGATATCCTTCCTTTTTGACAAAGCTTTATGCTGAGAACACGTTTAGTTATTTGGTCACAACCTACATATCCTATGAACTGTTGTTGCTAGATGTGTTACTGCACATAAAGCAGTGCTAAAATACACCATAATCAGCTACCAAATGGTCCATATCACTCTGTGTATTAGTTCTTTTTCCAGTGTTGTTTATTATTCCTCCATTTTTTATACCACTTGCTTATGTTTACCAGAAGTTATATCATATATTTTCATTATTTCAGATGAGCATTGAAATACTGGGTAGCAATGGATCTTTTATCTTCCTAATAGAAGTTAAATACAACCAATCTCACCTGAGGGCAAATCCCTGTTAACATATTATTTCTTAATCAGCCTTCCCAATATCCTGTTGGTACTCGATGGTTCAGATTTGACTTAAATATGAAGGGGAATATTGCCAAATAATTTCAACTGCATAGATGGCTGAAGTAGATTTATATTGCCACAAATGAACAGAATGGCTATCAGTTTAGATGCAGTTCTAAGGAAGAACTTGAGTGTGATGTTGGATAAAGATAATTATTCCTATGGAGGCTTAACTGTTACTGTCATGTTCCATTAAAGTGTGCAAGATAGGTTTTCTCTGTGTCTATCTATTATGAAAATAGCATTCAGGAGAAAATGGTGAGTGTACAGCCGGTAACAAAAGTAGGCTGCTGTGATGTCTTGCAGTTACAAGACCTGTGCTGTGTTAGCATAGTATTTGTATTCCTTTGCTGAAATTATTTTGGAAAGTCAAGAAAATCATTCAAATTAAAAAAAAAAAAAGGCAACAACATTTATATCCAAGTTACTAGCATTTTCACAGAGTCAAGATGTAGTGTGTTAGCAGTCTATTACGCAACAGAAAATAATTCTACATAGTGACAGCTGAGACAATATGTTTTTCAACTTAATTTAGTATATTCCCTTTGCATTAACATGGTTCCTTTTAGAACAACCATAGGGCCTAAGCTTAGGGCTCAAGCTACCAGGCATAAAATGTAATTTTCAGGAGGTGTTGATATATTGTTAATTTATTTCACATTCTTCCCTGATAGTCACCATCACAGTACCATACGACATTAAGGTATCCTTAAGGTATCACTTCAGGTTAATAAAGAACAGTCAAGGTACTTTTCATGTTAAAAGAACTTCAGATGTGATATCTTTCTTTACAATAGGTAGATGAGTTTTTAGTATTTCTAGATATTGCCGAGAACTCTGAGGAGTGATTTAGCATACTGAATAGGGCAGGGAGACAAGGAACAGGAACATCATGACTCTATCTCACAATATTCATAAAAAAATTAGGAATAGCTAGGAACACACTCACTTCATGTTTTTCCATGAAAGTAGAGAATGATCTGGACCCTGAATTGCATTTCTTCACAGTAACAAGCAGTGTTCTGATATCTTAGCATCTTGGTATTGTTGCCTTAAGGAGAGATGAGAAAAAACTCCAGGCAAATTTAGGAGAGATGAGATAAGAAAAAGCTGCTTTAATAAGCCTTTAGCCCCTGGAACACAAAAACACACCCATCCGCTGCCCCAGGTCCATTATTTTTATAATAATGTCCATCCAGTCCCATTTTGCCACTTGTCTCAGTCCTGCCCTGATCTGCCCTCTGACACACCCCTTCAAGAATTGGGTCTGGGGTCTGAAGACACTCTTTACTTCATCCTCTTCTGCCTCACGACACATACTGTTCCTTGGAGGCCTTCCAAAATTCTCTATGTGAAGGTCCTTCTGCAGTGTTTATGTCTCCTGGTGTCAGTCCATGGTGTTTTCCTACAGTCCTATCTTGAAAAGAAGACTAAGCTGCTAGTAAGGGAGTAGATTAGAATGTGTAAACATTAAGCTACTGAAGCTGCTGCACAGAAAACCTAAATCTACAGTACTAATATTAAAAATACAATAACTTCTAAAATCTACAAAATTAAAAAGATCAATATCAAAACCTCTGAGGTATCAGTATCCTGATGTACACAGGAATTAACCTAAAAAACACTCCACAGTTATTCTTAGAGAACTCTGACCANTTTCAAGAATTGGGTCTGGGGTCTGAAGACTCCACAGTTATTCTTAGAGAACTCTGACCACAACATTTCTTGAAGAGTCTTATCTATAAGTCAAAACAAATGTAATCTCCTCAGATTCAAGTACAGAGTCAATTTCGTCTCTTGACAGAAAAAAATTTAATCCCTCTTCATTAGAAATCAACTAAAATTATCACTGCCTTGGTAATCCCAAAAAAAGGAAGTTACATAATCACAGAAGGTCATCTAGTTCAGCCTCCCATTTGAAGAGTCACTGCTGGACCAGGGAAGAGAGAGGCAATATGTTGAGCACAAGCCTGAACTTGTGACCCAACAGCAGGCAAGGATCACAGAGGTGAATGCATGAACACTGGTGCCACTGAGGAACAAACAAAAATAATAGGGGCACAAAATACCACCCTCCTGAGCACTTTTAGTCGTTTTTTGAAGTATGACCTCTTCAGCAGACAGTGAGGATCATGTCTTCTTTGACATCACCTCAATCTTCACAAAAACCTCTTCAATGACCAAGAAACAGCTCATGTTAAATACATTCCAGTCCGTTTTGGATGCCTACATTTAGCTACACAATTATTTTCAGTACTTACTTGCACAGAAGAGTGTTTACAGTCACAAACCCAAAACTGGCTCTTCTTGAAACCATCTAGCTTATATTCCTACTGAAATAATTAATTGGATATAATAGAGGCAAATTGTGTTCTGATATTCAAGTCCTTTATGTTAGGAAACGACAACATGGGTCTTCCTCAGAAATATACACTTGACCAATGCACTGACAGATTTAACATAAAAAAAGGTTTAATTATGATTTCAAATTCCACTGTGCAAATGGTGAGGTAGGATAAGCAGATCTGGAAAGCCTTACTACATTACATTTTTGTGAATTGTGACAGTAACACTAACTCAGGTAGAGATATCCAAAAATCTGGCGGTATATGATGCAATAAAAAAAAGAAAACCATAGCCCAGACAAAACTGAATTTAAAATGAGGGCTATGAAGAACACATTTAATGTTAAAATTATGCCCAAGTTTTAAACTAAATTCTGCTATTGTTTCTATTCCTACTATCCCGATGTACCTTAGTCATACATTAATGAGCAGAGCTCAGACATTGCTGCTGAAAAACAATTTGCAGTACCCATGTTTTCGGTCAGTTCAGCAACACAGTAATTTCTACAGTGGCTTCTATTTGAAAAATGCAAGTCTAAAGTCTACTTGAGTATTTTAGTGAAAGCATTCAAATGTCAGCACTCACAGCAGTCAAATACCAATTTTTGACAGCATGCTCACCAGAAATGTCTCTACAAATGTAACAGCAAAATGAGAAATTTTAAGAAACCTACTATGTCCATAGATAATGAAAAGAGCAAATATGATGAGCTGTTCAAGAATGGTCATTTAAAATGTCATATGGAAACAGTACAGTATATAAGTATAGAGTATCTTTTCCCCGATTTTGCATAATATTTACAAGAGTATAATAACTAATTCAAATAGTTCAAAATTATATACTTGTCTCTGCAGAACACCAGACCAAAACAAAGAAATATTGAAAAAAATGTAACAGTACTGAGATTTGTGCCACTAAGTAGGTCTTCCATATAGATTATTTTTTATTTGCCTTATGTGTAAGAAATAATTATAGCTTCTCTGAAAGGTCTAAAAAAATTCTCATAACTTATGATTATATACCACATCCAGGTGCAGAGTTGCATCAGATCAGTAATTTAATAATGCAATAAAAATTCAACAACAGAGTAGTTACCTTCTGACCATTATTCTCAATTACAGCTCTAACTATCAATTTAAATGACAGCTACTAATGTGTCATTTAAAACTAACAGCTTAGCCAGTTTCTCAATTATTCAGAGATTAATGTTCCCCAAAGGTGCTACTAATAGGGAAAGAAAAAAATCATCTTTGGGTACATTACCAGTACTGCTGAAAGCATGAACACATTGAAGAATTCTGAGGAAAAAAAGCCTGGTGATTTTTATTATGTCAGCAAGATGGTCAGTATATTTTCTGTACTTGTGCACTTAAAACAACTACAGGAAAAGGAGGTATTAAAAAATAACAGTAAACAAGAATTTGTGTCACTTTGTCAGAAGAAATATCCTTAAATCTCTTTGTTTCCAGATGAAATGTGTATGTAGAGGTTCTGTATAAACACAAGAATCAAAATTAAAAATTACTATTTTTAATCCAGTAGCTAGCTTTAATGATATCTCTACTTTCTAATACGTCCTGGTAAACTGCAGCTTTTTAAACTCTCTTTAGAAGAAAAAATAAAACAAGAGAACAATTCTGTCTTCTATGCATTCCATCTAATTGGGCTGGGACTGGAGAAATGACTACTATGCTCAGTATAGCAGGGAGAGGAGCAATGAGTCATATCTGTGGTAAATTAAGTTCTAGAATGTTATTTTTTTGTGATCCAGCATTGGCCAAGGCTTTTTAAAACCTAGCTAAGTCCCATAAGTAACAGTCAGGGCTTGATCTAAGAACAAAATGGCATTGAACTTGTTTTTCTTCTGTTAGGGTTTTCTTTTCCTTTCATATTTTTTTTCCTGAATAGTGTCTGTCTTCAGTCAAGATATATTACACCTGATCACGTGGAAGAAAATCAGCTGAAACAGTTTATGGCTTTGAAGTGTCTCTTTTTTTTCTTTGTCTCTTCTGCCAACTAGAATAATTGCAGTGAACAATAACAACAGTGAAAGGGATAAGACTATTAAAGTCAGAGTTTCTCTCGATCTTTCTTGCAAATTTTTTCATGGCATTTTCCTTCTAATTAGTGCAAATTCACAAAGCACAGAGAGGTCACTTTGACTTTACCCACCACATAATTTAAGCATTTGGCACAAGGAGCAAATGAATTTTACAAAAGGTAGAAATACAGTTTTTGTAATTTGTCCATTTACGTTTGTCCTTTACATGACAGAATGAAAGTCCTGTTAGTCTGAATGACTGAGCCTGGACAAGAATAGAGAGATACCAAGTGCTGGTATATATATATATGGTTCTGAGATTACTTCAATGACTGAGCTTGCTTGAACAGTTCAGTTTTCATATCATAACAACCTTGTGCCTGAAATAGCAGGACTGGTAGCAGATTCCAAAATGATTTCCTTTACTAGAGCACTTTCAAGTACATGCAGATCAGAGACGAGTAGAGCATTCTGAATGAATGAAAGAGGACTGGATCACTTCACTTCTGCATCACTCTTACATAGTAAATTACATGAGTCATGGAAGGCATTCTTTAAAGCCCAGTATCAGAACATAAAGATGAAATTTATTTAGCTTCGCACATCTAAATGTTAGTTGCCTATATTTAAATTATTCATTGTATAGATATTTGTACAGTTAATGGAGGTAAAGATCCAGTTCTAGTTCATGCAATCTCTCATACACTAATCTTGTAGGAAATGTTTTGCCTTCTGAAGGTGCATATTTTCTTTGTGTGGTCCTGGAGATCACTACTTCCTGTAAATGTCAGTGATCTACCTTACTATTTAAGTTTAGAAAAATGACTTTCAGATGTCTAAGTTAGCTCAGATATATCCCACTGCAAATGGCATTTGAGAAGACAGCTGTGTTATTTTTATCTACACATATCCACAGTAAGCATTTTTATGTCACTTCAGTTCTTCTAAGAAATTTTCAATTCATGAAGGGTTCTGAACTATAGTTTTAATAACATTCACCGAGAAATCGGCTTTTAAATTACTTAATTATATTTTTATATTGCTTATAAGCAAAGTATAAACAATTTCTCTTCTCAATTTCTCTTTTCTTATTAAAAGTTCTACATATGAAAACGTATGGAGTAGAAAATTGGTAAAAATAGAAGTCACTATGAATTTTGGCCTTTGTCACATATTGTAAAGATAAATGTATGTGGGATATGAAATGAACATAGAGCCTTTAGTAATTAATATTTGAGGCAATCCCGAGAATGGCAGGTTATATATTCAACAGGGACATTGCAAGGTTGACCTTTCTCCCTCTTCAAATGTTCTTTTAACATTCTTTGAATTATGTCAGTTATACTGGAAAATGAATCCTCTAGTTTCCCAGTGTTTTCTTTGGGTTGTCTGATCTAGGCCTCATTTTGTGCTGCATGTGATTAACAAAGAAGGCCTCTTTCCATTACAAAAAACGGGATCAAGATACTTTTATGAAGCATGAAGCATTGATAGAGCAACTTTACAGGTACCAGAATGTAATCTTAACTGAATATAGTCTTATAGTCCTAATCTTAACTAATTTAATCTTAATTTATGAATATAGAATATGGACTACAATCTTAACTAAGGATGCTTAAATGAAAAGCTATAAAATGAAACAAAGTTAGCCAAGGTTCCTATTCAAGACTATTGGGAAGTCTGTTAGACATGGGTCATTAATGTAAACTACCTGAGAAATATTACAGGGAAGTTGCAAATTTGACCCTTCTCCCTCTCCAAATTATATTTTATGTTTTAAAAACACTCCTCAATAAAACGGAACATTTCATTTCAGATTTAGACTGTCAAAATGTGAACTACCTAACCTTGATCATGTTTCTTTAAAGCTGTTTCTAATACTTTCTGAAGTGTAAGTTTAGTGTATATATGTGACTTAACAATACTTCTAACTAAGATGATTCATATTTGAGTGTTACGAGATGTTACTAGAATCAGTGATGGGATAGATTAAAATAGTTCCGGAAATCTGGTCCCAGAAGAAAATTGCATACCCTAGGAAAAACTGTTGAAAATTGAAATATATCATATAACTTTTCTCTGCATAGTACAGGAGATGATTAAAATTTTTTGTTTTGTTTTACAGTTTTAAACTACTCAAAGAATAGAATCAAAAGACATGTTTTAAGTTTCATGTATGCCTGCCTTGGTGAACAGCTTGAAAGGATGTGGTTCTACACTATCTTTCTGCACGTGGCAGGAGGAAAACTCAAAGGATACATCAGGTGCTAAAGAAGAAGACACTCAGGAGTTGGTCAAATTACTCTAAATACATATTTCTCTTTCATAGAGAAAAAATGTATCACAGACATGTCTATAATTCAAAACCCTTGAAATGCATAATACATTTAACCTCCGTAAGTATTTGCCAACACAAGGAGTAATCTCTACCTTTCTCATAAGAGCATACATATAGTACTGTGTGCCTTCAGTGGTTTTCTTTCCCTTACCATTCAATTCCTAACTGACAATTACACCCTATGATAATAAGTCTTCTAGATCTTCCAGGTAGAGATAAATAAGCTCCATTCAATAGTAACAGACTTAAAGCCCACTTGACACAAACTCGTATTATGTCCTTAATTATTTGGGTCTCTGATTCAACTGCAAGAATATACAAAAACTCAATCAGACAAGCACTTCTTACTTGACTACACTGCCAATAAAACTCTAATTATTAATGCCTATAAGTGCTTAGAATAAATTATGGCTTCACATATTCTTATTTCCGATGCAAACCAAAAATTATGAACTTTCAGCTAAGAATAGTTCCACAACAACAAAACAATCATGTATTCATACTGTTCTTAAAGATTAATGAAGGTTAATAGGCAAAACTGCCCAACCTGGAAATCAGAACACAAGATATATTCTTGTATTGCCACATAGAATCATAGAATGGTTTGCGTTGGAAGGGACCTCTGGAGGTCAGCTAGTCCACCCCCTGCAGTGGGCAGGGACATCCCCATCTAGATCAGGTTGCCCAGAGCCCTGTCAAGCCTCACCTTGAATGCCTCCTGGGATGGGGAACCAACCACCTCCCTGGGCAACCTGTTCCGGTGTTCCACCACCCTCGTGGTGAGGAACTTCTTTCTAATGTCCAGTTTAAATCTACTCCTCTCCAGTTTAAAACCATTGCCCCTTGTCCTTTCATTCCAGGCCTTTGCAAACAGGCCCTCTCCAGCCTTCTTGTAAGTTCCCTTTAGGTACTGGAAAGTCACTAGTAGGTCCCCCTGAAGTCTTCTCTTCTCCAGGCTGAACAACCTCATCACCCTCAGCCTGTCCTTGTAGGACAGGTGTTCCAGCCCCCTGATCATTTTCATGGCCCTCCTCTGGACCTGCTCCATCAGGTCCATGTCCTTTTGGTATTGAGGGCTCCAGAACTGGACACAGTATTCCAGATGAGGTCTCACTAGAGCAGAGTAAAGTGGCAGAATCATCTCTCAATCTGCTGGTCATGCTTCTTTTGATGCAGCCCAGGATGCAGATAGTCTTCTCACATGCTGTTTACTTAGATATAGAAGCAGTAAATTGTTAAAATGCAACCCTATACATTTATCTATCTGCTCCATAATTTAATCACAAGCTCTTAATGGCCTAGTAGACCTCCAGCATACCATCTTCTCCCCTGTACAATTCCATTTCCCAAATTTAGGACTACAACCTCACATCCTTATCCCACGCTTCAAATCCATAGTCAACAACACAGTACTACAAGGGAACAGAAATGTCCTTGGAAGCAATACAGCAAGGAAGGAGAATGAGGAAGAAGGAAGTGGAATGGGATTGTGCTGTGAAGAGGAATCATGAGTATTTGCAGAGGTGGTGGGAAATGGAGGGCCTAGTGTTTCAGGAAGGCATAAAGGGAGGCAAAGAATGTAGGAGTGGTAAATCCAAGATGCAAAATGCTTACTTCAAGATCCCCTTTCTCTTTTAATCAAAGTACAATCTAAGCATGTATTTACATGTTATCATAGTATATACATCTCACAATTTTAGCTTTCCTCCTTACCTCTTTGCTTGTCTAATTTAGGCTTCCTAGAAACAATAGTTCAAATGAACCAAACAAAATCAGAGATGAATCTGTTGTCTGACTGCCTCCAGTTCAATGAAAAAGAACTCCAAACAACCACAGACTGCATCACTTTATACAACAACTTTAAATACAGTAGATATATAAGGGGGATTTTGGATGAGGGTTTCTTTTGAGTAATTTCATAACAGACAGACAAAAGGTCAGCAGTGAAAGTTCCTTCATGTGACAAGTATCAGGCTTCCTGGCAGTACAGCAGCAGTTACCATATCAGCACATGAATATCTTTATGCAGTCAAATTCCAAAGGGCAATGTTCCCTATCTAAGAGAAAAGTGGGATAGAAATCTCAGAAGATTCACACACCAAAGGCAGCAACCATTCACAACTCACTCCATTGTGTTGCATAATCTACTGTCAGCAGAGACACACTTTTTGCATCTTAATGCTGCCTAACCTTAATGAAAATGTCCACAGGTCGTAGCTGACAAACACAACAGGTCACCATTCCTAACACAGGTTCTAAAACCTACAGAAATAAACCTGAAATCTAAGGGTGCAGAATCAAATTGAATAAGGAAACTTTTATTTTCTTTTCATATTTTATTCAAAGTATCCAAAAATGAGGGAGGAAAAGCCAACTTATAAATAAATTTAAGTCAGAAGTTTGTGAAGGGAGTTGACAGTCTTTGCTGACTTTGCAATTGATTTTGTCTCTTCATAGCATTTTGAGAGGCAGTAGCAAATCTATGCAGATTGCCTGCACTTTCTTGAGTAATACCAAATACAATATCTAAATGCTTCTTACATGTAATTTGCAAACAAAAAATCTAGGCCAACATATCACTGCAAGCAACACTTTCTTTTTAATAGCATTTGGGGATGGGAATCAAAGTATATAATAAAAAAATGATCTGAAATAAAAAGTGACTATAGAACTGCTTCAAGAAAAACACTCAGAGGTTATTCCAATTGTTTCTGCCTAATCTTCCTAGTTGTCTTATGGGGAGTTTAGCTGGTGCTTTCAAGTGCTACAGAGGAGGTAGTTTGCACATGGTAATTTGAAAAATTCTTCTTTTACCTTTGATGTAAACAAAAGGTATTCTCGATTTTCTATAAACACTATGCCAAGATTCCTCTGAGAAGGATTTTTTTAATGATAAAGTTCAAAGAAATAAACTGAATTATATGTCTATGGTAATGTTTGAATTTTAATTATGTGCAAGATATTATACATAACAATATTGTTAGCCTTTGACAACAAGAGATGTAGCACAGTCTTTCAAAATTGCTTTTTAAGGATGGATGCTACGTCTTCGAAAGTAACATTTTTAAAGTCTCTCCAATTGTCTCTGAGTGAATCTAGAAGAGCAGAAGAAAATATTTTTTAAATATTGAATAAATTATTAATGCTATTTTTTATTTGTCAAGGCAAGATCTCTTCAGATTGCTAGAAAGAAAATCACCAGTATATAGTTCTTACAAATTTCTAACTGCACATTTCTACAGTTTCAACTAGTAATCTTTTACAGTATATTTAAAAATTCCTGGGTTTATCATGTGCCCTTTACTTTGGTGCTATCCTTACCACTATGGAGCTTATTGTGATAACAACTACACTGCATTTTAAGGATTATGATCATGTAACACAGAGAATCTCACTCCTACGAGTCTTCACAGTAACTTCAGAGAAGGTGTAATAAAATTATGGTTAAAGCAGAGAAAAAGTTAAAGAAATGTTGCCTGACAACATTGATTAAGTACTGTATTAGTTTACAATTCAGAATAGTGGTAGAGAACTTATGTACTCTCAAATACTCTCAACTTGTACACAACCTGATTGTTTGACTTTTATAGTGGTCATAGCAAAAGTGGATCGTAAGGAAGCATGAGAAAGTGGGAAAAGTGTGCCTTCATGAATTAGTTACCTACATACTGCCTATGTGGGAAGAAGGCAGTATCCAAACTAGAATTATTAATGAAGTACAGAAGTACTGCAGATAAATTTACTGTAAAGTTAATTCTTATTCTGTTGAGATTAATAGTAAAAATTCCCATTGTTCTCAATGGGAGCAAAGTTTAGCCTGCAGCTTATATGACATTCATTAAAATAGTCATAAGTTGTAATAAAAGGTTTAATAAAAATATCTTTCATTTTTTGTTAATATATCTAGGTGACAACTAATAGACTGCAGATCTCACAAGTTTGAAAGCAGGGTTTTTTGTTCTGTTTGACATTTCTCTCCTTGACCGCTTTACACATTCTGGGTCATGTACAACAATCACACCATTTAATTTGCTGCTCCTCTCAAAATTCTGGAATACAACTGAATGGAGGAAAGAGAAAGACATATTCCACTTTTCTGGAACCAAAAAAGCAAATGTCACTGGAAATCCCCCTTGTGCAGAAGATTGTGCCAGCAGCAAGAGTTTTACCGCTCATAACAATTGCATCAAGTTGCACATAACCAGCAGCACTCAGTACAGTGTTGTGACCTGCAGGAAACCATTCCATTTGTAAAAGGTCAAACAATCTTTGCCTTAAGCTTTTGAAATGAAGCAGAGAAAACAATTTCAGGGCTATTTACTACTCATTTCTCTGACAGCTTTTGTCTTAGCTTCTTATATGAGGTATTTACTTTATAGTCATAATCCTTTAAGTAAATATGATGCTTGTGGCTACAAAAAAGGCATTTGATTGTTTTCTTTGAGTCACAAAGCTTTTATCTCATTTCTAAAATCATAATCTGTGCTTCACAATGCATTTTTTTCAGAGTCAATGACTGATATCCTTTCTCTGCATTTTAGCTAGTAAGAATAAAGATGACCATAGAATAATGCTAGTAATGTAGAAAAAGACTTACATTTTTGCTACTGATGAAACTATAACCACTCTCAAAATTAAACAAAAATTTTTATTGCCAAGTTCCAATTTTATGTTGCATTTCTAATCCTTTCTAACTCCCTTCAGTATTGCTTAAACATAAAACTGCATACATGACCAATATAATTTTTAAATAGGCAATTGAGTCCAGAAAGAATTCTGCCATATCAGGGAAAATAATACAAAATCTACCAAATAAAACCCCAAGTCCCTAAATGACAATAAATAATGCCTTATTCACATTCTTGTGAATGTTTTATGAAACAAAATATGTTGCAGACTATTGTTTTCAAACCTTCTGCCACCTGAAGTGAACCTAAACACTAGTGAGCGTTTTCAGTGTAACAGAAAACCATGGCACAACTGTTAGCCCTCCTCTGGACCTACTCCAATAGGTCTATGTCTTTCCTGTACTGAGGGCTCCAGAACTGGATGCTACTCCAAGTAAGATCTCACCAGAGCAGAGAGGCAGAATCACCTCCCTTGACCTGCTGGCCATACTGCTTTTCATACAGCCCTGGATACGGTTGGCCTTCTCAGCTGCAAGTGCACATTGATAGCTCATACCCAGCTTTTCATTCCCCAGTATGCCCAAGCCCTTCTTCATAGCGCTGCTCTCAATCCCTTAATCCTCCAGTCTGTATTGATATTGAGGGTTGTGCTGACCCTGGTGCAGGACCTTGCACTTAGTCTTGTGGAACTTCATGAGGTTCACACAGGCCTAATTCCTGAGCTTGTCCACATCCCTCTGGATGACATCCCATCCCTCAAGTGTATCAACTGCACAACTCAGCTTGGTGTCATCTGTAGGCTTACTGAGGGTGCTCTCAAACCCACTGTCTGTCTCTTTGATTATGACCTTAACAGCGCTGGTCACAGAATGGATACCTTAAGGACACCACTTGCCACTGAATTTAGGACAGGCCAGACAGGATCTTCGTTAACTGATCATAGTGAAAGAACATTCTGACTGCATCTCCGGCTCACAGAGACCCAAACTACATACTATTTCACAAATGGAAAAAAAAAAAAAGGAGAAGAAAAAAAAAAAGGAGGAAAAAAAAGAAAGAGGTGAGGAAAGATAATAATTTCAATGTTAACAAAGGCCAAAGACTGGGATGGAATACGTGAATAGCTTGCTAACCCTTCTGTGATTCTGTGATACCTGCCACAATTCTAAGGAATGGAATGGTAATAATGTGGACCTTATAGAAGTGGCACTCCCAGTGTCATCTTAGCTCAGAAGTAGGGAGTTGCAAACAATCATCAACTGTTAGTTTTAAGTTAAAAGGAATGTTCTTTTAGTAAGAATAAACTTCTTATCCAGATCTCTCAAATCTCAAATATTAGTATTTTTACCACCACCCTATCTTTGATGATACTTATTTTATATTAAAGAAATAGGAAGAAAAAAAAATGTAGTGAAGACCACTCTTGTGATCTATTTCCTAAAACCAAAAGACATCTATCCAGATACAAATGATAGTTATTTTATCTACAAACCCATTGAAAGACATATTTCCGGAGGCCAGATTGAGAATTTGAGGATTGTGGTAAAATGCACTCTACTAGAGGCAGAACACCTATCCTAGACCTGAATATAGCCCTTACAACTAACTTACTCTGATTCAGTCTTCACTCTACAGCTTTGTTTACTCATATTTTCCATATTGTATGTGTTTTTCTTTGTCTTTTTTTCTCTTTTCCTGCCTCGTCTTTCCACAGTAAGTAGCAAATGATTCATTTGTAATGTTCTTTCACTTGGAATAGCCTCTTTGTGTTCAATTGATTCTCTGCCTCTTTAAAGTGTTGCCTTTCAAAATTTCTGTCTTTTCTTTCTTGCCTGAATCCTTCCTAATCTTTCTAAGCAAAATAAAAACTTTTCTGAACTTCGGAATTTTCTTGTGTTCAAACAGTACCTTCAGAAGCTGTCAATTTTTACTGTCACCTTTGCAAATGTATTATATTTTTCTTTCACAGACAGCACCCACCTATAAAGCAGTATGTCAGATCACTTTGTTATATCATCTTGCAGTAGCTAGTGATATCCTCTTTTTTCTGAGCCAAAACTCATTTAACATTTCCTGTAAGACAATCTGAAAGATTACTTTTCCTTGTATCACTTGTTAATGCAAATGAGGAGCAACAAATTCTTGAAGAAAATTTTCATTTGTCAGGATGACGTAGTAGAAGGAAATACAATCTAGGATTTTGTACAATGTTTCATTCTAGAAAGAAGTCTTTCAAAAGCATTCTTAATAGTCTTGTCCTAGTTTGAGTTCGAACAGAACTAATTGTGTTCAGTGGTTTTACTTTTCAGGTAAGTCTCTTTTAACTAAATGCAATTTTTGCTTATACTTTCTCCTACGGAAATCAAAGTCACGGCTAAATTTTATGTACTACACTGGGGTGTCATAAAGTAAGAGGCTGCATCTGTGAGGAGGAGTAGACAGGATAGGTGATCCTAAACTGACCAACAATATATTCCATTTTGTATATGCCATATTCAGTATAAAGCTGAGGGATCATGAGAGTCAAGCTCTCTTATTCAATGACCATCATCTGAGGAGGACTCTGTTCTGCCTTGATCCTAATCCACAAGTTCCTGAATCTAGTTCCAGGATCCAGCTGCTGAATCTGGTTCCCATCAGCCACTGAGTCCTGTCTGGGACTTCCTCAGTGCCTGCCACAGCATCAGTGGTGACAGTGATGTAATTACCATCAGGAGGGTTGGGATTGATATTGGTTTTGTATATATTTGTATATATTTCATTTTATTATTATTATTTTATTATTTTCATTTAAGTAGTTTTAGTTTTCTTTTCCAGTCCATTTCTCTTCCCCTTTGGGAAGGGAGAGGGTTTAATAGAGACCATCTATCTGTATTTGTCTAATGACCAGCCCAGCCCTAACTCTTCACAAGTCTGTATTAAACAAGATAAGGAAATAAGTGGAGTTGCTGTTTTGTTGTCTGGACTTCCAGGTATGATATTTTGCTGTTTCATGCAAAGTAAATAAATGAGCTCAAGTAGAAAGCTCTTGCTCTTTATTTTGAGTATGTAATTCACAGATATTATCTGTACATAGTGAGAATTGATTTTAACTACCAGCACAGTAAAAGTGCTTCAGCATTTGTCCATGAGAAGATAAAAAGCTTAATTTGTCACAAGTATTTTTAACAACTGTTTGTTGCATGACTGCCCTAAGGATCCTAATGTCCACGTTACTTATTACAAGGGATTTACCTTGTATATTTTGCTTTCAGACAAGTAAAAGTTCAGTAAACAATCTAAAATCTCAAATTCATTGGAAACTGACAAAAGAATCTGTCAGTGTCATCTGAGCACCTTTTGTGCATACAGCAGAAAAATAACCCAACTTCTCCTCACTGTCAACCGAGGGCAAAATAGAACTGTGACTTAAGGTGAGAAGAAGAAACGTCAAGTTGTAAAATTCAAATTCTGATATCAAATACCCAAAAAATTTGGTGTTACATATCAGCCTCAAATTATGTGACAAATTATGAAACAAGCAAACACATATCAAAGAAGACTGGACAAGGAAATCTGAGACAGTGATGTTGTCCATAGGAAGTGGATGAATCAGTAATTATTTAAATAAATTAGTAGCATAGTTTTCTAAATCCAAACTATTTTGTATTTATTTTTTTGTTTGTTTGAGCTTTTTTTCATTGTTTTCTTTGTTATTTGAATAACAGAATTGTTAGATCTGGCAAAAAGAACATAGGTCCCCCCGCACTGTTTACAGATGATATCTTTCAAGATCGCTGGAACTTGCCAAAAATACTTTTAAGACAAAAAGTGTGATCTAAATCTTCTTTCCTTGCTGTAGAAATGTCTTTATAATTCCTGAAAATCAGGCTTACTCTTCTGCTTCACTGCTCAGTGTGGCCTCAGATTAATCTACAAGGTGTCAATAAATCATAAACTCTTTTATTCATGCTCAAAGTGCATTCAATCAATTTTACCCACTGCTGAGTTTTTGGTATTATCTGATCTATCTTGGTGCATTTACTAAATAATTTAGGAATATTATATTGACAATTATACATTATTTTGAAGTGTAGAGAGTCTATAGCTACATGAAAATTTCTCAAGCTCACAAAAACTTCAATTGCTGTTGGGATGATCTGAGATATTGTAGTGGGTGTTTACTATGGGCCATCTGATCAGGATAATGAAACTGATGAAGCCTTCTATAAGCAGCTGGAAGTAGCCTCGAGATCACAGCCTCTGGTTGTCATGGGGGATTTTAATTACCCAGACATTTGTTGGGAGGCTTACACAGCCAGGCATATGCAGTCCAGTAGGTTCCTCCAGAGTATTCATGATAACTTGCTAAATCAGGTGGTGGGGAACCAACAAGGAGAGTAGTATTTCTGGATCTTGTACTAACAAATAAAGAGGGACTCATTGAGGATGTGAAGGTAGGGGGCACCCACAGCTGTAGTGACCATGAGTTGGTGGAGTTCAGGATTGTGGGCAGTAGGCACAGGGACAAGAGCAGGATTGCTACCCTGGACTTCAGAGAGGCCAACTTTGGCCTTCTCAGGGAACTGCTTGATAAAGTCCC
>VWZO01022747.1:118746-155980 GCA_013396975.1 Bucco capensis
TGCCCTTGTGTCCAAGAAGGCAAATGGTATCCTGGGGTGCATTAAGAGGAGCATGGCCAGCAGATCCAGAGAGGTTATTCTCCCCCTCTACTCTGCCCTGCTGAGGCCCCACCTGGAATACTGTGTCCAGTTCTGGGCCCTCCAGCTCAAGAACAATAAGGAGCTGCGGGAGAGAGTCCAGCGCAGGGCCACCAGGATTATGAAAGGAGTGGAGCATTTGCCCTACGAGGACAGGCTGAGAGAGCTGGGTCTCTTCAGCCTGGAGAAGAGGAGACTGAGAGGGGACCTCATTCATGTTTACAGATATGTTAAGGACTAGTGTCAGGAGGAGGGAGCCGGGCTCTTCTCAATGTCATCCAGTGTTAGGACAAGAGGGAATGGGAGCAAGTTGGATCGCAAATTAACCTGAGGAAAAACTTCTTTACAGTAAGGGTGACAGAGCACTGGAACAGGCTGCGCAGGAGGGCCGTGGAGTCTCCTTCTCTGGAGACATTCAAGGCCTGCCTGGACACATTCTTGTGTGACCTCTTCTAGGTGATCCTGTTCTGGCAGGGGAGTTGGACTAGATGATCTTTCTAGGTCCCTTCCAACCCCTAATATTCTATGATTCTAATGTATTCCTTAATAGGTCACAAAAGATACCTTTTAGATAAAAAAACTCTACATATACAAAAGGTCTTCACTAACATGTTTCTCTGTTATACCAGGGCTCTAATCTACATCTCAGTTTTCCTACAGGCTGGGTTTCAGACTATCCCATAATATTCGCACAAAGAGGCAGAAAAGCTTTCTGTTGGGACTACCACTTCAATTCTTCAAATGAACAGATGGCAAAGGAGTAAGAAAAATGCACACCAGGCATATACAAAAGATAATAGATTCGAGATTTGGCTAAGGAGCACTAGCATGGTCCAAAGGAAGACAATGTGCCTACACCTACTGAAGAACCTATCTATTCTATATATTGTTCTATAGAGCCTTTTCTATTGGTCACACAATAGACAATCTTAAAAAAATGTGATCTTTATTTTTTTTCTCATCTTACAAAGAATGTAACTGTTCAGAGGCATTAGTAGCGATCATTTTTATTAATATGAAAATATAAGAGAAGAGGTTGACAAAATTATCTCTTAAAGTGATTGTTCTTGCAGAACTTCGTAACCTGAGATAGTATTTCCTACAAACTGATGACTAGTATCCTTAAGTGATAAAGTATTACCATACCTGTGTGGACAGAGTAAAGATAAGTATCATGAAAGTCTAGTCATTGTCTTACCTTTTACCTCAATTGTTTGTTTGCTTTAAAGAATTAAATGACATCTGACCTTGCCCTCCAGAAAAACAGATGTAGGTACTTAACCTCAGGCCATGGATCTTGATTAGATGAAAGAATCTAAGGTATGCTAAAGGACAGCAGAATACTTTGTGTTTAATGTTCCCTATCAACAGAGTATGGAAAATCCATGTTTTTTATTAAAGCTTTTTCAGGTGGCACTCTGAATAGCTTCATTTGCATACTGATCCTACAATTCTTCCCAGACTCTATGCAGGCATTCAGGAAATAGTTGGAAAATTAAGGCAGTGCTCTGAGGCAGGGCAGCCCAACACAAATCCTGACCACATAAATCCTGACTTGAACATTCAAATGGAAGGACTGTTGGCATAATGCTTTTGAAATTAGAAATTTGAAATCTAATTTGGAATTTGATTTACAGTGCCTACACAAACTTAATTCTGACTCCACAATCACATGTATAAGTATTTCTGTCTATATTACTTTTGCTTTCCAGGCACAGTCTGAAAATCACTTGGGGTCTCCTGTGGCTCCTGGTGCCATAACTGTGCCGACAGCAGAGGGAGCANAGCATAAGTTGAAAAAAGTTTAATGGAATGGGCAGAGCTAGCAAGCATAAAGAATGGGTAGAGGAAGGTAAATACAAGGTAATAGAAATTCATATTTATCACTTTCAGATAAAGAGATTTTGATAGGCACAGCAAGAAGAAAGAGGTATAAAATGAAATATTCTTTAGTGTGGAAAATGGAATACACTTACAACTCAGAAAAGTCAAAATCAATGTTGATAAAGAGTTGAGATAGACAAAAACCATAAAAGACACAGGAAATGTATTGTTCATAGAAACAGATTATGTTTTCCTTTCCTCAACACAGAATTAATAATTGAATGCTGTAATGAGGTTTTAGTTTACTAAGACTTCATTATGATTTCAAGACATGCTACTACAGGACATTTATTAGCACATTATGAAGGATTATAAATAATAGAAACTAATCTGCAGTTGTCAGTTGAATAAATGCTTGTAATTCATTATTGTTACTTTTCCCCCCCACTCAATAATCCACAAAATTCAAGAGTTTGCATTAAATAAGCAACGCACTATGCCAATCTGGATGTGTCCTGATACTCCCTCACTGACCTGGCACTCTTGACTGGCAAGAAGAGCTTGCACCTGGGTGCACTATATCCCTGGTGTCTCCCCTCTGTACTTGCCTCCACAGTGAAAGACTAACTCAGAGAGGGTTTACATGGTGCCACTCAACATTTAAGTAATGCAGTTCAGCTGGCTAAAAGAGGATATATTTTGGAAATCCTAAATGTGGGGAGAATTAAAGGGATGCCCCATGACATGTCCCTTAGGATGGGTGCCTCTCAGTAAGTTCTGATCACTGCAAGTGACACACAAATGCTCTGAGGAAATAACAAATAACAAAAATACTGCCCCAACTGTTCTCCCTTGTGTCAATGTCTCATCCTACAATAATTTTTAGATGGGAGAATTTTTTGATATTTTGATATTCAAGACTCCTTCTTTACCAGAAGGACAGCAACTTGTGTATCATCCTGCTTTTAGTTTTGATAAGCAAGGAGTTGCCTTCTGAATCACTTTTTAGGCACTGACTATAAAACCACCATATCATTTATTGTTTCAGTTTGATAAGCAACAGTGCTTGAATTGGTCATTGATTAAGCAGAGATTTTGTCTTAGACTACAACAGAAACTTGATCATTACTCCTTTGAAACATAGCTGCAGCAATCTAATCAGTTCTTTCATTCCTGTAAATTCCAATGTGATTTGGTATCCCAGACAAACACAACCATTACTACATTTTCCAGAGTTTTAAATGAGTATATTTCTGTTATTGTCTATGCTGTGAAAACTGAATTCTGTGGTATTGCAGGACTACTTACCACATAAGAGTTCTGCATTCTCAGGGGTTACACCTGCAAGCCACCTGAGAATTAGAGTAACTAGAGGGAAAATTTGTTATAAACTTCTGGTATCCTGTTAGAATGTCACATAGGCATGCATATCGAAGTGGTTTTCATACTTCAAAACATATGTGCATTGTGAGTATAAAAGATTAAAATCTTCTATATCCACTAGTGTATGTAAATTACTTTTATTAGCGCTGTTTTATGTAATTATACTTTTATTTTCAACTGAAGTGGTTTAATTAATGTTTTTAGAAATACATCCATTCTAGTGATAATTTAACTTTCTAAAAATATATATTTGACAAAAAGGGACGGGTAGTTTTTGATTTATGTGCAACTTGAAATGCTCATTGATGTGAAAGGTAGACTGGAATAGTATGTCCCAATTTAGGTTAAGGTAGAAAACTCCTTTTTTACATTTTAATTAGAGAGAAGTTTCCATGAAAACAAGTTCTATCTTTTAATTCCTGCAAATTCAACTGTTCCTGGTTTGTTTTTTTTCTGACCCAAGTCCTGGCCTGTGACTAGCATCAAAATTAGTTGCTGTGAAAATGATTATCATATCAAAAAAACAGGATTATGACCTCAGGTGAGAAATAATCAAGAGAAGAAGGTGAACTCTTGTGGCTATGAGATACCACCAGATAGGTATAAGAAAGCTTTGAAACATTCCTTCGTATGTTTTTAAGATGATAAGATTTAATTGAAGATCCATTGATCTGTTTGTCTTCTCCTGGGAAGGTGCTCCACAAATACAGTGTAAAAAACCACATTCAAGTATTCATCCTGAAAAATCCTACTTACCCACCTTGGATCACCCAGATATTGCGTGACTCCTGCGTTGGTCTTGCCACAGACTAACACATTTGATTTTTCTCACCTCTGACTCATTAAGAGAGCATTAACGAGGTTCAACAATATCTGCACACTGCCATATCTTCATCCATTTGGTTCCTCTGAGAGAGAGAGGGAAAGAAGGTAAGAGGGAGAAAGGTAATAAGCAAGAGAGAGAGATAAAAAGAGAGGAGAGCTGTCTGTGGCTCTCTTTGCTGTGCAGACTTGGCGTGGGATACTCTTGCCTAAACCTTGACATGTAGTGTCATTCAAGGTCACCCATTACTCCTATGTTAATTTATCTGACCTCTGACCACTACTCCAGAAAGGGACACTTGCCTCATTTCTGACACCTTTGTTTGGCTATCCTGGATATCCTGTGTAATTTCAAATGGCTCTGGGCACACACATGTATTCATTCAATCAAGTCATGACCATGCTTTTTATTGACTCTAATGGGAGTGTAGGCATCTAACATAAATTTATGTATCTTAACCTCCAACTGAAACCCAATCCTAAGTTTAGCTATGTTAGTCTCAAACTGAATTCTGCTTTCATAAATCTACTTGTAGCTTTCTGGACACTGGCCAGTTTCAGTTTAGAAACCGTTTAGCTGCATTACCAGGACATTAAATCTCCTCAATTCCAACTGGGGAAATGGATTGCTTCCCTACTGTTGCTCTCATCCTTTTCATCTGTGTGGGTATAGGCATTGCTTCAAATAGCTATCTCGGCTCAGGGTCAGGCAAACGCAACAAATTAGACTCACACATCCAGACATCTCATTATGCAGGCAGAGTAAAAAAGTCACTCACTGGACTTACCAGTATACCTGTGTTCATTACCCAAATCAAAAGAGAAAATGTTTTGATTCTGACACTGAGGTGCAATGGAACAAAAATCTGGGCATTCCTTATTAAACTTCCAGAGATAAAAATCCTTCATTGCTCTTGTGAGGACTTTTTGCTGTTGTCAGCAGACTCTCATTTGTGTTAAGAAAAGTTTTTTGCCAAAATCAATGAGAGCTAAGCAATGGAAATAATTTCTCAGAATGTCCACTGAAATCCTCTTTCTGTGATTCTAAGCTTAGACAATATATTTTTAATAAGGTAGTTCAACAGAATAGTTATCTGTTCATTTTTAAAAAATTAAATAGAATACCTCATCTCATAATAAATTATCTGTATCATTTGAGGAAAGAATAGGACTATAAATAAAAATAGTTCATCTATAATTGACAGAAAAATTAATATGGTTCTAAAAATCATGGCTAGGCTTCGTGAACGAAGATCCGGGGAGGGCTCCATCCATGCTTTTCATCAGCGCTTTTTACAAGCGCGCTGGTGCCTGAAAAGGCCAATGCAGGACAGACAAGAGCAGTTGCAAAAGGCACAGCAGAAGGACTCCTTAGGAGTTATAACCTGNTAAAAAAATAAAAAAATATAGTTCTAAAAATATAGCATGGAAATTCATCCAATTAAATTTATATATGTGGAGACACATAATATGGCGGGTACCTTATTCTTTCTTACCCATCAGTTCAGGTTTTGGTTTTTATTAGAAGTTATATCTTTGTACCTTGGTGAGAAAGGAAAAAAAACAAAACCCAAAACAAAGAAAAAACAAAAAGCTTTTTTCTTCCTGTTTATTTTATTGTTTTACCTCACATTTAGAAAGGATTTAGTTAAATCCTATTTCTTCTAGTACCTGTATCAACAGTAGAATTGCATCTAAATTGTAATTCTAAAGGCCATTTTGTTACATACCAGAAGCAAGAGCAAAGCTTAGAACATGCTGAGGCTAATATACAGGAGAAAATTGTGTTATATAACTGCAGGCGAAGGTGCAATTTGTCTGCAGATCTTTTAAGATGGAGCTTTCACAAAAAAGATTGAGATTCAAAAGTTTTGCTATCTCTGGTTGATTTTTCTAAGCCTACTCTTAGTGGGAAATAAGCATTTTGGGTGACTTTAAACTCACCACAACACCCCTTATCAGCTTTCTGAACATATCTGTGCTATAACCCTTCAGACAAATATCCTTTTACTTTAATGTCCTAGCTAAGAGGTACACTCAACAAAACACATTTACTTGACATTATCTTGAATGGCCATTCACAAATTAGCTCAATATCAGGGTCATGTTGGCAGCCTTTTCAGTTTGCTACTACTGCTCTGTCAGCGGCTCGGCTAATCAAATTTGAGGACAATAAATGGGCTTGTTTAATATGGGGGGGGGAAGGGAGGGGAGGAGAGGAGAGGAGAGGAGAGGAGAGGAGAGGAGAGGAGAGGAGACTGTCATTTCTTCCTCTCTTCTTGAATGCTTTGCTATTTTTCTGTGCTTTAACATAACATATACCTTCCATTCAAATATAAAGAAAGGCATTTTTATATGTTTGGCTGTACATGTAAATTGTGCATTTAAGCTTAAGAGTAGAATGTGGCTGCAATTACCAATTTCTGATCTGTAATTTTAATCTTGATTTTTTTTTTTTACCTTAGACTACATCACACCAAATCTAGTACTTGAGCAAAACTTATGGCAATATATTCATTTTGGTCTCATAACCATTGAAAATTTGCTCTCAATGTTTTATGTTTCATTAGGTCTATAAATAAATGTGCCTTCTAGCTTTTTTCCTATTTTTAATAATGATATTCTTTGTTCCCCTGAGAAACTGAATGCTCTTATTCCTGTTCTTTTGCTAGCAGACAACTATATTTTAGCAACTTCTATAACCATTCCCAATCTTTATAACAATGCATCTATTTTACCAAATAAATCATTATGACTGTCTGAGCATGTGTGTCTTGTAAAAAGAACAGGGTTTTTCCTCAAGCTTTCTAGCATTCTACCTTTCCTAGAGTTCACCTTAAACTATGATTTGCAGTTACCATTTTGTCTTTTTGTCTAAAGTCGTTGAATTAAAGTAAAAGATTATTTAAAACCCGGAAGTCATCATTATTGTTTTACTGACATATGTAGCACTTAAATTTGCAGAAGTTGAGGGTCTTTTATAAGTTGAGTAACCTTTTATAGTGCCATTCTGGTCAGTAGAAGAAAAGTTTAGTTGATTTCCTTGTGCTTTAAAGGCAGCTTACTAGGCACAGTCTGAAAATCACTTGGGGTCTCCTGTGGCCCCTGGTGCCATAACTGTGCCAACAGCAGAGGGAGCATTAAACTCATTGCCCACGGTAAAGTGTGGGGAGTGATACCCATGTTCCTAGAATCCTTGTATGGGTAGGATGAGCTCATTAGCCTTCTGGCAGTCATCCTAGGAGAGGGACAACTCTGATTCCAAACCCAGGCGGATGGAGCTCATTTAGCCCTGCAAGGTCTTCCATCTAAGAGGTTAAACCTCTGTCCTAAGGACTTCGCTGCCAGTGCCCAAGCTTGCTAGGCCCTGGCAGATGACCCTTAGGACTAAAGGGTGGGTCCAGCTCTTCGCATGCTGTGTCTCACCTAAAAAAAAATCCATTGAGCAGGCTCGAGGGTGCTATCCACTATCCTCTTTTTATCAGTGCGCTTGGAAAATGCGCTGATGAGGAGCGTGGGTGGAGCCCTCCCTGGATCTTTGTTCACGAAGCCTAGCCACGATGACAACGATGAAAGGCAACTTGCCCATTTATGTATGAAACTCATTCTGCAAGATTCTCATTCATCACTATTTGTTTTGTTTTAAAAACTTCATGATCTGTGACATTACTGAGTCAACTTCAGACACCTTCCTTGTATCACTGAGTTAATTTGAGGATGAAATTTTCTAGCTCATAAGAATATGGATTTTGTTTCATGCTTTTGCCCATGATTATGAAGGCAAAACATAGCTAAATATGTGAGGTAGGCACAGCAATGGAGATCCTATCAAAATGTTGGTGTTGGAACAAATCTGTTTTCTGATTAATAGTAACCTGATTTTGCTCTGTATCTCAAGAGCACAGAAAGAAATAGAAATTCTCCTCCTTCCCCCCATTACTTTGTTTTCTCCTCTTTGTTTCAAGCAGCTAACACTAGGTGGGAAAGAATTTCTAGTGTAATTCTCTCTTTTTAATTATTCAAACAATGTGAAGCTTTCAGTTTCCCAGCCAAATTCTTAGTCTCTGTTTGAGGTACATTTTATTTTCAAACATCCAGCAAGTAGAGTAAATCACTGGCCCTTCTAAATTATCTTTTGTGGAGAATCTTGAAAATGCTATAGCCTGAACAGTAGAAGATCAAAACTTGTGTTATTTGACATAGAAAATTTAACTCAGAAGAACTTGGCACTATTTTCCAGGCATAATTGGCTTGAATTGCCTCTATTGTTATTACAAAGCATGTCCTGTTTTTCTTTTTTTTTTTTTTTTGCTATGCCCTACTGACTTTTTCTTGCCTTTATTGAAACAAATGGGTTTACCATTCAGCAGAGGAGGACAGATAGTTAAGAAAATGAGTGTTTTGCATATAAGTGAACAGTTAAATAATTGTGTGTTGATTTCTCATGTCATGTTTGAGTTTACATTGTGGATGTTTCTTCATTTTTTAATGAAAATTTGTTCAAATTCTATCTACACTTTTCCATTATCTACAAAATCTATTGTATTTTCTACTTAGAATGTATTTAGTGTGGGAGTTGTATGTATTTAAAGATAAAGATTGATCAGGTTTTCAGCAAAAAGGAAGGGTTCAAGAGCTGACTGGAATGGAAGTGGGCTGAGCTTTTCACAAAATACTTTATTTGGATTTTCTGTATGAAGAGGAAAAGAGTTTGACTGACACATTATCAAGCCAAATCCTGTCCAGTAGCTGAACAGGTGGAGATGAGCAAAATCAGAAATATAGTTATGATGTTTGTAGTAGATCATGACTGGCTGAAAATATTCTCCCTAAAGCATAAGCAAATCTCAAGAAAGGAATGACAGTAGCTCTCCTCAAGTCTGAACTGAACAAGGAGCTGAATTACACAGTCTGCTTGGTATTGATCTCAGCCATGTTAATAAAGTTATAGTGTTGTTAAGTTTTGTTGTAGTCACCTCTGTGGGGAAAGAGGTTGGAGTTATTTTCATTAGATTTTATGAGAAACTGGTGTTACGGAAAGTAGTGTTGTGAAAACCTTATGAAGGTCAGAAGGTATGGAAAATCAGAAAAGTGAATAACATGTTCTTCTGCTTATCTGGTTCTATGTTTACCTTAAGCATCCTGCAGCTGGTGAGAAACTTTTTCTTGTATGGGTTTGCATGTCTAGACAATGTGATATAAAAAGCTTTTGTTTCTGTACAAGATGGGCTTTTTGCTTTTGCTATTGCTTTGCTGCTCCTGTGCTGTTCTGTTCCTGTCCTGTTCTGATGCTTCTTCGATACAATAAAGTGAGAGATTCTTCTTCTGGAAAACTACTTGAGAGTTCATCTCTTTGCATATGCTACAACCTCTGTCTTTATGATGCATTGCCAGGTACCTGTGGTTCCTGCAGCCTGAACCATTGCCTTTTAGGTAGTGTTTTAGCTATAAGACTTCTATTGACAGTAACTCAGATTATTGTAGTTTTTACTATTTTACTCCCCCACTTTGTACCTTATTTACCTAAGTAAGATTTTTACAAACTAAGACTTTCAGGTTAATTATGCTTTTGTACTAATATATCAGTTATGTAATAACTAATTCCTACACCTTTGGAATTTGTAACTTTAAGCACTTTTGAAGCTGAAGTGTTTGCAAACTGAAGTCGTATTTTCCTAGAAATAAGTGACTAGTACAACAGATTTTAATGGATTATTTGGAGATATAGTCTCACTTTTAGAGAAACTGGATATTTACAGTAAAAGTCTTCTTTTATTCAAAGTTTGAACCTTGGGAACAGAGACTATTACAGCAAGTTACAGCACAGTAACAGCCAGTGTCAGCTATGCATTTTACACATGGCTGACTGAGTAGGAAAGTAGTGATATAAACTGCTTAAGCAGCGAACAATTTAAACTGGCAAAACACATTGGGAAATAATCTCTGAAAATAAGACAAGGAGAAGGCAGTGACAAGAAGTTGGAAGTACTAAGCTGTTAACCTGAACCAAACCATTTATGCATTTATCTTCCCTTGAGGCATGTGCTCATAATTACTAAAGAAATTCTGCCTGAAATCTGTACCATGAAAATTTGTCCTACATATGTCTTTTCTCCTTTTGTAGCTAAGTTTTGTTCCTAAAACAAGTTATGCTTCTGAATATTTAGTTCAGCTTGAGTTTAAGGGATCTTGGTTAAGCTCTAATTCTCAGATGTCTCAAACTTTTTAGAATTAAGTGGACAGTTCTTGCAATGACTGTGAAACTTGTAACACTTGAATACTTTTAAGGCCCTGGCATTGACACAACATTCTTTACTTGGTTTATGTTTTTTTGGCTTAACCTGTTGTCAAGAGCGAAAGCTGGACTGGCCACTAAATGAACAGCTGATGCCCTCTGTTAACCTTTCTTTCTTCTCAAAAGGGGAAGAAACAAAGAATAAGGGAAGGAGACATATGGGATGGAAAATAAAACCTTAAAACATCTTTAAAAAAAGGAGTAAAAATAAAAAGAAAAAATAATATAAAAATAACGAAATATCTGATTATGAAAGCATGATAGCTGTTCTGCACCATGTGCTGCCCTGAAAGCCAAGCCCTACCAGAGACCAGAGGAGCACAGCGGTCAAGAAAAGAACCACCAAGAGTTTCAGATATGCAAAGGCCAGCCTGGTCTCCTAGGCTCTAGGAGGAAGACAGAACTGACAGACTGTGCAGCATGAATAGATCAATATACAGCTCTCATGATGAGAGTGTGGCAGATGATTCTCAACAAGGCAACTTATTTTTGTTCTTTTATGGTTTAATTTTCTCTTAATTGGGTAGGTCTCTGCACTGGGATTTTATTTACTTTGCCTAAAGCATTTGGCACCCCTGTCTGAGGGATGCACAAGCACTTGACAGTCTAGTTCACTGATGTGGGTCTGTTCTACCTCCTCTGACTCTGTCAGTGATATTGCTGTCAGTTAGTTCTCACTGAATCACTATTAATAATGCTGCTTGTTAATGTGACAAGCATTTCCCAGTCAAATGGGTACTTGTAGTAAAAAGGGTGAGCTGTGGTTCAGGGTCATAGAGGTGAGCTGAGTCTGTGGCTAGTCCTGGGCAGGACCTCTGAATAGCATTGTGAAGCTCTGGTCTGGGAGGTCCTGCCTAGGTTGAGTCTAGGGGGTTCCTCAGCAGCTGTGGGGAAAGCACTGAGGAAGGGGAGTCCCAGGTAGAGTTTCTGTGCTGCATTCCAAGGAGCTGAGTGCAGGGACATGGTTTAGTGGCATGGGGATGATAAGTAGAGGGTGGACTTGATGATCTTGGAAGTCTCTTCCAACNTGCTCTCTGTTAACCTTTCTTTCTTCTCAGAAGGGGAAGAAACAAAGAATAAAGGAAGGAGACATACGGGATGGAAAATAAAACCTTAAAACATCTTAAAAAAAAGAGTAACAATAAAAAGAAAAAATAATATAAAAATAATGAAATATCTGATTATGAAAGCATGATAGCTGTTCTGCAGCATGTGCTGCCCTGAAAGCCAAGCCCTACCAGAGACCAGAGGAGCACAGCGGTCAAGAAAAGAACCACCAAGAGTTTCAGATATGCAAAGGCCAGCCTGGTCTCCTAGGCTCTAGCAGGAAGACAGAACTGACAGACTGTGCAGCATGAATAGATCAATATACAGCTCTCATGATGAGAGTGTGGCAGATGATTCTCAACAAGGCAACTTATTTTTGTTCTTTTATGGTTTAATTTTCTCTTAATTGGGTAGGTCTCTGCACTGGGATTTTATTTACTTTGCCTAAAGCATTTGGCACCCCTGTCTGAGGGATGCACAAGCACTTGACAGTCTAGTTCACTGATGTGGGTCTGTTCTACCTCCTCTGACTCTGTCAGTGATATTGCTGTCAGTTAGTTCTCACTGAATCACTATTAATAATGCTGCTTGTTAATGTGACAAGCATTTCCCAGTCAAATGGGTACTTGTAGTAAAAAGGGTGAGCTGTGGTTCAGGGTCATAGAGGTGAGCTGAGTCTGTGGCTAGTCCTGGGCAGGACCTCTGAATAGCATTGTGAAGCTCTGGTCTGGGAGGTCCTGCCTAGGTTGAGTCTAGGGGGTTCCTCAGCAGCTGTGGGGAAAGCACTGAGGAAGGGGAGTCCCAGGTAGAGTTTCTGTGCTGCATTCCAAGGAGCTGAGTGCAGGGACATGGTTTAGTGGCATGGGGATGATAAGTAGAGGGTGGACTTGATGATCTTGGAAGTCTCTTCCAACCTTAATGGTTCTTTGATATACAAAACCAATATTGAACTCCCTTGGTAACTGATGCTGGACAGCAGAAACTGGTGTAGTTCCAAAATGGGCTCAGTGGCAGATAGCAACTGGATTCAGGAACGCATGGCAGAACAGAATCCTCCTCTGACAGCCAAGAGGGATTGACTCTTGTGAATCCTCAACTTTATATAAAGTATGACATACATGGAATGGAATACCTTGTTGGTCAGGTTTGGCTTAGCTGTTCTGTCTGCTCCTTCTCACAAGTGTGACATTTTTACTTTCTCACAATCCTTTCAGTTAGGGCACTCCAAAGTGTCACACAAGATTTAGCAGTGACTTTGGTCTCTGTAGGAGCAAGTATAAAGAAGAGCATTTTGCACACCAATACTTGACTCTAAACATCAAGAATTATCACTTCTAGAAGCAGACACTATCTGCAAAAATATGCTGTTAAATTCAGAATGTAGTTACTTAGAAGTAATGTAACTGAAAAGTAAAATAACTGAATAGAGAATTGCTTCTGTTCAAGCTCAAACTATGACATCTCATATTTTGGGGCAATCCCAAGTACTAATACAGGCTGGCTGATGAATTGATTGTGAGAAGCCCTGCAGAGGACTTAAGAGGTTTTGGTTGACATGGATTTCTACATGAACAAGAAATGTGCACTTGCAGTTGAAAAAGTCAACCATATCCTGGGCTCCATGGCAAGAAGCATGATCAGCAGCAAGTCAAATGAGGTGATTTCTCCCCTCTACTACACTCTTATGAGACTCCACCAGCAGTACTGCGCTCAGCTCTGGGGCCCCCAGCATAAGAAGGACATGGACCTCCTAGAGTGAATTCAGAGGAGGGCTACAGAGATAAGCAAGGGACTGGAGCACCTCTCATGTGAAGACAGGCTGAGAAAGTTGGGATTGTTTAGCCTGAAGAAGAAAAGGCTCTGAGGAGACCATATAACAGCCTTCCAGTACCTAAAGGTGGTCTACAAGAAAGCTGGAGAAGGACTTTTTGCAAGGACATGTAGAGATAGGACAAAGGTTCATGGTTTTAAACTGAAAGCAGGTAGATTTAGATTAGATATAAGTCAGAAAATCTTCACTGTGAGGGTAGTGAGACATTGGAACACATTGCCCAGAGAGATTGTGGATGCCTCATCCTTGGAACTGTCGAGGCTGGATTGGATGAGGCTTTGAGCAACCTGGTCTAGTGGAAGCTTTCCCTGCCCATGGCAGGGGGTGGTTGGAAATTGATATCTTTAAGGTCCCTTCCAATCAAATCATTCTACGTTTCTATAATTTATTACTGGAATCTGTTAACATGGGAGTTGTGCTAACACAGCTTTATTGTTGCTGGTGTTAGCTGAGTATTTCCACAAGGCACAGTACTGCTAATAACTGTAACAATTCTCCATCTGCACTGTGCCAAACATCAGAGTGTATATTTTTGTCCTCAGATAACTCAGGT
Organism: Bucco capensis; assembly: GCA_013396975.1. Classification (NCBI taxonomy): domain Eukaryota; kingdom Metazoa; phylum Chordata; class Aves; order Piciformes; family Bucconidae; genus Bucco; species Bucco capensis. The sequence goes on from VWZO01022747.1 coordinate 132,580, forward strand.
AACCTAAGTAGTACACATTAACACTTTGACTGATGACTGCTCGTTTACTATGTTCTACACTGCATGTACTCTATACTCTTATCATACCATGGGGAGTAGTAGTGCCTTAAAATAGTTTGCAAAGTGCCAACCCATGGATAAGGAACCTGTTGTAACTGTGCCTCTGCACCTACAGCTAATCAACAAGATGGAATACACTGCATAGGAAAGACCGAGTATTCTACACAGAAAGTTTAATATTGCCTCAAGTTTGGGCTCATGCCTTAAAGCTTATTCACTAACTCCAGTGCTTCAGCACTGAAATTAGTGAAGTCTGGGATTTCTAGCATTTCTAGAAGGTATTTCCAAGATACTAAGACTGCCTTCTTATGCCATGTATGGAAGTGGAACTGACTGCAACTGTAACTCAGAGATCTGGAGAGGAGAATTTCACCCAGATAGTTCCTAGATCTCACCTCCCTTTCTTCAATACAGGTACAAATAACAAGCAACATCTTTTAAAAGTGTTTCATAATGTTCCTTATCACATGATTGCTCTCAGATTGCTTTTAACTTTGCTCTGAAATCATCCAAGAGCTTTCTCAAGTTACAAGACAGATTTTAGAAAATGAATTTTCTCAGCTTTCAGTTCTCACCCTAGTCTGATTGCAGTGCCAGCTTCACCTATGAAAAATGTTTAGACTTCACTAACTTGCCAAAGGTAGCACAAATTTGAAAACATGCTGTGGGCCAGCTGAAGATCAAATGCAAAATTAACTGATAATGTAGAGCTTTGGGGCTTGGGGTTTTTTTTTGTTTGTTTGGTCTTTGTCGATTGGTTTTTATCATTTTCAGTGAAGTCCCAAGGTTTTCTTTCTTCTTGGGTTACCAAGACATAGTCACACTAACTTGAAAAGCTAATTGGAAATGTATGTAAAAGACATGCTTTTCTTATACAGTATAGGAGAAAGGGGTAGTAGTCCCACATTCTTCTTTCAAGATCCTGATATTGAACCAACCAAACTATTAATGGTCTATTGTTATGCAACCCATACTCCAGTAAGATAAGGAAGAAAGAAGAAATGAAATTATTCTGTAGGCAGATGGTTAGATCATTGTGTTATTACTACTGTCCTTGCTCTCAAAATATGATATAGTCACTGGCTAATAAACTAGTGCTAGTAGAAGAAGCAACATATAACTGAATACAACTGGAAAATGGTCACTGAAAACTAAAGCATTTAAAAAACTGAATATGAACTGGGCAAGGGGCTTGGGGAATGCATTATTTGATTGAGAAGTCTTCCCTTTTTAGCTGTCCAGGCTTGGTTTTATATCAGGCTCCTATTTCCTTTCATCTTCTTGTAGGTGCTCATGAAACGTCGCTGCTGGATTTAAGATAATCATAGGGAATAGCATTTATTAAAGGACATATTATGTGAACATTATTTTTTCTGGAAATAGATATTGGCCAAAATGCATGCATGTCATGGCTAGGCTTCGCTAACGAAGATCCAGGGAGGGCTCCACCCACGCTACTTATCAGCGCCTTTAACAAGCATGCTGATAAAAAGAGGATAGCAGATAGCACCCTAGAGCCTGCGCAATGGATTTTTTTTAGGTGAGACACAGCACGCGCAGAGCTGGACCCACCCTTTAGTCCTAAGGGTCATCTGCCAGGGCTTAGCAATCTGGGACACTGGCAGCGAAGTCCTTAGATGGAGGTTTAACCTCTTAGATGGAAGGCCTTACAGGGCTAAACGAGCTCCATCTGCCTGGGTTTGGAATCAGAGTTGTCCTTCTCCTAGGATGACTGCCAGAAGGCTAATGAGCTCATCCTACCCATACAAGGATTATAGGAACATGGGTATCACTCCCCACACTTTACCGTGGGCAATGAGTTTAATGCTCCCTCTGCTGTCGGCACAGTTATGGCACCAGGGGCCACAGGAGACCACAAGTGATTTTCAGACTGTGCCTAGCATGCATGTAACCTATTGAGATTTTACTGCCAGTGTTTTACTTATTTCTTCCACATCCGGTATATGCAGGTGTTCTCACTGAATCGTTACCAAATGTCATTTGTTTCTTGGCATACTCTCCCCTTCCATTTTCCTGCCCACATCAGCCACCTTTGACTGCAGCCAGCCAGGTCACTCACTAACTGACTTAACTTATAAATTCAGCTTGCATTACAGTTTCCATAGAGCACACTCTCTCTACCAACAGAATTTTCCCAGCTAGAGTAATAAATGGGGTTACCTCAGGGTTTAAAGAAATGTGAAGTGTGTCCTTAATGCAACCAATTTAATCAAACACATCACTGAGTTTCTCTAGTATATTATTTTCATTTAGGTCACATGGGACCTCCATTATACGTTTGATCAGTTTTAATTCTTCAGAAACTCTAATCCCTGGCACAGGCTAAGCATCCAAATTCACAATGAGAAAATAGAATGATTCCTGTTCCCCTTTATACAGAGCAGGCTGGACCTTTAACACATGAATGCTTTGTGCTTTTATTTACTGTGGTACCCAAACCTTTTTTCTTAACTTTCCTGAACTTACAGTGAAAAGCCAAATATGGATGTTGCCATATCTAAGGCAATTATCTGAAGAAACTCACAACAGTAATTATCTCAATTTGTGACAATTATTCTCCATACTGAACACTTCAGTTACATCTATTATTCAAATACTCAAGTACCTTTCTGGCAGTTCAAAGGATTCCACAGTGTGCTTAACTGGCAGGTCCACCATTTACTTTCAAAATATTTGACAGTACTTTTAACTGAAGACCTAAATTCCTTCTGGAAATTGTTTGTGGAGGAATATCACAGCTTATTATGCTTGAAACTGGGTATATATTGTGAATCTAAACCAACCGGAAACAGACAATTTTGAGATAATATGTGTTGGTTTTTTTAAAGAGTGATACTTCTGTGTGGGGTTTTTATTATTGTTGCCTTAGATGAACAGAATATCATGATGTTAAACTAAGGTCCTTGTTAATCTGTTTTACTGAGAAATATGAGACAGGTGAAAGCTACAACAGGGACAGAGTTTCTCACACAAAATTGCCTGTCAAAGGACAACTGGTTTGTGTTAAGTGAAACTGTTTCTGGCTTACAGAGTCTTTGGACAAAGGTGTAGAAGGGAATGTGTATATCCCCATTATTTTTAGTTCAACTCAATTCAGCTATTAGAGACACCATCTAAAAACTGAATAAAAATGCTTATGCCAAAAGTTGTAAATAAGATTGCACTTTCACATTTCAGGTCTGTAGTCATTATACAAGGATGCTTCTAGAGCATTTATAAACTTTCATAGACAAAAAAAATCACACCCTCAGGCTACGTGAAGTCCAGACCAGTTGCCACATCTCTCAGAAATATACCATTTTGTGGTCACACATTAACAGGAAAGCTGGAAAGACACATCTGTTATGGCTCTATGCTACTGTGTTCTGCTGCAATTTCTGGCTCATTTTAACCTAAATTTTAGTCATTTCTTGTTAAATGATGCAGGAGAAGCTATTGTGTAGCAGCAGCTCCAATGGGTTTGTGAGGTAAATTCAGAGAGCAAATTTCCTGTATGTTCCCCAATGGATCTCTGGTTTCTTTCAGTAATTACTTTGCCTGTCAGTCACTGCATGATTAAATAGCTACCTGGCTGTGGCAGCTTGAACCTTTGAATCTGACAAGAGGTGAGTGGAGAAGTTAGCTTGGGAAATATTTTAAAAGAAACCGCTCCAAATGTCGCATCAGTCATCAGTGATCTTCCACAACCTTCATTAGAAAGACAGCAGGAGATCAGATATTATGAGATTATCAAAAATTTATGCAGGTTATTTTTAAGATATTCAATATTAAGAATAATAAATGCAAATGGCACTGGGGGAAAAAAAGATATTTTAATTCAATAGAGCTTGTAAGTAGGAAGATAAACCTAGCATAAAAAATTAACATGTCAAAGAATCTTTAGATGTTGAAAGATAAACCATCCCTAAAATGTTTAAACAATATTTTATTTGCATTTTTCAAGTAACCTAAGTCTCTAGAAAATAGGTCTTCCCAAATAATTTAGAGAAGAAAGGAAAATTAAGTTTCCTTGGAAATCTTGTTGGAAAACACTTTGTGCTCATGGACATACAATTATCCCAAATAAAGCTGGAGGAAGAGGAACTCAGGCTGGGGCACACTTTATGAATGATCGTACTTTTAAAAAATGGTACTGATTTGGTCCTTGATTCTCATAAGTGAGAGGTGCCTCAAGTAATGCCTAAGAAACAGTTGGGACTGGAATATTAACCTGATGTCAATCTCACTGAGCTTGACATCATCAAATTTTCAAAAGAAAATTTGCATTTACTTGCTTTTATGGTTCTATTTTATAACTGGCTTCTAATTTTATCATAAAGAGTTTAATCTTTTACCTTGGTAGAGTACGTTTATTCTCCATGTGGATAAAATAAAATAAGCTCAGGTGTATGTAAAACATCTATTCCACTACAGATCCATAGTAGTCTGAAAATTTTATATGGATCCTCTTTGAAAGAGCAGCATGTGTTTTCTCAGTGCATGCAGTCTTCTTTCCTCTCTCTTCTGCTTTTCATTTTCCCCAGCAGCAAACCTTTCAATGCTAGTGTGAGCATGAACTTATTTGTGGCTCAGTTTTAATTCAGATGTAGATGCTGGCACATAGTTCTTCTATTAGACAGTATTTGTTTATAACAACTCAAATTAGTCTCCTGTAACAGACATACACATAATACCTCCATTATCTTACAAAGTCCATAGAAATGACCAGAATCAGTTTCTTCTGGATTCTAAGATCTATCTCTTTTTTTAGGTACAAAAATATAACTTTTACGAACAGGTACCAGTTTCTGCTAATACACATTTGAAAATAGATGATCTCTTTATCCAGATCCATTAAAGCATGTGCTGCCGTGTTGTGAATTTAGTAACCAGTAGGATACTTTTATTATTATTTGTAGATTGAAGTTATTAAGGATTCTAGTTCAAACAGAAAAGCTTGAAAGTTAATTGCAATATAGTGAGGTGACATTGGAAAGCCACAAATTTTTGTTATCATTGCTGTAAAGCGAGGGAAGATTTGCTAAAAAGAAACCCCTAACTATAGATTTCACTACCACCCACACAAATGTAAACATTTTTAGAACTGGAACTACTAAGCAGCATGAAGAAGCAGCAGCACAGCATGCAACACTGACTCAGCTCCATGTGTAAATAAAGATCTTTGTGTGGAGATGCAGGAACACTTACAAAGAAAGATAAAAGGTCACCGCAAAATGCAGATAATTTCAGAGACATGCTATTATAGAAATCTCAAAACTAAGATGATTGGGAATATTTAACACCTTCCAATTTAGAGTGCCATTATGAGTTCCATAATGCTCAGCATTTTCTTCTAAAACTTGCAAATCCCATAGTCTTTTCTGAACTTCCAGTATTTTTTATGTTGGAAATCTTGTCCTAAATGCATTTGTCAGGCTTAAGCATCTCCATCAAAAATGTTATTTGATACAGCTTCTATCATGTACTAGAATATACATTTTTGTACTTATCTTACCAGAATATCTTTAATACCCAGTATGCCAATAAANTTCTTATTAGAGCTTTGGCATAATTTAATCATAGGACTTGTGGTTTTGATGCTCAGCTTCATTCTGTCTGAGGCTGAGAGGCTCTGAACTTCTGGACATGTTAAAATATGCACATTTCACTCAGGCAAAAGTGTGAGTGAAAGAGGATCAGCAATTTAATTCATTATATTTAAAGAGACTGTGTCTGATGAAATAGATTCAGGGGTTCCTGAGTATCATGTTCAAATAAACTGCCTAAAGTAGACATTTTTACAGACATTTTTATTCAAGCGACACCAGATTCGCCATAATCCTAATTTTCTGTGATTTTGGTCAGTCTTCTTCCTTTTCTGAAAGTTGATTAAAAGCCTCATGATACTAACTGAGAAACTACTATGTAAGTCAATGACACTTCCATGCCGATGATTACATGTTACTGGTGTGTTTTGCTTGGATGAGACTAAAGTTCATTGTGCTTTACTTCATCTCAAATTCTAATGTCAGTTCAGTAAAACAAAATTTGTAGAACAGTCCTCCTATACATTCAATCATTTAAACAGAATTCAGGTGGCAGTATCAGAAGGCTTCACAGGAACAAGAAAAGCTATGTTTCTTGACTGCCTTTAGGCTCAGCTGGAAGGAAAATGGTTGAGCCTCTCTGTTAGCAGTAGACCTGTGTTTCTTTAAGGCTTTTAAATAATCTATCCAGTGTTTCTTAAACACTATTGATTTTTTGGCTTTAATAAGAGTTTCACTTGACTAATAAACTCTTTCTAAAGAAAAAGCATGAGCTTGCCAAGGAAAATGAGGTCAGAATCATACCAACAAAATACCTTCACAATATGATGTCTCTTAATTACAGAAAATTCTGCCAAGTTCAACATGTGTGAATAAACTTAGTGTGAGGTTTATTCACTTCAAATAGTATGTTATAGTGAGTCCTAACTGAATTACAGCTATCCAAACATTTTGACACAATAAAATTCGGAGACGATTTAAAAGCACAGATCATGACCATGTAGAAAATAAGAAACATAAAACAAGCATTATGATATCTCGTATGTATGTTACACTAAAAAAAAAAAAAGGAAAAGAAAAGAAAAGAAAAAGAAAGAAATAGGAAAATAAGTCATTACAAAGTGGCTACTGTCATTTACATAGAAGTGATCATCTTTTTCTGAACAGTGCAGTAGCACATTTGACAGAAAGGTACCAGAAAAAATTACTCAGTGTTTTCTCCAGCAAGGATTATTTTATTTTAACACAGTTTGAAGCTCGAGCCTAACTTCACACTTCATGGTTACTATTACAGCAATAAGTTTGTTGTTAAATTCCATCATGGAATATTTTCTTTTCCATAATAACTTCAGTGTATAAATGAACACAGACATCTTCAATGTGACCCTGGTTCACCAAATGTTCTGCATGTTTGCTCACTTTTTTTTTTTTCATAATGATAGCTTGTGATTAGTTGCTTTGCTGAATATGGTCCTTTGGTAGACTAAAGTGATTTTTTTAATCCTTTTTTTTTTTTTTGCTATTTCCAAGTCAAAGTATAATGAAGAAAATTATATTTCCATCAGAGAAAAGCCATTCACTCTTATCAGTCATTTCAGTAGAAAAATCTCAGTGATCAAAACCAAAGTTGGAACTTGTTTTTGTCTTAGTGAGATTTTGCATTTAAATGAGGAGTCTTACATTGGTAAGGAACGTGGTATGTACAGAACAGTCATTTCATATATTTGTATACTCATGTACAGCATATGGATAAGGTACTTTACTGACAGAATTAAGCTACACTGCTTCTCAGAAACTTGAAATCTGTTGCATACTTAACACTGAAACTATTCTAGTCTTAGCTTGGTAAACTAGACTTGACTTGGCATGGAGAGAGAGGGTATCAGGCAAGACAGAGAAAGGTTTCAAAAATTATCATGAATTTACTTAGTTTTCATGTGCATGTATTACATATGAATCCGATGTAGTCACTGAAGGCAAAACCAAGTCTTCCATTGACTTTAAGGGGTGGAATTTTAGTGCCATGTTTTATCACTTGAAAGTAGTATTTTGAGATAGGAAGATGTGGCAGAGATGGAAAAATGCATAGATTGAAAGAGAAGAAGGAATTTTTAAGAATTTATGCAGGATTAAGATATTACTCCAGTAAAAATAGGAAACTTTGAAAAAAGTCTGATGTAGATTTGTCATAGAAAGTGGAATTAGATGCTTTAAACAAGAAAAGATGAGGTAGTTAGTGACACATATAAGCAATGCAAACCTGAAATGTTAAATCTGTATTATCCAAACTATTTCTGATCTTAGTGTTATTCTTATAATTCACTCACAACAGTACTGTAAGAGAACTTTTAGGTGAAGTAACTTGCCATATGATTCCATAAAAGTTTTTCAAATTTTCTGTATACCTCAAGGACTACTATGAACTAAAAAATTGCTATGCAAAAAAAAACAATCTAAAGAAAATTTATATCAGCTTTGCAATTCTGACGTATAGTCATGTTAAACACAAGAGACTGTAATAGAATGGTAAAAGAATGATAAGATTACAAAGTAGAAAACTCAGAAATTAGGAAATGCAAGAACAGAGATAGCTGTTATAATTGATAATCTTAATAATTTATTATAATACTCTTTGCAAGATGATATACTACATAATTACATGATCATTGTTGTCACTGGATTCTTACCTTATTTAGGACAGGAACTAGATTATGCTCTGGGAGTGGGTCAGGCAGGTTCAACCTCAATATTTTAGGCATTGTATAGTCATATGCAACAAAGGACAAGTTATTATGAGAGGAAAAATGAAGTAACTGCAGGTGTATTTTTTCCCTATTAGCTCTGCCTTCTATATACATTGGATGCTGCAAAGTTATACAGCAGGATGATTGACGACAAGCCAGTACACAATATAAAGAACTTATTTGGAGCCATATACATACACATGCATTTAAATGTCACTAAAAGCATATCTGTTTCCTTTTGGAAATTGAGGGATGTGTTCCATCTTGCCCTTTATGCCTTTTTCAAAAGTTTTTTACTAAACATTCTTTAAAATGTAACTACTCTTCTGTGAGTGACAAATTTGAAGATAAAATTATGTCATTTCACAATACTCATGCTAATAAGCGTCTCAACATTTCTTTTCCAAGGCATGAAACTGTCACTTTCTTCCCACTCAGACAGCTCAAAACTAGAAACATTTAATTTTATCAACCTCCTCCTTCAGTTAAAGAAAAAAAGATTAGCATTGAATACAAGCTGAAGAAAGGTCATCCAAGCAAGCAATAATTTTCAGTTTACAAAAGCCTCGAAATAGTGGCTTAAGAAGAAAACTTCCCTTAACTATTCTGATGACCATCATAAGTGCATTATACATGTTATTTTGAAAATGTTGTATGACAATCACATTTATCCTGGTTTGAGTTAGAATAGAACAAATTCTGCTCAGTGATTTTACTTATTAGCGAAAGCTTTTCTAAGTAACAGCACTTTCTGAAATCAACAGCATGTTTTCACAGACAGTTTCTGCTCTAACAGTAATAAGAGCTAATGATTGGAGTTAGTATCAAAGATTGGTATACAGATCAGGGTCACTGATAAATCTTGTATCCCATGGAGGGTGCAGAGTAAAAGGCTGCATCTGCAGCAAGGAGATGACAGGACTAGGTATTCCATTCCATATACATCATTCAATATAAGGCTGAGGCATCACAAGGGTCAAGCTCTTTTGCTCTTCAGTGACCAGCATCTGAGGATGACTCTTGTCTGTTCTGCTTTCAATCCTAATCTGTGAGTTCCTAAATCCAGTTCCAGGATCCAGCTCCTGAATTAAGTTCCCATCAGCCACTAAGTCCTGTCTGGGACTTCCCCAGTGCCTGCCACAGCATCAGTGGTGACAATTATGTGATTGCAATGGGGGTTGGGTTAGATATTGATTTTGCATATGTTTATATTATTGTTGTTGTTGTTGTTGTTATTATTATTATTTATAATAATAGTATTTATTATTATTTTCATTAAAGTAGTTTAGTTTCTGTTTCCAGTCCATAAGTCTCTCCCTTATTCACTTTCTTTTCCCCTTGGGAAGGAAGAGAATTTAATAAAGAGTGTCTGTCACCCATTTAGTGGCCAGCTCAGCTCTACTGTGTCCAGTAAAGAAATGCAGCACCTTTCATTACTTTTCACCTAAAAAAGCAGATCAAGAGAGAAAAATGTGACTTTTGTAATTTATTTTATTTGTAGATATTCAATATATGAAGATTGGATTACAATGACATATAAGTACAGCATTTTCTTCTATAAGTCAATAAAAAAGATAAACATTGTATTAACAATATGTAAAACACAAGATAATTCCTGCTAGCAATGTATTTTGCACAGTGAGCCTGTAGGATAACACGTGTAAAGTCCAGATGTGCGCAGGTGCCTTTTCACATGAAGCACAGTCAGTAGAGATGAAATCATTGGATAATTTAATAGCTGTTCTCAATCATTTCAGTGAATTATTTGAGAAATGTTGTTCTTTACAGAGAAAAATATAAGGGTGATTTGCACTGAAAGCACTAGCTGTCATATCAGGGGAAAATCCAAGTTTCTGTTTAAAAATCTAGAGGAATTTGGCGTTCTTATGTATAACTACTGCTAAATAATATGCTAACATGGAAAAATAATACAGAAAAAAAATACATAATGCCTCACACAGTAAGGCACTGAGAGAACACCTGTATTTGTGATAAAGAGTGGGAATGTGTGTGGGCACTTAGACTTGGTCAATCGAAAAATTAAATTTTAAGAAGAATGTCTGCTGTGGCTTTAGCACTAGCTACCTAACACTCTCCCAGGTAATTCTGTGATGCCCTTCAGGAGCTAACACAGGCCCTGGACCTGTTCCAGGGCAGTGATGGTGTAGGAAGCTTCTGCTGGAGGCCAACATGTTCTCATACTGAGGCCAAGACATTCCCACAGTACAGAAATGGATAATCACAGTGTGACTGAGGCCACGGAACCAAAGAAGGAACTTGGGACTGCAGGGTTTGCTAGGCTGCAGGATGTCTGAGTGCCTACTGAAAATGAGAATCTTTAGGGTGGAGATCAAAAGTGTCACAGCTTCTAGAAAAAAATGTCTGAACATCCTAACACCCCACCATATTAATTCACAGGTCTCTTCACATATATAATTTGTTTTTATATGCATTTGGTACTAACATTAGATAAGAAACATATCTGACAAAATTTGCCCAAAATACTCTCCTTTAGGATCATCTTTTGGGTTATTTTTGTGACATCCTTCATTATCAAACAAATATATTCTACATATTGCTCCTAGCCTGAAAGTTGAAGAGTGAGTCTTCATGTATCACAGTTGCTAGGGAGTAAGATCTCTATTCTGAAGCCAAAATAAAGCACTGTGGATTGATACGAAGTTTAAAATTTAGCACTATTATGGACTAGTGATTGAATGGAAAATTACACTGTTTTTGAAGTGCAGATGTGTAGACTTCAGCTGAAGCCATATCTGTGTACTGTGCACTGCCAAAACAAAGTGTAGAGTCTGCTGAAAATTATGCTGACCTTACTACATGCAAAGATCTACCAGCTTTTGAACTTCAACTTTCTCTCTTCTTAAAGGGCAACATCTGAGCTAGCCAAATTGAACAAGAGGTTTTCACAGAAAGAAGGATAAATGTTCTTCTCCAGTAGATCTATTGTTACTTTATGAACAGAAATTACTTTCTGTTTGAAAACTGTACTTATTTGGTAGAATTTTAGAGGAAGTTCAGACTCAAAAGAGCTAGGAAAACTGTAAGAGACAAGACTAATGGAAACATTAAGATGCATATAATTTTAATTTAAAATATATATACAGTTTGAAGTTAAAATCTTTGTACAGAGTAAATTATTACATGTAGTAAATAATAGCTACATTTTTAGGGGAAAAGTTTTTAAGCATGTGATATACAAGATAATTTTTGTATTTTTAATGCGCAAAAATGATGTATTTTTACCTGTTACAGATAAAATTGGTTTGAAACTTCTGAGACAATAAATTCCAGACATATTTCAATAGAAATCAAATAAGCAGGTAGTTTAAACATATTCTCTATTATCCTGAAAGGGCAGAAAAAAGATCTTCTTCACAAAAGAAGTTCTGCTCTTTTCAAGTTCTATGTCAATAATCACAATATCCTCATTAGAATGTTTTTTACCAAAAATCTTTTGATTCACTGATTGAAATATGTATTTTAAAATTTCAAAGGTCTCCAGCAGGATGCAATACTGTGTAACCTGCTCCAGGTGAACCTCCTTTAGCAGGGGGGTTGGACCAGAGGTCCCATTCTGTGATTCTGTGTAATTAGGCACTACAATACTAAATCAATAGCTAGAAAACCCACTCTGGCCTTATGGTTGTGTCATCTGAATAAGAAAGGAGGAATGTAATACATTAGAAAGCCTTGGAGTGCTGCCATTATTACACAAAAACCATTGTCACAGGATGTGGTCCAGTGATAAACAAGGTCAGGCTAGTATGCCATCTGCCCAGGGAACATCACGTCAATGTGTTTTTCTGGGTCTTTTACAACTACAGTGTTTTCAGTCATTTAGAAACAGAAATGAAATTCCATTGGAAAAGAAATGTTTACTTAGCAGCTAATTAAATGTAGAGCAAAATAGGCAATTACCAGAAACACAGAAATATATTCTTTGCATGACAGTGAAAGCTGTGATTGAAAATACTGTCATCTCACACCATGCATCAGTTTAGGAGTGCATTAAATGGGAAGGAATCTAGGTTCAGCTGTCCTCCTTTGGAATGTTTCTCTCTGGGAGCTGTTATTGGCATTGGGCTGCCTATTCTGGGCTCCTGTGGAGGGAAGGAATTATTATCATTCCTCAGCTGACTGTGTCATGCTCTGTGCCCAGTGTGACTGAATTGGATTGGGTAAAGCAAATCTTATTAAAACTGTATTTAACTCTGTTTCCAGAAAAGTACAGTAAAAGTGCATGCAGGGTACATACAACGCCATTTTCCTATTTTCTATTTCCTTGTAAAAAGTAAAATTATCTTGTCTGATTTTTTGGAGGCAAATAATTAAATGCATTGACTAAATAAATACGTTTGTGTTCCTCAAATTCTCTTATTTTTACACTGTATATTGCCCTTGAAGAGATACAATTTCTACTGGCCTCACCTGGGGCCATATATGAGTCAATCAAGGAGTAGATGACATTTTGTGTTCTTTTGAATTATGAAAAGTAATTGACTTCTTAGCAGAAAGGTTTTAATTCAAGGAAAACTGCACTGTCAAAAATGGAAATGTTTACTATCACATGTATTTAAGATCTCTATATGAGTGCCTTACATAGGCATCTATCTACATTACAATTATGAAGCATTCAAACACTGCAGTATGGGAAGACTATTCCCCTAAACTAAGGAGAAATTCTGCCTGCCCCAGTTTGAATGCACACTAAGTACTGAGAACGTTCATTGCAAGCCTTCAGCGAACTACAGCTCTTGCATTGCATGCTGCCAAGAGATTGCACTTTTTTCTTCTTTCTTAAGAAACATGAATATCAAAGAACTATAAAAGGAAGGCCAGGAGTTGATCTGTGGCCTCATACAATAGTAAGCAGAGCTGCCCAGCTTTATCAAAGTGAAAAGAAAAAGCAGATTTCTATAGGGGGAACAGGAGCCACCCAACTTCACTGCACTCACAGGTCTACATCTCAGAGCCAGAGGTGGCCCACTAACAGGTTAGAGATCTCAATGAAATTCAGTCAAGAGTGAAACTGGATGTGTAAAATACCACTACTATGCACTTTGATAGCAAATCTATGCCCCAAAAGGCACAGTAAACTGCTCAGAGACAAAGTTTTAGCTTTCAAGCAGCGAGGTATTTATTTGAGGCAACGCTGGGGAACTCCCGGCTCGTGCTGACAAAAGAGTTCCAAAAAGTTGGTGTAAAGCCATGCAATTTATACAGTTTTACAAGAGATTACATCACCTTTACATGCATATTCATAACATTGCAACATCTCATTATAATATTCATAGCAGGTGGAGTTAGGGAGGAGTCTAGGTGGAGTCAGGCTGGAGTCAGGGGAGGAGTCTTCAATTTGGGGATATCCTTGGTGGGAGATCCTGTTTCTTCATCCCGAGGGTCTTCATTTTACTCCTCTTCCTCAGGTAAACTTTTGAACTTTCTTTGAATCTGCTGACTCCAATGTTTACCTGGCAAGAGTTTCTGAGTTCTTGCATCTGTCTTTCCCCCTTATCTCCCCGTGTTCCTGCCTTGTGTCTATTTATGTGTATGTTTAGCATTTTTGTACTTCTTTATGTTCCCGTTTTCCTACTTCATATTCCTTTTATGTTAGTGTTCTAGCATCCTCTTGGCAAAGCGTTACTTTCGGCATGTCTTTTTCATTTCTTAGCCCAAAGCATGCATTCTGAGTTAACTCTCTAATCTTTTGCTCTGCTAGCATACATCCTAAGTTTTGCTCGGTTTCAACTTCTTTCAAAAGTTCGTTACCCAAAGTTTCTTTGCTTACTTTTATTTTGCACTATGTATATATGGACACATCTTCTCAGTATTTTCAAACTTTCATTTCCCTTCTCTCTCTAGTTTCAATAGATACATATTTGCCTTTCTGAAATGCAATCTAGTATACATATTGATTTATCAAGTATATCAAGTTGCTAGAGAATGGGATAAATAGATATACTGAATTTCAAATAAATAGATGGGATCTTGACAAGCTTTTTGATGCTGATTTTTAGTATAAGTAGATTTTTCACCTGTTACACTTGTATACTTATTTTGTGTTTATTCAACTGCTAGCCAGCAATATTTCATTGACTTCGGTAAATGTTATACTGGCTGCAGAGGAGCTTTGCTGAGCTTCAAAATTTGTCACAAGATGAGCCATACAAATTTTCAAAATGAGAGAAAAAGCGTATTAATTCTATCAATAATCTATTTTGTGTGTGAGTGTGACTGAGGGTAGACAAGACAGAGTCCCTTTCAGAGTCTTGAGAGTCTGTATGCAGACCAGACTTCTCTTCAAAGGAGGCCAGATTTATGTAATCATCACTGCTGGAGGAGGAATGCTCACGTCCCTTGAGCAGAGTCCAACATTTGGTGGACATCAGACACTCAGAAAGAAGTACCGTAATAGTGACAGTAAAGGCCCTGTTAAAAGGAAAAATAGTTGGGTACATTGTTTTCTCAAAAAATGATTAATAAGGAAGCAGAGAGGAAAACATACCTGCATAAGGTGGGAATAGTTGAAACAGGTTTGTGAGTTACGATGTCCTCAGAGAAAGCTTTCGTGGAGAGTTAGAATGAGTATCTATTCTAATAATGAAGGTATATGAGAGAGGAAAGCAGAGATGGGATCTGTCTGAAAAGAAATGTATGAAAAGCATTTGAGAATTTAAGAGGAAAAAGCTCTTAATTCATTTCCAAGTATATTTGTTAAATTTAAAAAACCTTGAAAATAATGACTGATTTTACTACCCTTAACTGAGATCAGTGTTCAGTTCTTGGAAAACAGTGAAAAAATTAATAGAACTGTGGGAAGAGAAGGAAAGATATCCTTAATCTGTTTGCTTGGTGGTATGGCTTAGTAGTTCTTACAATTAGTCTCAACTCGTGAAAAGGAGAGCTCATACGACTGCCTCTAATGATATTTTTCATGGCATAAGGAAGAAAGTTAGTATAATAATATATTACAAAAACTTTCTTTGCCTAATATTTTAAGGCAAACACAGGTATTTAATATCTGTAAAAAACTTTGCTTTATATCTTAGTGCAAATATTTCACTAGAGCTGTATGTCTCCAAGAAATTTCACAAAACAACACACAAAATTCTGTTAGCACAGCTGGAGTTTGTTGTTGCTGGTTTTAAGAAGGTAGTGTGGAATAAGTCAGAAAATTTCATAATATACCTCCCAGTATATTCAGGGAATATATTCAGGTTATTCACAATGTTGCTAAACCTTTAAAGCAAGTCCTTGGAGTAGTTGTAACCGAAGATGGGCCTGGTAATCTGAGACTTGATGTTCACTTCTCATCTTAAAGCTTCATTTGGAGATGATGTCATGAGGCACAGGACACAGACAGAATTCTCTCTTAATGGTTGTCTGGTAATCTATGGGACTCATTTCTTATCCATACCCTATGCAACCAGTATCATTAAATTTGAAATATTAACATGATGAAATGTTTGCACATGTGAGTGGTAATTTGAGTTTTCCTTCAAAGAGAGAACATGTCTTCTGTTCAAACTGAAATTCAGTGATCCATAGGTTAGCTGGGATCTATTGTAGTAGCACCCTGAATAACACTCTTCAATACAAGCACAGAAGAAAGGGGGAATTATAGAATAAGATGTTATATTAAATTATGTAAGTGACAAAATTTTCTCTGCCTCTGAAATGTAAGATGGTTGTAAATCTTTATTTTAAAATTCTCTATTAAACCCATTAGCCAAGCTAAAAAATTTGTAGACAGCCATGGTACAAAAATGGCCACTGCTGAAAAAGAAACACAAAAAAGTGCACAATGCAGCTGTCGAAGCAATATTATTTAATTTGTTTAGGTGTTTGAGAACAGTGGCATAGCACAATATCAATCTATTTTTTAACAGTTTATTAAAAGCCATACGCTGTCCTTGTTCTACATAATTCATTTCCACAGTTTTGGATGCAGATCAGAATCAGTATATTGTTCAAAGAACCAGTATTTGTGCTTTGAGAAATTGCCTTCTCTCCTATGTTTTTTAAAAAAATATAAATCCAATTATGTTCATTGTCATTCAGCAACCAGATTTGTAAACAATTTATATTTTGCCTAAAGTCAGATAATACTATCATTGTTTAATCTCTTTAGGCACAGAAATACATCTAGATCTGCATGTGAGTTCTGTGTAAACAGCAAGGCAACAAAGATATAAAAAAAAACAAACATGAAAAAGAAAACAACCAGAAATACATAACTCTTGGAAATACTTACACTTCTGTAGAGCACGTTTTGTAGTTACTTCCAAATTTATAGAATCATTAAGGTTGCAAAAGACCTCTAAGACCATCAAGCCCAACGTTAACCTACCACTGTCAAGTCCAACATTAAACCATGTCCCTAAGTGTGACATTTATGCATTTTTTTAACAATTCCAGGGACAATGATTCCACCACTTTGCTGGGAAGTCTGTTTCAATGCTTAACCACTGTTTCAGTGAAGAAGTTTTTCCTAATATCCAATCTAAACCTCTCCTGGTGCAACTTGAAGCTATTTCCTCTCACCCCATTGCTTGTTAACTGGGAGAAGAGACTGACTCCCACCTTGCTACAACCTCCCTTCATATAATTGTAGAGAGTGATGAGGTCTTCCCTGGGCCTCCTCTTCTCCAGGCTAAACAACTCCAGTTCCTTCAGCCACTCCTCATGACACTTGTGCTGTAGACCCTTCACCAGCTTTGTTGCCCTTCTTCGAACATTCTCCAACAACTCAATGTCTTTCTTCTTGTGAGGGGCCCAAAACTGAACACAGTATTCAAGATGCGGCCTCACCAGTACCAAGTACAGGGGGGAAAAACATTTCCCTACTGCTGGCCCCACGATTTCTGATACAAGTCAGGATGTTGTTGGCCTTCTTGGCCACTTGGGCACACTGCTGGCTCATGTTCAGCCAGCTGTCAGCTAGCACCTCCAGGTCCTTTTCCTCACTGCATCTTTCCAGCTACTCTTCCTCAAGTCTATAGTGTTGCATGGGGTTGTGACTGAAGTGCAGGACCTCGCACCTAGCTTTGTTGAATCTCATCCCATTGGCCTTGGCCCATTGATCCAGCTTGTCTAGATCCCTCTGAAGACCTTTCCTACCCTCGAGCAGATCAACATTTCCACCCAACTTGTCATCTGCAAACTTACTGAGGGTGCACTCAATCTCCTCATCTAAATCATCAATGAAGATATTAAACAGGATTGGCTCCAAAACTGAGCCCTGGGGAACACTACTTTTTACTGTCTGCTAACTTGTTTAAATTCCATTCACTGCAACTCTTTGGACTTGGCCATTCAGCCAGTTTTTAACCCAATGAAGAGTAAGCCCATCCAAGCCAGGAGCAGCCAGTTTCTCCAGGAGAATGCTGTGGGAAATGGTGTCAAAAACTTTAATAAACTCCAGGTAGACAACATCTACAGCCCTTCCCTCATCCACTAAGCAGGTCTCCTTATCATAGAAGGAGATCAGGTTAGTCAAGCAGGACTTGTCTTTCATAAAGCCATGATGAGTGGACCTGATCACCCGTATGTCCGACGTGCCATGGGATGACACTCAAGATGATCTGCTCCATAACTTTCCCCAGCACCTATGTCAGGCTGACAGACCTGTAGTTCCCTGGATCCTTGTCCTGTTTTGTGATTTTACTTTTCAGCTAAAGCTTCTCTAGTTAGCTGGACTTTTTGAACTAACAATATGGGTTTTTCTCCTAGACAAGTGCTCACTTCTAAGAATGATAAGGCCCAATATTTTGGAATTACTGCTGGGACTGGTATGCAATAAATTAATTAGGTCACTATTAATTTGCGTCCCACAGAGAGGAGTGCAGAGTAAAAGGCTACACCTTAAGGAGAACCAAACAGTTCAGGTGACCCTAAAGTGACCAACTAGGTATTCGATACCATACATGTCATAGTCAATATAAAGGATAGGGCTAGTTCCTTCTTCTTCCCTTCCTTCCTTTTTCTTCTTCGACAGCCAGCATTTGAGGACGACTCTTTCTGTTGTCTCTTTGAACCAGATCAAAAGTTCCATAATCCAGCTCTCCCCTCCAGGCTACAGCCTGTCTTTGAATCTATTCAGTGGTAACATAGTTCTGAAAAAGGGGATTTGGGGTTCGATTTTATCTCTGTATATATCTGTAAATATTTGTAAATATTTTATTTGTTTGCATTATTTTATTAAAGTAGTTTTAGTCCTTTCTGCTCTTTATTGCTATTTCCCTTCCCACAGTTGCGGGGGGTAATAGAGAGTGTCTGTCACTTGTTTAGGGGTCGCCCCATCCCCTAATCCATGACAATCCTCCTTCTGGTCCTTCTTGCAGATGGATATCACATTTGCTAACCTCCAGTCAACTGGGACTTCCCTGGTTAACCAGGACTGCTGATAAATGATGCAAAGTGGCTTGGTGAGCACTTCTGTCAGAGACAGAGTTGTTTTATTCACCCTTGTAAAATTAAGCACAAAGAGAGAAAATGAACAATCATAAACAAAAGAAAGACTTTCTGAAAAATAAGTTGAGATTCTTCAGTTACTTCAGCACTGAATTTTTTTCTGGACTATTTTTTCCTCGTTTTTCATTACATAAAATTCCACACACTAACATGTGACTTTGTAAAGTTGTCACTTTCTTACTCTGTAGATCATTTTCTTCTCTTTGATTAGCACTATATCCACACTGAAATCACTATGTTTGTACTTACGTCACTTAGATTTGAATAGCAAACCTGCCTAGGCTTCTTTTAGTGTTTGCAAAACCGTCAGTTCATCCCAGTACTCTTCAGAGGTTATAAAGGAGAAGTGAGCCCACTCTCTTCACTACTCAGTGTTGCTGAGCTGCAACTCAAGCTCTAGACAGTAGAGTAGGAAATACTCTGAGCTTGCCACAACCTGCAATTGTCCAGGTTAGATTGGAAAGGGGACATGAATCACTCCTGCTTATTTCAGCTATCCAAAAGATTACTAGAAATAAACTGTTCCATGAAAAGAAGTGATATATCCATAGATACCTGTAAGAAAGGGCATTAATTTCTTCTTTGGCTTCCTGCTGTAAAAAGTAGTTATACCTTTTACAGTAGAGTGCAATGTTATGAGGTACAGTTTTACAGATGTCTCTGAGAACAAAATTTGACCTACTTTTACTATATTGCTAAGGATTATGGAGACGATACAAAGAATCCGTTTTTACTCTGGAAAGCTGAATTAGGAGGAAGAGCAGAAGCAAAATCCAGTTTTTTACTTGTGGATTCTCTTGCCATAAAAATATTGGCAATCCATACAACTACATCTATGGGATGATTTTTCAGAGATGAATACTGATCTAATAGTTTTCCATATTAATGTATGTTTTTTCATGTTGCTAGAAAAAATAAATTTATTATCTTTATATTTCAAGTTGATTAGGGTGCAAGCTCTTACCTTGCACTGCTCAGAACTGGTCAACAATTTAAAAATCAATTTAACATTTAACAATAGGCTCTTGACCAAAGTACCATCAAGCTAATGTCAAACAATTTTTCTAATCTAAACGCTGTGATAAAATTTTGTGGGGTTTATCTGATAATTCAATATGCATCTTTGCTCCAGTAAACACACAAGTAACAATTTAAGAAATTTTCTGTACCATAAGAAATTATTTCCTGCCCTTCACTATATAGAAACTGACTGATGCTATAAAAGCTTTAGAACACGAATCTCCCTGTACTGAGAGGAATATACACGATCCTTTGGGTTTCATATAGCTCTGGAAATTTTCTGTACCATTAGAAATTATTTCCTGCCCTTCACTATATAGAAACTGACTGATGCTATAAAAGCTTTAGAACACGAATCTCCCTGTACTGAGAGGAATATACACAATTCTTTGGGTTTCATATAGCTCTGGAATTCAATGTTTGCCATTTTCATCAAGCACACATGATATAATCAATGGGAAAAGTCTGTGTCCTTGCAGACTTTCCTTGATTGATTTGTGCATGAAAATTCTGTGAGATAATCTGTCTACAGCCTGCTGTCAAAGATGTGACCTTCATTTCCTTCTGCCCTGATTACATGTTTCCACTTCCTCTGGTGTACTGGATGGTTTAGACAAGTTTGCCGATATGCTTAGAAAATTAATCTTTAATTTTGTGGCCTAGTTGTCCATCATGTTAAGAAGCTGGTCATGTAGTTGCAAGATGGTTGCATGATTTTGTGTATCATGCATGAGCACCATCCTATTTGTATTTTTTTTAAGCAGTACCTGTCTGTAGAAAGCAAATAGTAAACTGTTTGGAATAAATAGGCTATCCTGTGATTTTTGTAATGCTATTTCCTGAAAACAACAGGAAGCAGAACACTGCAATTACACAGAAGTTTGGGAAAGTCCTTTCAAGACATCTGGAGGAGGCAATTCATAAATATTGCACAGATGATAGCATGTTTTGCAATGATGTTCTCATTACCAAAAACATCTTCCGGTATATCAGGAAGCATCCAAGGGGTAGTGGTCAATGGCTCAAAGTCCAGATGGAGATCAGTGACAAGTGGTGTCCCTCAGGGCTCCATGCTGAGGCCTGTACTGTTTAATATTTTTATAAATGATATTGACAGCAGCACTGAGTGCACCATCAGCAAGTTTGCAGATGACACCAAGCTGTGGGGTGCTGTTGATAAGTTGGAGGGGCAGGATGTCATCCAGAAGGACCTGGACAAGCTAGAGAGGTAGGGCCAGGTGAACTTCATGAGTTTCAACAAGATCAAGTGCAGGGTCCTGCACCTGGGTCAGAACAATCCCCACTATCAATCCAGGCTGGGGGATGAGATGATAGAGAGCAGCCCTACAGAAAAGGACTTGGGGGTGCTGGTGGATGAGAAACTGGACATGAGCAAACAGTGCACGCTGGCAGCCCAGAAGGCCAATGGCATCCTGGNAGTTTGAAAGAATTTGAAAAGTATTAGAAAATGTGTGTTCAGGTATTCTGGCTTTTTGTCCAGGTGTAGGAAAGATCCACTGAAAACCAAGAGCCAAGCATGCCACTTGGCCATTTCCTTTTGGACTGTCAAAAAAAAAATTTTCCTTTTTTAGAACAATGAGCATAGATCACGTGGTGTACTGGTAAGGAAAGTGTGTGCGCTCTGTGTCTTAGCTAGGAAAGCTGATGTTAGGTAAAATTCTAAGCTCAGCCTGAAGAAGTGGGAGTTCAGAGTTAAAATTATTTTGTGTCCAATTCTTATTTTTTCCTGACAAGTTCATCTAAGCATTAATACAACATCATATCAATAAGTTAATACTTCTGATATTTCAGATTTCTTTGCAGTCTAAAATCAGTAAAAAAAAAAATCAATGGAACACCAATCACTAATCACAGTGGGTATGAGCCTTGGGATTTCATTATTTTTTTTAATTTAGATGCTGTAGAAATGGAATTGCTTTTAAAATGTTATGATAGTCTGTCAAGATTAAAAAGATTATGCACAAAATCATCCATAGCACAAAAAAATGGTAAAAAGTGTCCAGTAATCACTTTGACATTTAGCATTTCGAGATGAGAAAGATTATATCATGCTGCTAAAGTGAAATAGTAACATATTTCTTCATGTATACCAATAGGCAAATATTGAACTGTTATTTTCAGCAAACACCAAAGTAATTTGGAACTTTACTTGAAGTGCTTGCTATTTAAAATAGTGAATACTATATGTATTCTATAATAGAATATATGTCATTTTAAGGTAGATGTTAACTTGAAAATGTATCTGAGAGTTCAAAAATGGTGATTCATTTTATAAAGTGCCAAATAAGAGACATTTTTAGCTATTAGTAAAACACCATATGTTAGCAAAGTGGGTATATTTGTCCATTTAAATGAATCATCAGATGACAGATAAATGGTGGGAAAAACCATAGGAAATTAATTTGAAAGTTACACAACTGGTGTTTGACACTGACATTGAACTTTGACAGTTCCACAAATAATCATTGCTGGCAAGTGATTTTGAGAAGAAATTAAAAAAAAATTAAAAAAAAACAACAACAACAAAAAACAAACCAAGGTAAATCTTAATAAGATTTTGATTCTCAGGTATGATAAAATTATTAAAAACTAGACTCTGAAAAGATACTGAAAACACACAAACTAGTAAATCCACATTACCATGCTGGTAGCATCAATATTCTAGTGATGCTGATGGCAAATGCTAAACACTTGCTGAAGTAGTAGGATGAGATTTCCAGATATAACTAAGCTTTCATAAATTTTCATAGTGTCATGAAACAATATTATCACTGTAGGTTCATGGTCTTTGGTAGAGATGGGATTTCTTTCAACAGAAAATGGAGATGACCTTGAAATTTTCTTATACAAAAGCAGGAGGTGCTTAACTCATTTTTTACTGTCTACATATGTACCCTTATGAAAGGTGACAAAGAACAAGAAATGTGGGAGAAGAAGAACAATGAGGCTTATTTGAAGGGCATCAGCATAGAATACTCCATCACAGTTCTGAGATGGATGTAGGTCCCCTAGAGGTCCTCTTGAAGAGTTTTTCTGAATACACAGGAACAGATTTTTTTTTTCATGACAACAGAGCTGTATAGCTAGACTCTGACTCTCTCATTTCCCAAATGTCTTTGTAGTTATTTTTAAAATTTCTTTCATAATTAGGAAAAAATGTTTGCAAGTTATTTGATAAAACAGAGATTATCAAACAGGGGAGAAGACATATAACAATCTATGCTGGCAACCTCTCTCCCAACACATCCCAAATATAAAAAACCACAAGGTGGGGACCAGGGCAGTGAAGTCCCTCCCGCTGTATGTGAAAGTCAGGTTCATGACCTCCTGAGGAACCTTAATATACATAAGTCTATGGGACCTGATGAGATGCACCCCAGAGTCCTAAAAGAATTGACTGATGTAGTCACCAAGCCACTCTCAAAAATATTCGAGAAATCCTGGCAGTCAGGTGAAGTTCCTAGTGACTGGAAGAAGGGGCATGTTACACCCATTTTCAAAAAGGGTGTAAAGGAG
>VWZO01022747.1:167064-221974 GCA_013396975.1 Bucco capensis
AAACTGGTAAAGGGCATAGAACATAAATCTTATGAGGAAAGACTGAGGGATCTGGACCTGTTTAGCCTGGAAAAGAGGAGATTGAGGGGAGACCTCATCGCTCTCTGTAACTACCTGAAGGGAGTTTATAGAGAGGTGGGGATTGGTCTGTTCTCCTTAATGGAGAGTGATAGGATGAGGGGAAATGGATGTAAATTGCACCAGGGGAGGCTCAGGTTAGATATTAGGAAGAATTTCTTTACTGAAAGAGTTGTCAGCCGTTGGAACAGGCTGCCGGGAGGTGGTTGAGTCACCATCCCTGGAGGTTAAGAGACGGCTGGATGTTGCATTGGGGAGCATCATTTAGCAGGTTGATAGGGCTAGGACAAAGGCTGGACTTAATGATCTTCAAGATCTCTTCCAGCTGTAACTGTTCTATGATTCTATGATTCTATAGTCTGATATCCATAAACAAAAGATAAATGTATTCATTCTTCATGCTAGATCAGCTCATTCAATTATCCCAGTATTAAAGAACATTGAGCTGCAGATTTTTTTAATTTTTGCAATATTTTTAAATGTCTATTGGAATATGAAAAGGAAAAGGTAACCAAAAGAGAATGAGTGAGTAGCACAATGGGCTTGACACGCAGTATTCTCCAGCAGCCCCCTCAGACCAGAGTGGTTCATGCTTTCACTTCCACACTGATGAAACTGATGAAGGGCAGAGGAGTAGCAGCAACAGTGAACCCATTCAGAGTGTCCCAAGCATTTCCAGAGTGAAAGCACAGCAGCCCTCTGCATCTATTTAACCACAGCACCACATGGGTATTTATCCAAAGGTGGATGATAATAATTCGTTACTAGAAAAAAATCCTCTATTTACTTGAGATAACACATCTTGCAGCATTAAAGAGTTCGTTTTCTCTCCTGTCTTTTTTACGTTGCTCTCTCTCAACATATCAACATATCTAACAGGCTAGAAAAACTTACCTTAGTGTTTTGTGTTTGCCCAAGTAGCTCAGGAGTTTACTGAGGATTTAGTTTCAGAAGCTCTTGGTAGTGGTCAAAGCCTTGGTGTCTCAGACATATCTATGGTTCAAACGTAAAAGCCTTCCTCTGCTTTACTGAAACAATGCATTCATGCTTAGCAGAGTAATAGTTTACTATTAGAGTATTGGCATATATTTGTTAATACTACGCAATTATTTTCCGTTTTTTTTGTTTTAGATTGATTTTTTTAACACTATCTTCTGAGAGCAGCTGAAAAAGAGGGAAAATGTGGTTACATCATTTTCTGTACCATGATTCAACATAAGACGATAAAGTCCATTCAGTTAATACAATGTTCTCTTGTTCATTATTATTGTTGTAGTGACTGCGCCTGTCCTTGTTACATGGTTATTTGCCTTGTTTATGACTTTACTGCCAAACATAATTTATCAATTTTTCTCATCCTTCAGAGCCTTGAGAATTTTGTAAGTTAATAGGAAATTCTTCAAGTAAGAACACAATATTTCCCAAAGTGAGTTTCCTGTTCATAAACAATACTAATTGGTGTCATCCTTTGTTAATAAAAAAACTAATTTAGGTTTCAATTTGTTTGTGCAAATATTTCTTTACAAACAGAATAGGTTCTTTTTTAACCACGACCAAATTAGGAAGATGTAGACCTACTTTCAACAGGGGTTGGTATGTTCTACCTGTATTGGGTTTATCTAAAAAAAATAAATGAGGATTATTAGATAAATTTCTTTATTTAGCTTCAATATAACTGTGCAATTTGGCAGTGTAATGGCTGTATCTATCTGGTCTCTATCAGGATGCAATTTCTGATCCAACAACCAAAGAGTAAGGACTTGCATAAGTTTATATTTGTGTAAGGAGTAGACCCTGCAGAAAACATCTGTTGTTCTGCACGTAGTTTTCACCATTAAGGTGAATGAGGTCTCAGCTCATAGGTTCATCTCAAACGAACCTAACACAGTGCAGGTGGTTGCAGAACAGCAGGTAAAAAAAAAAATTATACCTTTTCCCTCTTTTTCCAGTGACCATCTCCAGCATAACACCACATCTTATTTTTTTGTGTATGCAGTAATTCTGGACACTTCTGTGCCCATCTGAAATGTAAGTGTAGTTGCATACAATGCAGAATTTCATCTGTGGGGAATCCACTTCAAAACTCTAATTTTATTGTTAGCAATGCATTCTCAATAAAACAGGTAGAATCTTTGATTTTCCTTTAAAAATAGAGTCAGAGGAAAAGGAGGAGGAAGTTTCTAGCTCTTCTAGTAAGTTTAGGCTTGTCTAGATTCAAGAGGGGCCTGGACGTCCTGAATGAAGAAACAGAGCAAAATTCTCCCCTTTCCATGCCTGTGGTTGATGCTGTGCACATTCATATGATTACCAGGTGATGTAAAGTTATCTCAAGTAATTCTTATTAAATACAAAAAAAGGAATTATATACTATTTTATTTCATCCAGAAGCAGACGCACAGAAAAAAATCTCTTGAGAGTCGAGATTTATTTTCTTGATTTTTTTGCAGATAGCAATTCTATTTTTTTTTCCTCCCAGACTATTATTTCTTCATCCTTAGTGAAACCAGACACATCAACAGAAAATAAGTTTGCTGTTTCTCCCCACATATTTAGATGCATGGAAAATCTACTTAATTTATTGTTACAAAATGTTCACTCTTTCTAAACCTGAATTTTTATTTTGACATATACTATGCATAAATTACTAGTAAGCTGACTTCAAAAACAACTATGTCTTAATCAATGGTTGTAAATCTATGCAAAGATTTTTATAGCACTTTAAACTTATTCACAAACTTTCTTTTCTTTGAATTATGCTCTTTTGTCATTGATTCTTGCTACTGTGTTGATGTCATCAAGTTATAACGGTGTTGTGTACCATTCTATTCTTAATATATTTTTTGTACATTGAGGCCTTGAAATTTTCTTATGGTTTTGTCCAGAATTACTGACAGGCAGAAAATTGACTGAGGTAGAATTGCATTTTTCTGAACAGTTCCATAGCTAAGGTAGCATTTTACACCAGCATTAAAATGTTTCCCCAACGTGTCAAAATGAATAGAGTGTCAGACACTACTTGATTTCTACCTAACAATATACTACAGCAACAAGATGCTTCAGGGCTTGCATTGCTGGTCCCCATGTGCACTCGTAGGTAGACTGGGAGGTCAGAGACTGAAGGCCAAGTGCTTTCATCCATGTAGGAAGTGCAAATTAGACAACAATAATGCACACACAAACTGGAATTTTCTTTTTGTAGCACTAGAATATATAACTTCTTTATCCTACAGCAAGTAGTTCATATGCTAGCAAAAGCTTTTTAAAATTCCAGTGTCAGTATTCTCCCAGCAAGGGTTCTGATGGGGTCATAACTGTGGGAGACAGTACTGTAATCATATGACAATAATTCACTAAAAGCTAGGAAAATTACAATACTGACTTCCTTGTTCTATTCACTAATGAGCTGTAATGGCACAGCTTTCTAATGCATGTCTTAGGCACACTGCAAGCAATTTTGTGCATTCAGACAGGAGAGGTGTTGCTTCAGTGGGCAAAGAAATTGTTCTTGATCTTGTCCCCTCATATTTCAAAGAATCTTAACAAGCATCTTTCTATATAGTGATTTAGGTCTATGGTAGGGTTTTTATTTTCCACCCTTCCGATGCCATTAACAGTTCAGTCATGTCCTAAGTGTAGTTCTCATTTATTTTTAAATAATAAAACACTACCAAGGGAATTAATATACTCTGTGAAGTGCTCTGATTTTGTGATAGTGACAGATATAGTGGTCCATGGGGTTGCCTGACAGCCATCAACTCTAGTGTTCATGCCCAGAGTCCCACAAATTTCAGTATGATGTAAAAAAGGAAAAGTTTCTTATGGTCTGTCATTAGTTTCAGATAAAATCCAGCTCTCAGCTCTCATAATCTGAGCTGACTGTATGGGAGCAACACTGCTGCAGACACTGTTTACATGTATTAACAGAGAATGGTGATTCAAATAAGAAAGCCTAGTTTCTCAGCAGATGTTTTTATTTCAGCACAATGTCATACTGAGACAGATAAATGGCTTCAGAGCTGTTCTACATCAAGCCATGTTGGAGCACAAAGTTACGCTTTTTGGCCTATCACTGACAAATATCCCTGACTTTGCAAATCCTTTAAATTCTGTTTGAATAACCTTGCCTGTCTCCAAGAATTTACCTTTAAATACAATCATACTTCAACACGCATATTTTTACCTAATGATTTCAAGAAATATCTAGTCTCATTGGTGTCAGACAGAATGTATTTTCCTTAGATTTCTTAGCTAAGACATCAACAGAATAACAGGAAGAAAATGATGCAGTGACTGAATTTGTGTTCTGGGACTCCTGTGCCAGAAATTACTTAGAAACACAGATAGTTTACAATAAATATTTAAATAATTGTAAAATCATCTGAATCCCTGCCTTTCCATCAGAAATCATGACTATGATAAAATATGGGGGAGGAAAAGGTAGGAGTCTCCAAAAGCAGTTGTAGTATTCGTTCTGTTGCAAGATTTTTGCTCTAACTTTATCACGTATGTATGTGTGGCTAGGCTTCACAAACGAAGATNTCATAGGTAATAAGAAAACACTATGAGAACATGAAAGAATTTTCCAGTGTGATGAATATCAACTTTAATTTCCTATTTCTCATTATTAATCAAGTCATTTGGAGACTGTTTCCAGATAAAAAATTAGCAGTTGTCACAGTGGTTTCCAGGCTTGAACATCAAGGATATCTTGTGGGAAGTTCTGATTGTCTGGTGCTGCTGGTGAAGAATAGCTTCTGGAGGCTGAAAAATTTGCTTTGAGAGCTTGGAACTTTTTTTATTACAAGCATAGATAAACTCTGGAACAGGTTGTTGAGACAGGTTGGGAAGTCTTCACTTTTGGAAAGAATCAAAGTTTTACTGGACAACATCCTGGGCAACCTGATATAATTGGACCTGCTCTGAGTGGGGATTTGATTACATGACTTTCAGAAGACCCTTACAACTTTTTTTTCTGTGAGCTAACATCCCTTTATTCAAGATGTGTTTTACTTTTGGAGAGAGATAATTGTTTTGCATGAAGGTACAGCTCTTGTCTAAAATTCTGTCATTCCTGAAATCAATTGAAACTACCCACTGAATATTCAGGGCCAAGAATATCAACATCATGGTCTGTAAAGTTGGTGCTCTGTGGCTGAACAGTACAACTATAACTCAAGATTGTCTAATACTGCTCTTTTCTGTCACTGGTAGCATTTAAGTTAGATTGCTGCAGAGTCGTTTCAGAGAATGATTAAAATTCCTTACTGCCAGAATCAACAGCGAAAAAGTAAACAACAGTTTGTTAACATGATCATTCCCTGTTATAAATTTTCCTGATTTGGCAGAGAAAGCTGTTGGAAATCTAAATCTCTGGTGTTTGCAGTTGGACTATATTAGGAAAAAGGAATGTGCTTTGCATCTGTGCAACTTCTGAGGACAGTAAATATGAGGACTATAGCTCTGCATCTTTTGCAGAACAGCTGCAACCTTGATTTTTCTCTCTTTCTCTGAATCTTCACGGGTATTAAAAGAAGAGCAAATATCCTCTTCTTTTCCTTAGTCCCCTTACCTAAGATGAGAACGTACCTTGATGTGTTCAGTTTATGTCTGACAGTGCCTTGGTAGTGGAGGAGGTATCTGGCATGACCCCTGTGAGAAGCTTCAAGAAGCTCCTCAAGCTCCAAGTCGGACCCACTTTTGCCAAGGTTGAGCCAATCAGCCTTGTGTGGTAACCTATTGAAAAGGGGAAAAGTCTGCTGGGCAGGTAATTTTGGGGGGGAAATCTTTTACTTGGGAGAGGAGTGGGACAGGAAGGGAACAGCCTCTTAGAGACCAAGGCCAGGAAAGAAGGAGCAGGGGAGGCATGCATGAGCTGCCATTCCCCTTTGGCCCATGGTGAGATGGCAGACAGAGCCTTGCAGAAGCACAGACTGGAACAGTCTTTTGCTGAGAGGATTACACCCCACAGAAGGGACCCATGCTAGCTGGAGAACTTCATGAAAGTCTGTGTCACATGGGAAGAATGCCATATTTCAGAAGGGGACTGTCAGGAGTTTTCCCTTTGAGGAGGAAGGAGCAGAAGAAAAAACATGGAATAGACTAGGACTGACTACAACCCCCATTCCCTGCCCCTCTGCACCACTGGTGTTGTCCCAAAAAGTGAGGTCTTTACCTGGTATACAAGCCAGTACACACAGGGTCAAAGTATTTCATTATTGCAGGTTTGTGCAAAGCTGGGAGCTAGATAATATCTCAGAAAGCTAGCTCAGTTTTGTACAAAAAATGTGTATTTATTCTGCTGACTTCAGACATGTGGCAGCTATCTTAAGTTAGTTCCTTCCAGTGTAGGATGCTCCTTGTCCTTCAGTCTTGTAACTCCTGCTTGAAGGATTAGTGGCTTAGCAAAGAATGCAAGTTTACGCAGTACAGCTAGTTTTATGCAGCAGACATATTTATAGTTCAAACTAGAGCTCATGGTTAAAATGTTGTTTCTTTTTCTTCAAACATTAGTCCATCACTGAGGGGAGGAGGTAGCAGAGCTAGGTTCAGGAAGAAGTGGGGGAGAGCAGGTGTTTTTAAGATCTAATTGTATTTGTCACTGTCCTACTCTGATTCATTTGGTAAATTGGTGGTGGTCTTGTTTAAATTAAATTGATTTTGTTTTCCCCAAGTTGAATCTGTCTTTTGCCTGTGACCATAATTGCTGAGTGTCCTTTGTCTCAACTCTCAGGATTCGTACTGTATCTTCTCCTTCCCATCCCACTGGAGTGGGGTAGGAGTGGCTGCATGGTGTTTAGTGCCAGCTGGGTGAGCTCAAACCACAACACTTGAGCAATGGGATTATATGCATGAAGGAATACTAGGTTGCTTTCAAAGGATTTCTTTGATTTTGGGAGCTATAGTTTTGCACCACAGAGCATGCAAAGAGCATCACTTTTTTTCTAATAGACTTCAATTTCATATATTTACAAGAGAATAGGCACTAGTCCCAGACTTTTTGCTGAACCAATATTCATTATTGCTTTTCTTTTTATATGAGCTACACAGACAGGTATGAAATGATCCAGGACTCACTGTACTGTGGAATGCTATTTCTGTAGCTTGTATAACTGAACTCTGGCATGATTCCACACCCATCGTGGTCTTTGACTCCAAAATGTGGCTGATCTTATATCCATCCAAACACCCTCTCACTTTAGCTACTTTCTCATACAGACCTTTAGTAAGTTTAGTAGATCTTTTAAACATTATCTCCTCCTCTGAGATCTGATTAGAAGATAGGAAATGCAAGGAGGGAAGCTATAAGGTAGTGGAGGATTTTTTTTTTTAATATTTTTGAAAGAACTTGTAGCTTCTCTGAAACTTCTATTTCAATCTTAAAGACATTATAGACTATATCGTCTTCATCTAGCAGATCAGGATACACAGTGCTGTCAATCTTGGCACACGTTTCTTTTTCTTTTTGAGTTTCATAAAAAAAAATCAGCTATTCCTGACAGCAATTTGCTATTTGGCATGCTGTTTTCATTAAGGGGTGAAATGCTTTTATGGAAGAAAAACTATGGAATATGTAAAAGTTCTACCTGTCATTCACAGACAGGTTTGCACTTGTGTGAAGGGCTGGAGAACATATCTTGAGCTGGGGGAATCCTTCAAGTATGAGAGACTTCAAGACATCTTTGTGCCTTTCAAATCTCTTTTCAGTCTCTTCAAAAGTCAAGAAAAGTTTTCCACTCCTTAAACTCAAATATTAAGAAAAAGTTTGAAGTCCAGTACAACAATTATTTTATTATTACTATTATTTTTGTAATCTTGCATTTCAAATATTAATATTTGTAATATTAGCAATGAATAATCACTGGTATATTTTTGGAGCAAAACTTTACCTTTACTCAAAACTCATCAGAGATGAGACAATGCCACAAACCTGTATTAAACAGTGTTATACTATGTGAAAGTAGGTTACAACTAAGTTCTGTGGAATTTGTATTCTAAAATTTCTTAATTATACTCCAGATATGATTACAAGTAAAGAAACATCTATGAATTTGTGAATCTAACAGAGCTGAAGCATAAAATTGTAGCAACATGACTGAATTGCTCCTAAACAAACTTGAAGCAGATCTTTGTTAGGTGATGCCTAAATATAACTTTATGCTTTTAAGTTTCAGATACAGAAATCTGTGTTCACATCCTTTCTCCTGAGTCTTGTTGAGGACAGAGACTTTTCTTCCAATGACAGTTGAAAGGTACTGAGTTTCTTGACAGGATATTAATCAAGGTACTTTTCTGCTAAAGATAGTCATGTTTGTGTTGGGGACACCATCCCTGATCTTTGTATAACAGCACAAAGCTCTAGTGTTCAATTATCATTTTTCAGTTTTGATCTGTGGTTATATATAGGCTTGTACTGTGATGAAGCAGACCAATATTTCACCATGGTTAGGCTTCATTTGCCTTGAGTTGTTTTGACAAGTTAAGCAGCAATCCATAACTAACTGTTTTTTCAAGATCATAACTTACTCTAAAGTCATGATTTTGTAAGGGACACAAAAGGGGCAAAATAAATCTTTTGGTACAAGGTGGTGAACGGGTGCAAGGACATGGTGTTCAGCTTGCTGGCATGTTAATGTTCCAAACCACTGTTCTGCTAGGTTCTGCAGTTGTAGTGGATCAGCTGCATTCAAGGTATAGATTACATTAATTGAATGATAATTAGCTAATTTAAACAGAGGAAAAAACCTCTACAATCACGTTGATGTCCTTATGAGAATGTTGTGTTTGCATAGACGACTGATTAGGGATTTGGGGCAACTTTTGGAAGTATCTGACAGTTACCAATTGCATCCCACTTGTTGATATTTTTTTTTTTCCCTTTTTCACTAATACTTTCTGTGGCAAACCCAGCTGCCCTGACAAAGGCCTGACAATGACTGGGGCTCACCAAAGACCTCACATCAAGTGGGGCTTGCTAAAGATCTGATAGAGATTGGGGCTTCACAGCCATTAAAACTTGATTGCTTTTTTCCAGGCCCTTAGCCTGCCTTTGTTGTGGGCTTGTCCCCAAGCAATTAGAGTGATCACAGTTCACACTCAACTAGGGTATAAATGGAGCACCGTCAAAGAGTTGATTTTGAGCAAGTGGGTTTTGCAGTTGGAAACCCTTTCCTTGGTTTGAGATGCTGGCCAGGGAAACTTCCTGGAATTAAATGAACCTTCACTCCCTTTGTGGTGAATGAAATTTCTTCAGTGAGCCCTTGCTGGGACAGTCTTTCTGAGTAAGCTTTAGTGGGAGGTTTTTCCCTTTTATGGCTGAATGTGTACATATTTTGGTTGAATACTCCTAAAACTTAAGAATTACATCTGTAGTAGAATATTCCCAACTTGCAATTTCCAAACTTGTAATTTACTTTGGTCTTTCAGAGTGCCAGGTAATTTGAGTTGTAATAAATCCTCACTGTGGGTAGCTATTGCTGTCTGTTTTGTGGGAACCTCTGCAGTACTTTCAAAGGACAAGAAATTCTTCATTGTTCTTACATAATAATGCTTTTTCCATTATTTCCCCTGTAACAACCTGCTAAGCTATTTTCTCTTTTCATATCAACTCATCTTTCAATTTCTACCCTATTTGTATTAGAGAAGTAACTTAAATGAGGCAAGTCTAGAGAGATCAGGAAAAAAAGTAGTTTTACCTAGGTAAACAGTTAGTTCTGCAGGGTTTTTGTCAGAAAGAGATAAAGTAAGAGTGACTTAGAAAATAAAATAGATTTGGAAATGTAAGTGTAAGTTTGGAAGGAAAGAAAGGAGAAACTTGCAAAGCATTGCTAGTTAGTGCATGGATCAGACTCTTTTCTTGGAAGAAACAAGTGACAAGCAACAATAATTCAAAACTATATATGCAAAGACAAAACTAAGAAGTTGAAAATTATTTTAGAGTCTGGTATGTTTTAAACAATACCATATTTAACATATTGGGCTCAAAAAATGGTTTATGCAAACTTTTGGGCCATTGTCATTTAATCCATTCCAAGAGATGACTAAAACATTAAACAAAAGAAATTACAAGCAACCTTATAGTGAAAAATGTAGGTGGTCTGAAATCCCATGTGACTGTGTGAAAGAGAAAAAAAAATACTCAAGTTTGCATTAGGAAAAAAATTATTAGGAAAGTTTATTTGACCACTCAGGGGATGCTGAGTTTTTCTTAACTTTTATTTTGAACATAAGCATTCTGCAATATTTAGAAATAACTTGAAATAAGATGCAAAGTAAATCAGCTCACACAAACAAACTAGGCTCTTGGCAGTGACCTGTCCTGCTAGACAGGATTTTTATAGGGGTGCTGAGAAAGTTCTTAGATTTTCTTTAGCAAACGTATCTAGTTGAGTTCACTAAATAAAAGATGCAAAAGTGAGAGAATTTAAGGTAAGCTCACTAGTTAACCTATAAAAAGTTTAGTTTAAGTCTGTTTTTAGAATGACTTGTTCTCTTAATACTATAAAGCAATAACATGGCTTGGACATAGGCACAGCCATTGTTTGGAATACTCTTATTCAGACACATTCATATATCTCAACTTGTCAGCCATAAGTCTGAATGCGTATGTTCCTTCTTGCATACAAAATACCATGAACAGTGTTTCCCAAAAAGAGAGGTTTTACTGATTTTAGGAGTTAGACTCCAGCTAAACAGAATCTTAACTTGCCAACCTGAATGTATGGAGAAAAATGTTTTAGATCCTTCCTTTTCTTTTTCTTGCATTTCAGAGCTCTACAAAATGCTCTGAGCTGGTAGTTTTCCCCAGTCAGGATTTAAAGGTCTTAATCTTTTCTTCAATGCCTTTCTTTAAAGGTGTGTGGGTGGCTTGTAGGATAAAATAGTGGCTGTGTGACTTGGACTTGTTTTATATTATTGTACTTTGAACAAGCGTGGGATAGAGGATGTATATGGTACTGAAACAGGTAATATATTAGCGACTAAAACTTGTGACTTTCTCTGAAGCCAAGTAACAGTCTCCACCTGCAAGGCTGTAGTGCTTTCTCTTTGGTATTTTACTCAAATTATATTAGGAGGTAGAAGAAACCCCACAAAAAGTATTGCAGGACCAGGACTATCAGAGAAGTCTGGTGTGCAGTTTTTGTCTCTTGATCACACGAAGTCCCTATAACTGGGACTCCAGGTTTAATCTCCTGTCTCATTAGACAGCCATATAAAAGTGTGCAGATCAGCACCACCTTCTCCAAGTATTTTAAGTTAAAGTAGCAGCTATTATTTTCATAACTGTGAAGATGTGTTATTAACTCATTCAGTATGCATTGAGGAACTCAAGTTTTCTGGTCCTGATGGAGTTCAGACTTGAGACATGCCCTGAGCTGCGTAGTCTAGCTGACACACACACACACCCATCAAGCACAGCATAGGCAGCTGGAATTAGCTGGGAAATACTACTGTCTTGCAGGCACAGTCTGAAAATCACTTGGGGTCTCCTGTGGCCCCTGGTGCAATAACTGTGCCGACAGCAGAGGGAGCATTAAACTCATTGCCCACGGGAATGTGTGGGGAGTGACACCCATGTTCCTATAATCTTTGTATGGGTAGGATGAGCTCATTAGCCTTCTGCAGTCATCCTAGGAGAGGGACAACTCTGATTCCAAACCCAGGCAGATGGAGCTCGTTTAGCCCTGTAAGGCCTTCCAGCTAAGAGGTTAAACCTCCGTCCTAAGGACTTGGCTGCCAGCGTCCAAGCTTGCTAGGCCCTGGCAGATGAACCTTAGGACTAAAGGGTGGGTCCAGCTCTGCGCATGCTGTGTCTCACCTAAAAAAAAATCCATTGCGCAGGCTCGAGGGTGCTATCTGCTATCCTCTTTTTATCAGCGCGCTTGGAAAAGGCGCTGATGAGGAGCATCAGCCCTCCCTGGATCTTCATTCATGAAGCCTAGCCACAAAACAACTGCTGTCTTGATGGAAAATCTATGGCAACATCATCTCTAATTAGAAAGTTGCAAAGGCAATATTTTTTGAAACCTCTTTGTTCTCTCTTTGAGTATGCAAAAGGAGTCCTAACCTTGTGACAATTCAAGCTGATAATGACTCTTGCTGGTCACTCCAATTGATTTGAAATACCTTGCTGCTGCTCAATAGTCAATACATCTGCAAATATCTGTTTGCAACACAAACCAGATTTGTCAAAAGGTGGAACTGATAGTTAGCCAAGAGCTTTCAGATGACTGTTTTCTTGCTTAAAGTCTTGGCCACTAGCTGTTGGTAACACAGCTGCAGTTCATGCACATATTTTGATCCCACTTACTTAGGCACAGGCTGATATTTATTCACCCACTGTCAGTGCTGAGCAACAGAAGGGACTGAATTTTCTGAAGTGCAAAGTTTTCTGACCCTCATCCTACAGAATACATCCTTATGCATAAACCCACAGAAGGATATACTTCAATAGTAAGATACATTTTCCTAAATTAAATTTATACTTAAGATTTTTCCTAAAATGCTCCTTATCCTTTGTGATCAAGGAAAAAAATCCAAGATGTAGAAGGTGACACTCTTACCATAAGTACATACTGACAGGTTTAGACACTGAAAAAGCAAATAGCCCAAAGGATATGCCTTTCAGTGTTGCATATTAATTTTGTGTGATGTGCCATAAGGACCCATTTCAATGCAATAGCCTGTTATAGCCAAAGATCGTCAGTGAAATCATCACTTTGATCCGAAAACTAATGCAAAAATAGCCTCTGCTCTTGCTGTAATGAACCTGTAGATTTCAATTTCCCTTTTTCCTCCTCCCTTAAGTTGCAGGTTGTGTTTTTTTTAATGAAATTTGATGCTAGCACCAGTTTTGTAGCTGTTGAGCATGGTTATTCGGGGAAGAAAACTAAGTTGTTTGAATATATTTCTTTTCTGAAAATTAACGTAGGGCAAACAAGTCTCAATAAGAAAGAAAAACAAAAGCTTACTTTTGCTTCGGGCCATTTTCAAACAGGGTTATTTTGAGAATCATCTGAGTCTTAGCCAAAGGAATTTTTTGACAAAAGAGTGACTCCAGTACACAGCAACATCCCTTCATTGATTAATATCTTAACTTTATGGAAGTGTGATTTCAATTTTCCCTTAAAATACAGATCAAAAAATTTTGCCAACATCTATTCTTCTGTCAGACATTTCACTCTCAGCATTGAAGACAGTTTGTG
The DNA here is from genome assembly GCA_013396975.1 of Bucco capensis. Taxonomy (NCBI): domain Eukaryota; kingdom Metazoa; phylum Chordata; class Aves; order Piciformes; family Bucconidae; genus Bucco; species Bucco capensis. The sequence goes on from VWZO01022747.1 coordinate 180,345, forward strand.
AGTTGTTTCTGCTGTCCATGCTTCTGCCATTGTACGTGCCTTTGATCATCAAATGGAGCTTGGATTTTCTACAACACAACAACTAAAACTATGCTTTAGCCTATTTTGTAGTAGTGTCTACAGTGAAGATGCATGCAGTGAGGCATATGGACAAGACCAGGACCATTAAGGACATCAGGAATCTGAAATTTTGAATGTTTTTACATCTTTTTCATTTCCTATTTATAATAGTAACTGCCTTGGTATCAGGAATGCAGTTAGGCATAAAAAGACATAAAACTGAGTCAAAACAATGACATTGAAATGTAACCAGAGATGCAACGAGACAACTAACTGTTCTCTGGGGCTTTTTTTTAATGAATGCTGCTAACAGTGAAAATAGCCAGCCTTCCTTTCCTGTGACAAGTGTGAATTTCTTACCATGCTACAGAACCAAAAAGAGTTCAAATAGAGGTTGTTGCATTACTGACAATATCTGACATATTACTTCAGTAAGAGAAAATGATTTCAAAGACCTTGAGAACTGGCATGAAGGGGAGAAAGAGAAAGGCATGACAATTTGTTCTGTTGACAAACAACTAGGAAAGGGCAAAAGCAGAAACAAACTGGGGATTTCCTTTATCTGTGACCAGGACAGAAGAAAACCAATTTGTTCCTTGAGAGTGAATAGCTGTAAGAGTATAAAAAAGAACATCTGCTCTTACAAGGCACTTGACAAAATAACCTTGCACTTATGTGAAGAGATACTTGTGTAGCCAACAGGTTGCAGGTAACTCGACATGGGAAACTCATTGGAATCTCACAGAAGAGTTGAGGTTGGAAGGAGCCTCTGGAGATTGTCTTGCTCAACCCCCCTGCTCAAGCAGGGCTACCTAGAACCAGTTGCCTAGTGCCATTTGGGAATATTAAATTAACAAAAATAACAGCCTAATACACTGGGACTCATAATCAGGTCTCCTTTTCTAATAACAGCAGTTTAGTACCAGGCAGGCAAAATTTCTAAACAAGGATTATCTTGTGGACTTGCATTGCAACCAACCATTGAAAAAGCATTTGGAAGAGATGCATTGAACATGCAGAAATACTCCTGCATCGCTTGATCATTTGTGTTCCGAACTTTCTTTAAAAGTTTAGAGATACATTTTGGCAATGCTATTTTAGCTGATATTTGCCTATGCTACATAGTGATGAATCTGATTTCCATCTGCATCTTTACATGTTCTGTGCCTGTTAACTGTCATTTGATGTTCAGCATATATGCTGAATTCCCATCTGGGTAATGCCAAGAAAAGTGAATTAGCAATACAACACTGTAAAATATTTTAATAGTCATAGTGTATTTTGTAGAAACCTCATCTGCTTGTCACTAAATAGTTGATCTTTTTTCAAAATTCTGACCTTTGGGGGCTTGGGGATGGTGAGAAATAAGGCAAAGAAGGAAAGGAGCATAATGCTTGTCTCCACATCTGCTCTCAGAGGAATAACTAAGTTTATACTAAACTAGCTCATAGCTTTTGTGGACTTTGTAGTACAGAAGCTCACCTCACTGGCCAAGGACAAGTTCCATCAAGTGGCTGGCTACATTACAACCTCACTTACATGGTTTCATAGAAGTGAAACAGATACACATAAATGAGACTGTTAAGTGCATGATGGACTCTCCCTGAAGGTGCCTGTGATGAGCAACATCTTCAAGAGGTTTGTGGATGCACCTATGAATACCATGCAAAAGTAATGGCTTAGTACTGTCTCATAATGGATTAGAATGTATTTTCCTGAGTGTCTATCAAGAGGCAACATTTACAGGACTTTTTGATACACCTCAGGGGCAGAGCACAGACAGCCCCCTTCCCTGGGATGCCATTCACCACACTGGGCTTCCTTCAGTAAGGTAATTTCCCTCAAAACTCAATATTCTTATGGCCCATTTGTCCCAGTTGCACCACCTACAAGCCACTGAGTCTTTGTTGATGATTAAAGCTTATCTGTACACTGTGAAAGAAAGGAAGTTAAACCATTTTGTTTCTGATGGCAAATCAAAACATGATTAATCTGTTTGTTCTGTTTACTTTTTAGCTCCTTCATAGGAAAACACCCAAATTTTTAAAAATTTGCATGTCATAAAACATGGCATAAACAGTAGTGGAAACTAGTCATTCGGTTAAATCATTGCAATTATAATACTTGCTCTTATTTCAGTTTATGCTGAACATATAAAACTTTCTATAAAACTACATACATAAACAAATATTGTATGAGTATTTTTGTTGACATCTATTTGTTGTAGTTTAACTCTAGCCAGCAACTAAGCATCACACAGGCACTTGCTCACTTTGCCTTGGCTGGGATGAGTGTGAGAATCGGAAAAGTAAAAGTGAGAACCTATGGGCTGAGTTAAAGATAGTTTAATAGGTGAGGCAAAAGCAGCACACACAAGGAAAGAAAAACAAGGAATTAATTCAGCAGTTCCCACTGACAGGCAGCTGTCCAGCCATCTCCATGAAAGCAGGAGATGTGTAAAGTTACTTGAAAAGACAAAAGCCATCACTCCAAATGTCTCCCCTTCTTTCCCCTAGCTTTATATTGCTGAGCGTAACATCGTATGGTATGGAATAACACCTTGGCCGTTTGGAGTCACAGAATCACAGAATGTCAGGGATTGGAAGGGACCTAGAAAGATCATCTAGTCCAACCCCCCTGCCAGAGCAGGATCACCTAGATGAGGTCACACAGAAATGTGTCCAGGTGGCTCTTGAACGTCTCCAGAGAAGAAGGTAATTAAACTGCTGGACTGATTTAAGCTCTGAATCACGAATGATGATATGAGGATGATGGAAAACTTCCTGAGGTGCAGGTTGATATAGAACTTCTGTCTTCTTTAAGCTAACTTCCAGCCCAAAAAGCTCAACTGCAGCTGCAAAGCAGGACGTTAAACGCTGCAGAGCTACTTCTGTATGGGCAACAAGGGCGGCGTCATCAGCACGAAGCAGCTCCCAGACAAGATGGTTTAAGGCCTTAGTATGGGCCTTCAATCGCCTTAGGTTGAAGTAAAGGGGGAGAATAACCTCTCTGGATCTGCTGGCTGCGCTCCTCTTAATGCATTCTAGGATGCCATTGGCCCTCTTGGCTGCAAGGGAACATTGTTGGCTCATGGGCGTCCTCCTATCCACCAGGACTCCTAGATGTTTTTCCTCAGAGCTGTTCTCCATCAGATCATTTCCTAGCCTGTACTGATACACGGGGTTGTTTTTTCCCAGATGCAGTACTTTACACTTACCCTTGTTAAATTTCATTAAGTTCCTCCCTGCCCATCTCTCTAGCCTGGCCAGGTCATGCTGCATGGCAACACAGCCTTCTGGTCTGCCAGCCACTCCTCCAAGCTTGGCATCATCCACAAACTTACTGAGGGTACACTCTACTCCTTCATCCACATCACTGATGAATATATTGAACAGAGTCATCGGTCCCAGCTGCAACCCCTCCCATCTTTTTCACCCTCAGCCTACTCTCTGGTGGAGTTATGTGAGAAGCATAAAAGGCTTTGACTCTGTGTAAGCACTGCTCAGCAGTAATGAACATCTTCCTGAATTATCGACACTGGTTTTAGCACAAATCAAAAACACAGCTCTGTACCAGCTACTATGAAGAAAATTAACTATGACAGTCAAAACTAATAAACTGCTTATGTGGGTGTTAACCTTTCTGAATCTCAACCAAGATGTTTTGTGGAGTTTTGCTTCTTTTTACAATTTACAAAATTCCATCACTTGCTTGCATAATAAAAAAAATTCTTTTCTTCAACAAAACATTTTTCTTCTGCTATAAAACAAAACATATGCTGAGACATGCTCTAAACTTTGAACAAATAGGTCTTACTAATGAGTAACCTTTGGTAGTTTATAGAGGTGTGTCAGAATAAAATGAAGAGTCAGAAAGCAGAATTGATTGAAAAATCACTCATGTACACAGGTAGTAGCATAGGGTAAAGAAATCCTTTCCCCTTTTTCTGTTAAGACAAGCTGCAGAATCGTCATCGTGACTAGACTTTGTGAACGAAGATCCAGGGAGGGCTCCATCCATGCTCCTCATCAGCACTCCCCAGAAGCGCGCTGATAAAAAGAGGAGAGCGGATAGCACCCTCGAGCCTGCGCAATGGATTTTTTTTTAGGTGAGACACAGCATGTGCAGAGCTGGACCCACCCTTTAGTCCTAAGGTTCATCTGCCAGGGCCTAGCAAGCTTGGACGCTGGCAGCGAGGTCCTTAGGACAGAGGTTTAACCTCTTAGATGGAAGGCCATACAGGGCTAAACGAGCTCCATCTGCCTGGGTTTGGAATCAGAGTTGTCCTTCTCCTAGGATGACTGCCAGAAGGCTAATGAGCTCATCCTACCCATCCAAGGATTCTAGGAACATGGGTATCACTCCCCACACTTTCCCGTGGGCAATGAGTTTAATGCTCCCTCTGCTGTTGGCACAGTTATTGCACCAGGGGCCACAGGAGACCCCAAGTGATTTTCAGACTGTGCCTGAAGCTGCAGAATAGCAACTGTTCATATCTCACAGAAGCTGTCCTTCTCAAGAAACTGCAAATGGAGTACTTAACTTTAGCTCTGTTGTTTCCTTCTTCTGTTGATTGCTCAGTTGTACTATGTTTGAGACATGTTTGGATGAGTTTTACAAGACCTTTTGAACAGTGTGTAGAACATGAGAACACTGACCTTTGCTTGTGCTTTTCATTTTCTGGCTTTGTTGAAAGGTCAGTTCAGTAACTTGGGTAACTTGTCAGAACCAGGTCATTGCAGGGTCTTGTTAGACTATAAATAAAAATCCTTTCCCGAGTTGCACTGCAAAGTGAGGTGTTATGCTGGGGTAAAAAGATAGTGCTTGAAAGATGATATTGAAGTGCACATGCTTATTGTATGTATGTGATATGTGATATGGACCTCATCATTTGCAGTCTTTTAAAGTATAGGAAGTTCATATCCGGTGTGTACTTCTACGAATACATACTGTAACAGTTATTTATTCATGAAAAGGATTTAGTGTCTCTAACTGACGTAAGGGTTATGTGGGGTAGAGCCTGGGTGATTACACACCCGGAAAAGAACAATCTCTTATGACAGACTTTTATAAAGAATCATAGTGATCACTTACCTTTGGTTTTAAATTCCAGATTCAAAGTCACTGAAGCCTGTGTTTAGACTGCAGTTTAATTTTTTCAGGAAATTTGATATTGGAGATTACTTATGAGGTGGATCATGACATTTCACCTAGCAACAGTTGCTACTGCTTATTGTTTCCCCAGACTCGTTCAGGTCCTCAAACAGGAATACAAAGTAGGTCTATTTTGGGACAACGATCTATAAAAGACTGAAATGCCAAAAAATTATAGACTACTGTGCTCTGCAGTTTTGTTTTAGACTGAATCTATCATTCAGTTTGATTTGAGTAATTAATCTACTGCAATGAGGAAACCCAGATTCATTTCCTTATGATAATCACTCTCCTAATTCTTTAACATTGTTCCCTCTTCTACCTTCTTCCATGATGAAAGAGACAAATACATTTATAATATATGTTAAATGATAAAACAAAGATCTGGATTTAATCCTGAACATTACCCAGCCATCATAAATTTGACAGGAAAATGGGTTTGAAATGCCAGAGCTTTAAGTTATCTCATACCAGTCAAAGCTGAATACAGAATTTGTCTGGTTTTATTTTTCATGTGTAAATTTCTTGTTGAGAGGAGAATCTCTGTGTTATTCTGTGTGACTTATCTGATGAATGGTATTAATCATCAGGAAATTTATTAGTAATACTGAAAATAGGGTTGCATATAAGTTTTCGTTCTAATCTCTATTCTACTCACAGTTGCTCAAACTTCTTTAGCTTTATTTTCTGTACCTGAAGAAGACTTTGCGTTAACATTTACACATATTAGTCCTTTTTATTTAAAGACATTAGAAACATCCAACCCTTTTTTGTGGGAAGACTGGAAAGAACCTAGACTGTTCTGAACCTTTCTAACATTGACATGTTAGGACTCTCACTAAAGCATCAGAGGTATCAATTCTATATGATTTAACCAACTTGACATGTAACAAAACCTCTTGGCTTACAACTAAACCTGATATATTTTGTTCTTGTTGAATATACTTTTAATACATGCAGAAGACTGTTTCAACATAAGGGGAACACAAGTTCCCCAATGAGGCTGTAGAGTCTCTATCCCTGGAGATATATAAAAGCTGTCTGTACACAGAAGACAATCTCTTTTGGATGTAACCACTTGATCAAGACAGTTGGGCCAAATGTCATCCAGGGATCCCTTCCAACCTCAGCCCTCTGTGGCTCTGTGTTCTGTTATTCTGCATACATGTATCACTCTGTAGAGAATTCTGTATTCCCTATAAGGTAATATACCACACACTAGAAACTGTTTATGGCTGAACATTATCACAAACCTGCTCTTTATCTAGGTACTGGTGAACATACATGCACACACACTCTTAGTAGCAGGAATCAGATCACTGGGCTTCCACTTTGACCCTGAATATGTATCTCATTGGGTAGCATGTGGCTCTTGTCTGTTGTCCTTTGGCTCTGGTGTTTGCTGGATCAATAAGGCTCCCTTCCTTTTTTCTTTTTATCCACTGAAAAAGCCAACAGATAAAGCACTGTGACAGAGCAGACTATGACAGGAACTTAATCCAGGTCATCCATTTTGAGTATAATTCTGTAGGCAAAATGGATACTTGATGTGGTTTCTGGGCTTTGAAAAGCTTGATCACTAATCAGTTGGATAATTATCATTGTAGAAAGGCCAAGCTGCCTGGATCTGGACTGCATGAAATGCATCTTGACTCAAAAAACACAAGCTTTTAGAAGGATTACAATCAAATACATTCTGTGCTCAGCACTTTCTTCTTGCTTGCAGAGGTTCACTCTCCTTTCATCACAAAGAGTTTCCTAATTTCCACTTGGAAGTATCTAATTCAGTCCAGTGTCTCCATAAGGAGTCTTGGAATCTAATTTAGGTTTTCTAAGCAGTTTTCTGACCTTACACAGTACGTATGCTCAATTTATCTTCTGTTCTGGAAAGTTAAATTAGTATTTGAATGCTAGTATTTGGGCCACTGGTTCACTGCAGCTGCATATATCTTATTGTTGTGATGTCAACAAGACTGCTTAAGGGATAGCTATTACACTGTATAGGGTACCAAACCTCCAACTGAATGCATATTACAATGCTAAACATGTGGAAGTGGCATCATTGCATAAAACACTTATTTTCCCTCTATCTCATCCAGGGGAAAACATTTCCACTGTTCATGCTCTGCTACATGCAATAAAGAATTGATCAGCTCAATAGGTGACTGATTGGGAGAACTTGGGGATGTCATCTATGGTTTGCAAAAAATTCCTTGAATAGTAGGGCGTTCCCCACAAAGCTGTTGTTGCAACTGGACTTTGTGGGCCATGTATCGATCTCAAAGACTCTACGGATGTTTGACTTTTCATTTTTTGCCTGTAGCAAATAGAGATAGAATGGTGAAGATGCTAAATAGGTACACCACCCATACACCTTATGTTTTCTTTAAGATCCCTCTGTCAGAAAAAAAAAATACAGCTCTTTTTAATTATTATCTACATGAGAACTATCCTTTTGAAGACATTTTTATATGTTTCCAATTCCTTTTCTCCTTACGTTTTTAAAATATTTCCTTGCTAGGTACTATCTAGCTTGCTGTTTCTAACAGATTAAAACATATATATATAAGCATGACTGAACTTCTCAAAGAGACTAAGTAGTTCTGATTTTTTTAGGCACTGGAACAGGTTGCCCAGGTAGGTTGTGGATGCCCCATCCCTGGCAGTGTTCAAGCCCAGGCTGGATGNGAGACCCCAAGTGATTTTCAGACTGTGCCTGACCTGGCCATTCTATGATTCTATGATTTCTGAGTTTGAACCACAGTCCCCTAAGGATAAGTGCTACTTTTGTGTTCCATTGTTTTCCCATGGACAAGAAAATCTCCTGTCCATTTTCTCTCTCTCAGTTCTCTATTCACTTTGCTTCTTGCACTGAGAGATAACACAACATGGTAAGTAATACAAGACTGTGATGCGGACCAGGCAAATCTGTGGCTTTCTAAGTACTGGAGGACTATGTAACTTGGTATTACAAGTGCTAAATCCTCTGTGAACTGTTACAAATATACAAGGAAGTCCTCTAAGCCAGTGAAGGTCCAATTCATTTTCAACACCCTCTTGTCAAGATCACTAAGCCTACATTGCACAGATACAGAAATGAATTATATTAACACCTTCCCTACCACTTGGTTTTTCTTATACTTCTCGTGCATTGGTGTTCTATGCTGAATGAATGCTCAGACTCCAAAAACAAAGGGTTTATCTCTATTCCTTCACTTTTGAAACAACCATACCTTAATTTGAAAACTGTTATGCTGCAGATAGAGGAAAAAAAACAAACATCTCTTAAACTGGAGAGGGTTCTTATGAAGAAATTTCAGAAGTTAGGAGTGAAGAAACAAACTAATAAAGCACTACCGCATGTTTATACATTCTTATTTCAAGGGAGATTTATTTATCAATTTGTTTGCTAATCCTATCAGCAAAGCAGCATAGCCCATAAGCAACAAACTATTGGCTTTAGAATAGGGTTCATTCAGCCAATACCAATGAGGACTCTTGCCATACAATTTTATAGTCTATTTTCATCTACTTTTAATGCTAAACTTTGAAAGTAGTTTTGTGATGTATAATTTGGGAATAACAGGATGTGTGTTACAATAACTCAGCAAAACACCTGCTAGCAGGATTCTAAGCTAGCCCAACAAAAATATTTATATTTATGAAACACCATAAAAGAGGTTTATATGATCCTATAGTAAACATCTAAAACAGAATATAGGAAAAAGAAATCCTAAGTTACTTCTCAGGTCTCACAATGCATTGTTGAGTAACTGTATTTCTAAGGCTGTAAATCTCTTTGGCTAGTATATGACGGTTTTGTGAAGATTAGTTAAAGACCAAGTCTATCTATAAGCAAAAACCATCAAAACCATCAGCTTTTTGCACTTCAGTCATCTTTTAGCTAATACAGCTCAGACAATCATATCATGTAATAAACAAATTCTGACATCCAATTAGTGATGGATTATGGAATATCAAAGCATTCTTAAATTATATTCACAGTTGTTTAGATATAGCAAAAGTATCACAAACCATAGATTTATGAAAAACAATTTTAGCCATATTCTTGGCATCAAAACTTGTATCTAAGAAAATATTCCAAGGTTGATCCTACTGAAACATGGAAATGAGAAAAGCTGAAATTCTTATATTAGCTATAGGTAATTGTACAGACACCTAGATGTTATTAAAGACAAAAAATGTGGGCCTTGCAAAATGTTTTTGATTTTACAGATCCATCTCTCAACCTGCTGCTTTTTAAGGACAGTGATGCTAGAGTTTAATATAAGCTGCTCTTTACATGCTTTGTGTTATCTGTTACAAGTAAAGATTTCAAACAAGATCTCTGACTTGTGTTGAAGTGACTTTAAGAGAATACCATAAATAGTTGCACGGTTGCAATTGATGAAATGTGAAATATCAATTTCTGCTGCTGCTTCTGTCTTTGAGGGGCAACTGTTTCATTAAAATAACAATCACTTTTTAAAAGAACAACACTCCTTAATTCAGTTGAAGAGCAATGGCTTTTGATGGGGTTTTTTTGACATTTTTTTTCTCACCTGGTTAATCAGAATGCTCTAAGTGGATACACTCCACTGCTTAACTATCATGGATTTTTTAATTTTGTTAATGTTGGCTTGTTTCAAGCAGCAAAGGAAATGAGCAGCTCAGTGAAATTTAAAAAATTCTCACTAGTTTCATGGCTGAACAGATGAAATCTCATTAACACTTCCCATTATAAAATTAATTCATACTCTGTAAGTTTTGACCATGTCTGCTAATCATGCACAATCATATCTTCCTTATTTCAGAAATACAGTATTTCATGTATATCTTGTACATTTTATATAATTTCTAATGTTGGTGCATGCCTGTGAACTTTGCCTTCTGGTCTGAAAACAGTTCCTGCAACTAATACATCAAAATATGTAGTATTTACACCTGTAAATATTAAGTGTTTCTTCTCCTGAACAACTGTAGGTGGAAGGATACTACAGAGCACAGCTGTTCTGAATACTTCTGGTTTCTGCTGACCTTTTTTTCTGTGATTCCTTTTTTTTTTTAGTTTTTAGTTTCCAGTCTTTGTCCTCACTGTATGAAATCTGGTTTTCCTGCCGAAAAGTTACTCCTGCAAGTTTCTAGCTTTTAATTAAAGCACGGACAATTTATTCTCTGTGCATACTTTTCACAACTGTTTTTTTTTTTCTTTCTTAGTCTTCTTTTCACGGAACCTTAAGAGGCAGTTCAAGAAACTTCACACATGGAATAAACACAGTACTTGATGTTCTTTTCAAAAAAGCAGGATTTCAGAATTTCATTTTGCTTGCCTTTCATTTGCAAGCAAGTCCTTTTCAATTCTGTTTTTCCTCTTATTTTTCACTGCAAGTATATGCCTAGATAGGATGTTGGTGAATGGTTTCAGCGAGACAACAGATGGAGTAACTGCTGAAAAGACTACTATTGCATTTCACAGGTGACTGTGCATCTTTAACAGTTGAAAGGAACAAAGTAAAGGCATGGAGAACTGGCTTCTCTCCATCATTATGTAAAAAAATGTCATGTCGATGTTCTGCCTTCTGTGGCATTACAGCCTAGTTTGCTATGTTAAAGAAATGCAGTCCAATTTAGCATGCTATGTGAGAAAGGTTGAGGTGCTTACAACAGGAAATGTTTATTTCTGCAAATGGGATACACAAAGCTAGCTTGCCAGCTGGCTTGAAGGAGGGAGTCTTATGAAAATAAGATGGCCCTGTTTTGCCTAAAACCGAGGCAATGCCAAAATAACACACAGCTTCAAAACAGATTCTGAAGGCTATATAACCAAACTGAGACCTTTCTCTAATTAACCATGATTTTATTATTAAAGTTGACACCCCTAAGTATGCTAATAAGCCAGAGTACATGCTATACATATATGACTATATTACTCAACTGTCCACCCAAATCATGCTGAACATCACCTAGAAGGTATGGTCAGTTGGAGTTAGGATATAAAAACCCAACCAAGGAATATTTCCTTGTTGGTGGTGGATTGACTGAAGACCTTAGGACTTTGCTGTTACAGAAGATGACCAATGGGCTAGTCCTTCTCTGACCAAGAGGAAAGGATGCTTTCCTGGTAAGACTTGCACATTTCAGTATTAAGCCTAACTTCTCTGATAGCATTTCTCTCTATTTTATTTTAATGCTAATTTAAAGACTTTACTTTTCCAAATTTGTTGGACATTTCACCAGGAGTGAAATTTGGGCTTGAGCTCAAATTCCTTACAGGTATTCAATTTATTACTGGCAACATCAAATCTAGTATCTGTCACTTCAATAAATTAAACTGATTATTAATTTAACTTGTCCAGATAGTTTCAGAGACAGTACATATTGGGCACTCTTAGGCAATTTTGCCTAACGAGTTGAGTAAAGATCTGAAACACTGGATCAGGTCAACTTCTGGGTCAGGACACCTTCATGTATATCCTCTATCTATTTGTATATGAATGAATACTTGATAAATTAATACATTTTTTCTGTTGAACCACAAAGTTCCATAGCATTTAAAGGCTGTTACCAACAAACAATTTCTGAAAGACAAGTCACTTTTCCTATATTTACTATTTTTCCTAAATGCTTTCTTGGTGTAGGCAGCCAGACACAAGTAGACAAGATTCAAAGGGTACTAAATTGAACAAGTTTAGTATAGCTGCCTGACATTACCTTCTCCTATTTTGGTTTATATTACTGAACAGTGCAGTATTAAATCTCTAAATACCCCTTTCTAAGTTGGCTGCCTATAGAAATTTTCTCACAACTGACAAATTAGGAAATTATCATTCTTATCTACTCCCTCTTGATTTCAGTAAAAGTGTGCCTGGACAGAGCTTTAGGATGTAACTCCACGAATTACAGAAATACCACCTTAAATCAGATCCTTTTTTCTGGGTTCTTACAACACAATTTTGCTTTGCAACACAACAAAGTACCCTAAATGCTTACTAGACTACTAGTAACTTCTTTGTGACACAGAGAAGTATGAAAAAAACGGGGGCTGGAAAGTCATGTGATTCACAAATATTGACCAGTAACAATAAATCCACAAGGATTTTGGTAGACTGTAGCCTTCATTCTGGAACACATAATTCCAGTGTAATTGTTGGAAATGGCGAGTACAAGAGATAAGGCAAAGCACAAAAACAGTGACAGTATTGCTTGCATTGTATTACCTGAGAATTGTGGCTCACAGCAGAAAAAATAGCAGCATATCACACAAAACATGCTGGTCTGGCACCCCTTTGACAAGTAAGATGTAGGAATATGACCAATGCTGAAAGTACCTGCTTGCAGCTAATGGCAAGTCACCACAGCAACAACAGCTTGGGAAAAAAAACCCACCAAACTAGAAATCAGAAACTCCTGGGAGTTCAAACTAACTTAGGAGGATTTCCCCCCTTTTTTTTTTCCTTAAAGAGAAATACATCTTAGAAACATCAGTTATTTGTAAGAGCAGTAGTGGTAGGTCTCAATGTTTTTGACGAAATTGGTCAGAAAGTGGGAAATGAGATTTTGTAGTACTGCTCTGTATTGCATGCATTACACATACACTGTGTTCACTGATAGCTCTTTATACTCCAGTTCAACTTGGCTCTCACCATCAGCAGTTTCTGTGTTTAGTATTCTTTTGCTGCAATGGAATAATTTAGTTTCATTACTTTAGCTGGAATATGTGGCTTGTTATTCTGTTTTGATGGATATTCAGTTTTTGGTAAATGCCAACAGACAAAATTGAATGAAGTCATTATATGAACTTTAAGAAAACACACGACACTAGAGGCATGAAAATATCTTTTATTTCTAATGGTTTTAAAAATTCAGAAATGTTATATCATTGTCATCAGAGCTAAGGGTTTTTTTCCCCCTGTAACAAGGACTTCTCTAACCTCCCTTTTTTTTTTTCTGAACAAGTAGCTGCCCAAGGTGAATGCATTAGCAATGTGTGGCACTGAAATGAGTGATAATATTGAAACTGTCTGATTATTCAACCAAGGAAATATTCTTGTTTGAAAATGAAGACAAAGCATGTTGAACCTTGACAGGTTGTATGTCATAGAATCTCTGAACTGAGCCAAAAACTGCAATAGAATGAGGGAATGATTATCAGCTTTGATATTGTGGCACACTGAAATTCTGTGTAATAGGGATAAACCTCCTTAGGGCAGGCTCACCCAAGGGTGTGGAATGAACTCAAGCAGGTGCAATGATGATGGAAAATAGACTAGAAAATACATGAATATATCTTTCATCCTGTTGCCTTTAATGTCCACTGTGAGTTACAATCAATTTAAAAAGCTGGTAATTACTGAAAAATCTTTATAGACTATAAGCATTTTCCCCAAGCCCATATTAAATTTGTGACATAATTTATGAGCTAATGTTGCAAAGAATGTTACCATTAGATTTAAGATACTGGGTCATGTGGGATTTAAAAATCAATTGTATTGGTAAAAGTTCTTTTACTTTTTTCTAATATATATCATATGCTTTTCCTAATGCATTCATTGGGGAATTATCTTTTGCAGGTGACTGGCAATTGTGAAATAAGATCATTTCTGATTAGGTTCTGTCACACAACATGTCTGGAAAACATAGTACTCTGCCTCTTGTGTGTACACATAGAATACGACAAAATGTTGTTTCTGTTCCTCCTCATTTCATCCTTCTTGTTGTACTTCCTTGCCTCACTTCAGCAGCGCAACAAAATAGAAATATTTTGGGAGAGTCAAGGACAGGGCCACAGAAATGAGTTTTATAGGCCGTTTTGTTTCTTTTGACCTGTCCAAAGTCTGCTTTTAAATACAGCAAACTCACCAAAATCACTAATGTTCTATATGGTTAAGTGATATCTTACAACTGCAACTGTAATTGTACATTGCTTGTAAAGTTTAGAGGAAAAAAAATCTAAGTACAACACAAAGCAAAATAGAATACAAAACTCTGCCACACTTTAAGGGCGCTAAAAGGGTGAGTCAGCCTCATACAGTTCACATTTTCTCAAAGAAATATTAAATAATCTTTAAGCTTTATGATTTGGGGGTTTTTCCCCTTTAAAATAAAACTGATATTTTGAAAAAATGCACTAGGATATCTGTTTGCTGTATGTGACTGGTTGGATAAATGAGCTCTTTTCAGCATCAGAATAATTTATGTTTTGGCATTTAAAAAGCAGTGGTTACTTTAAGAAGATGTGGAAACTGAAAGTAGGAAAGAAATGGGGGCATTTTAAAAAGACTTACAGTAATTAGTGGTCTCTGTTATTTAGTGAACAGTATCTCAGTGGAATTACAGTGAATTACGTCCTTTTAATTATCATTTATTGATTCAGGCAACTTCTGCACAATAAAAAGAAGATATAAGGAAACAAAAAAGTCTTTTGGTGTCTTAGCCATTTATTGCTAAAGGAAATACAACACATTTTTGATTATCACAAAAAGAAAAGATTTTACAACAAACCTGACCTGTGGCCTTGCTATGTAATATTTTTATTTTGATTTTCTCACCTTTAAGAACACTTTAAAGTACATATTTAACTAAAACACGTTTCATAAGGTTGCATTTGTCAGTTGCAATTTAACTGGTATGAATGACAACCTTGCATTTCTTGTCAAAATGGATATTCTGTATGTCTCCTAAGATTTTTAGAAAGAATCCCTTCAATTAAAATTGGCAGATTTCCAAAGAAATTTTCAGCTGTATGTCTTGTTCAAAAGGTGTGCATTTCTATTCAGTCATCATTTTGATATGGAAATGAGTACAGAATTCACACAACATTCTTGCATTAGAAACAGAAAAGTATAGTATTGGAAGGGTCCAATTTTTTGTCATAGATGACAAGACACCCTAAATATTTTCTATTTTGCACTGTACTAAGGATGCAAGTACAGTTAGAGAAGGGTAAATGTACCTTGTGAGTCATTTATCATTTTCCCCACCCATCTAAATTTGTGCAAGCATTGCTACTTCTCAGGGAACAAGTAACTCTTGAAATTTTTTGCCATACTTCAGGTTAAAATAACACTGAGCTTTCAGACGTATTCTGGTAGTTTCCATTAGGTCTGTAGACATTATAGGACTGAAAAGTAAGCCACACACATCTTCTGAGACACTGTTTCATTAAAACATCTGTGTTAATTGATGGATGTGAAAGGCACTTTTTCACAGTATATTACATTTTGGAGCTCTGATCTCATTGAGGTTTTATTCTGGAAAACAGTATGAGTGTTTAGTGAAATAATGACACTTGGGCTGGTAGTCGATTGAGACAAAATCTTTCTATGGCTGACTGTGTCTACATTAAATAATGATAGTATTACTTTACACTTCAACTGCTAAGTGAAAAATATTTTTCTAATTGACACATAAGCACTAAACCCATGACACTCCCCTGTTAAGGAACTTAGAGAAGGCAAAAAGACTGATTTTTTTTTTTCACAATAATTATGTTAAAAGGCAAAATGTGTTTGTAGAACATTACTCATGTATTAACTATGAGTGTGTAACCTTGACAAATGATGTACTGTATGAACTGTCTACACTGAGTGAGTATGAGAGTTGCCAGCAACTTAAACACCACTTTCAGGCACAGTCTGAAAATCACTTGGGGTCTCCTGTGGCCCCTGGTGCTATAACTGTGCCAACAGCAGAGGGAGCATTAAACTCATTGCCCACGGGAAAGTGTGGGGAGTGATACCCATGTTCCTAGAATCCTTGGATGGGTAGGATGAGCTCATTAGCCTTCTGGCAGTCATCCTAGGAGAAGGACAACTCTGATTCCAAACCCGGGCAGATGGAGCTCGTTTAGCCCTGTAAGGCCTTCCATCTAAGAGGTTAAACCTCTGTCCTAAGGACCTCGCTGCCAGCATCCAAGCTTGCTAGGCCCTGGCAGATGACCCTTAGGACTAAAGGGTGGGTCCAGCTCTGCGCATGCTGTGTCTCACCTAAAAAAAAACCCATAGCGCAGGCTCGAGGGTGCTATCCACTATCCTCTTTTTATCAGCGCAGTTGGAAAAGGCACTGATGAGGAGCATGAATGGAGCCCTCCCTGGATCTTCGTTCGCGAAGCCTAGCCACGACGACGACGACACACCACTTTTCAATTTTTAAGTGTTAGTTTTCTAACAGAGTGAAGGAGTCTTGTTCGACAAGTCCTTTAAACCAAGACTAGGCTCATCAATTCAGTAGAAATTTTGAAATACTTCTGCAAAATTTTAAATTCCTCTGTCTTCTAAATTTCACAATACTCTAATAAACAGCCAAATATAAACAATAAGAAATTCAGCCAAATTGGTGCAAAATCTGAAATCTGCAAATCGAACCTGTGTTTCACACTGTATTTGCATACCGATATGACCTAGTTGGGGCTTACTAAGACAAATGCTATGACATAGCTTGAACACAATTATGCCAGTTTATATGTAGAATATGTTTTATAAAAAGGTAATGATTTAGAGATTTATAATTGACAAAACTTTGCAGTGTTATGTCTTCCTTCTAGGTTATTTTTATTTCTACATTTTCAGCAAAGCCGCAAACAAAACCTGAAACATAAGAGCCCTGGGAGCAGAGACTGCAACTAACTTCTTTGACCTCTCAAATGAATATCCTGACTTATAAACCAGAGAGGTGTCTTTAGGCCGTTTCATCTTTTTTTCTCATAGCAGGGTGAAATAACTTCCACACAAGGGATTAAGATTTTGTATCCTTTTCCTAACAGACAAAAAAAGAAGTGTGAGCATGTAAAGAAAAAGATTCTATTTTTACAACACCTTTACTAGAGAGTTGTATTATTAATGTTGTTGGTTTTGTTTCTGACTTAGTATTATAGATGAGTACCTTGAATCCTATTACTACTGTTTGTGACCTTCTGAAACTTTGGAATAAACTATCAGCATGAAGAACATTCAAGAAGGAGTAGAGCCATAAGGAATATTTCATATCTTATTTACAGCTGCCAGGATTTGTCACCTTAAAAGGGAGCATCTCCTTCCTCTCTCCTATCCTGGAATTTTCACTTAAATAGCTTGCTGTCCTGGTGGCTCCTCCTCGTTAAGAGTCTTTGTCACCATCTTTCCTCACTAAACATATTAATAATTTATTAAGCAGCGAATATATAAAACTCCAAAGACAGAATCAGTTCTACAATATACATGGGCTCTGTTTGTCACAGAAATTATGCATTCTGTGATTTATTTTTCTTAAACATTAAGCAGCCTTAAAGTTTTCAGTGAAATAGCTTTCACTTTCATTCCAGACGAAACTTTGAGACATGTCACATTACATCTGGACACAATCAGAAGCTAATAGAACAATCGTTTCAAGGGTTAAGTTATCTCATAATTTTTAAGAAGGAGGCAAAGAAGAAAGTGGAGTCACTAAGCTTACTTTGTCAGAGGCTGAGGTATCCAGTACAATAGTCCTTATCATTTTGATTTTCCTGATCATACTGGCTGTAAGGAGACATCTTCCAAGGCTAATGTTGATGGGACACTAAGAAGGGATCCAGAGTAAAACCCATGGAAGCTGATTAGAATCATAGAATCATTTGGGTTGGAAGGGACCTCTGGAGGTCATCAAATCCAACCCCCCTGCAGTGGGCAGGAAAATCCCCATCTAGATCAGGTTGCCCAGAGCCCTGTCAAGCCTCACCTTGAATGCCTCCAGGGATGAGGCCTCAACCACACCCAGGGCAACCTGTTCCAATGTTCCACAACCCTTGTAGTGAGGAACTTTTCCTAATATCCAGTCTAAATCTACTCTTCTCCAACATAAAACCATTTCCCCTTGTCCTTTCATTACAGGCCTTTGTAAACAGGCCCTCTCCAGCCTTCTTGGAAGTTCCCTTTTGGTACTGGAAGGTCACTAGTAGGTCCCCCCGAAGCCTTCTCTTCTCCAGGCTGAACAATCCCAGCTCCCTCAGCCTATATTCACAGGAGAGGTGTTCCAGCCCCCTGATCATTTTCGTGGCCCTCCTCTGGACCCACTCTGCCAGGTCCATGTCCTTTCTGTATTGAGGGCTCCAGAACTGGACACAATATTCCAGATGAGGACTCANCATAGCTCTACAACTTGGCCAGTAGAATGTTGTGGGGACTGTGTCAAAGGCCTTGCAGAAGTCCAGATAGATCACATCCACAGGTTGTCCCTTGTCCACTGAGGTACTCACACTATCATAGAAAGCCAGTAGGTTCACCAGACAGGATCTGCCCTTACTGAAGCCATGCTGACTGTCTCTGATCACCTCCCTCTCCTCCATGTGCCTTATCAGACCTTCTAGGAGAATCTGCTCCATGATTTTCCCAGGCACAGAGGTGAGGCTAACAGGTCAGTAGTTCCCAGGCTCCTCCTTTACACCCTTTTTGAAAATGGGTGCAACATGCCCCTTCTTCCAGTCACTAGGGACTTCACCTGAAGGAATCCATGGGCTTTGATTCTGCACTGCAGTTAATAACCAAAGCAATCACCTGGTTTGTTAAGGTGTTTTCAAAAACACTTGTCTATTGCAAATATATAAATGTTGATAATGTGAAGTTTAACATTTATTTTTTTTTATCATTTGTTGTTACAATCTTTAGCTCCATTTGCATTGTGTCCTCAGACTGGAGAATGTTTGTATGTGTATCTCCTAAGATATGGCAGGAAAAACTAGTTAACATGCAAAACATTTCAAAGTAAGATGGCACAACACAAATGCCTGAAGCAATTGAAGGCAAATATCTGCTTTGTTCTGATCTCCTAAGCCCCTGGCACTTTCTAACCGGTGGCAGTATAAGAATCCACTTAACATTGCTCTTTGTTCCTACCTTGCTCTTGCTACTGCTGTATTTTGTTCCACAATAACATTCCGAAACATTTTGCACATGAAAAATAATGAGGAGAAAATGAAGTATATTATTTGACTGTTGCAGCTGTATACGTTAATCTGGAATACATTAATACATTAATCTGGAATATACATAAAACCAGGAATAATTACTTATGCACATTAATAATGATATGGAACAGGTTCTGAAGTCAGTCATGAGGAAAAGTTGAGAGTTGTATATTGTTGTGCTGCAAAGGAGGCAATCCTCATATGTCATAGGATGTGTGGAACAAACTCTTTGTATTGTTGATAAGGCTTCAACTATGCTGCAAATGAGCATAAGCAAAATTTAAGATTTAAGATTTCTTTGACTGGATTGTTCAGAAGTCTGACAAATTCAAACCAATTTTAAACCAAAACTTTATCAAACTGGCATTGATTGACAATATTTTTTGTGCTATCAGTTAGTTCTTTTACATTATCAGTACTTATCTCCACCTATATAAAACTGTTAGTTCTTAACACTTGTACCCTACATTAGCTGGGAACATTCAGCACTAGGGTACCAGTGTTGTTTATTTAGCAGAGATAACTACAGGCCCAGGTGGTTCTCAGTCTCCAGGCTTAATTTCAGACCCTGCTCCTTTTATTGTTCTTTGTTAATGCCTGCTATGTATGACTGCACAGATCTCTGTTTGATAGGTTAGTGGTCAAACTGCTCATACTCTTCAGTAACACACTCAAATGTTTTATTTAGCTATGCCAGCACAATGTAACAAAATAGTTAGAAATTGCTTGTTCACGATATTTTAATATACATATATTTCAATTCAAGCTAGTATTAATTATATCCTAATTAAGGTATAATATATAGGTGTCACAAGCCTCTGCTTTGCTCACAGCCAGAAACTTGTGTCTTGTTTTGGGCATGACATTTAAAGAGAAGTGGATTTGGCACTGAAAATTTAAAAAAAAAAAAAGAGCAGTGGAAATGATCACAGATTTAGGAAACATGGTTTATGAGGAAACTTTGGTAGATCTGGGATTGTTTAGTTTAGGATTTTGTCTTTTTACCCTTGTACAACTTCTCCAAGTGTTATTAAGCATGGCTGGAGCACTTGTTAGCACCAAGCTTGGCAACAGAGCACCTGGGACCTGTAGGTATTGCAGAAAGCACATCATCACACCTAGGCAGTAGCCCTCAGGAGGGTTTCACAGGATTTATAGCAGACATAAAGCTTACAGGATAAAGTGTATTCCTCATACATGCACACAGATGTGTGTATGATGACTCAGCTAGAGGACAAAGTGTGGGAGGGTAGGAGAATACTGGAAGATCCAGAAATCCCAACTGTCTTGAGATTTCCATTGTGATTTGTCTGTCATCACTGTAATCATGTACTTCAAATCTTCTTTCTACAGTGAAGTGGAGCAAAATAGAATTTTTGTGAAGAAAATAGTTTTCAGTAAATGAGTTGCAGAACTCTAATGCACCTGCACAGTAGTTCACAGTGTGGATTTTGCTGACTGTGCTCTTGCCTGGATGGGTGAGTATGTGTCAAAACAAGCTTAGAAGAGAAATGGGCACATAGGAGATACTTACAAGGCCTTTGTTGGGTACAGTCTGAAAATCACTTGGGGTCTGCTGCGGCCCCTGGTGCGATAACTGTGCCGACAGCAGAGGGAGCATTAAACTCATTGCCCATGGGAAAGTGTGGGGAGTGATANCAAGGTTATAGCTATTTATTTGCTATTTTTTCATATATTACAAATAAATATTCTCATCTTGTTAATATTACATTTAAAATAAATAGCCTACTTTGTTCTTGCTTGGTATGATACTAGACTTAAAAACCTGTGTCATATTCTGTGCATGCACCCATTCACACGTATGTCCACTATGACTTTTTTTTTTTGTTAAAATATGCAAGAGCTAAAAAAATGTTAGAGTTTGCAATTTTTCTAGCAATTAGGAACATGAGTTAAATGTCTGGGTTAAGAAAACTCTGTCACTGTGGTGTGTAAACCTAGACTTTCACGTTGTAAGAGTATATAAGGACAGGGGAGTAAAGCCCCTTTCAGTATAAAAATCACTATCTTTGTTCATGATGTGCAAGTCTTTTATGTCTGTCTTTTTGCAATTCAATATTTATATTTCACAGTCTTCAGTGAGACTTCCATGCGCTTACCTGAGTTAAAAATAGGACTTATAATCTTTAAGATATTACATAAACTAAAAATTGAGGGGGAAATCTGTACCATTCTTTCTTCTGTAGGAAATTATTGTTTTTGCAAGAAGACTATTGTCTTTCTGCACATCACCTGGACATTTATTTCTTTATGGAAAATTTTAAAAAAATCATTTACATGCCACTCGATCAGGCAAGCTCCTCCTTTTCAGTATTCTGTCCTACCCCAAAAATATCTTGGAGTTGACAGATTAGTCTTGCATAGATCTAATATTATTTCTCAGGAGATTGAAACAAAGGAAAAGAAGTATTTATAGTCTATCCTCATACATGATATGACCATTAGATAAGAAAGGCTAGACTTTAGCCTGTAACCTTTCTCTGCTATAAACCAGATAAAGATCTTGGACTGATCTGTACTCTACTCCTGTGAAAGCAGTATGAACCATTGAGAATGCTTAAATCATATATACTTTTTCATCTGCACAGCTTGTAATGCTAATCTGAAGTTTTTTCTTGGAAAACATTCAAGTAGACAGAAATGTAACTGCCCCAGTAGTGAAGCCTCTGAAATTACCACATATGCTCTGACCTTGCTCCCCAAGAGAGGCTTTTATAAGGAAATTCATTTCACCTATTAATATAAGCTTTTTCCTTCTTCCTCTCTATGCTAGAAAATCTGACACAAAGAGGTGGAATGCTGTATATATAGAGCAATTATCCTACATTCATTTTTAATAAGAACTTTTCCATGGACTTCTATTGCTTTAGCCATTGCATGTTTCCTACTTTGTCAGTTATCTGTTGCTGTTTTTCTCCTCTTTTTCCTCAGCAGATGTCATCTCAGCAATATTACAACTCTTTTTTAACTTTCTTCTCAGTTGAACAGGGTTTTTTTTTGTTCGTTTTTCCATTGTGGCTTTTGAAAAGTCTGTGTATCTTTAATTATTTTTAAGAAAACAAAGTCTAAACAAGTAGTAAGTACATTTTTAAATACTATCTTATGCCCTCTCTTGGCAGTAATAGTCAATTCTAGACTGCTTTAGCAAGAAGTATAAAAATGTGAATGACTACAATCTGACTTGGTCTTACTGCCTTGAGTTCTAACAGATAAAACTAGAATATATAGCTGCTGAAGCTTATTAATAGAGGGTAATTTACATATTCATAAGGATCTCATTGTACTCAGTTAATGTAAGATGAATGAGAAGAAGCTTCAGAAGACATTAAATAAAGTCTTGAATTCAAAATTTTTGCCTTAGTTTAATTTTTTAGAATTCCTTTAGGATAGTATCAGCTCATGGTATCTTATTCCCCCCTCTTTTTTTTTTTTTTTTTTTTTTGTGTGAGAGGTTAATAAGAATAAAGCCTACTATTTTATTCCATCTCAGTTGTAATTTTTAAAAAAATCATTATATAAAGGAATTTGGAGCTATTGTTTTGTATTTTGATCTTTAAATATCTGATTAAAATGCAATAAACTTGCAAATCGTTACAAGGGAAAGATACACATGTGCAAAGAGTAACATTCTGTATTTTTGCAGGACTCTTGGAAAATTATTAGAGCTCATGCTGCAGTAGAGCAAAATAGAGATTTCTTTTCTACATTAACTGTTTGATATTAGATCCTGATCCAGCCAGTCATGTAAGTGTACACTTGCTGTGCCTGAGTTGTCATTAGTAAAATGAATTTGCAAGTATACATAAAGGATATAAGATTCTTTACATATTTCATATATTATATATAGTAGTTGTATTAGTAGTGGTATTTTCTTTGTGAGCATCCTTTTAATTAAAGTAAGCTGCTTAAAGCTTGTCTAATTTTTAGTGGAAATAGCTTGTTTTGTCAGTCGTAATCTGATTTCAATGTGGAGAAGATAGTCTCTGCAAAAAGCTCAAGATTTTAGACAAATTTCATCATCCAATAAACATAAATTTGACAGATGGAACTTGCTGGCGTAGGATCATTTCACTCTTATGATTCAAAATAGATCAGATATTTTTGTAGACAGTATCTTCAGATCCGCTACCTAGAATGGAATTGACAAATACAGTGAAATCCCATAAACTGTTTACCAGCTGTAGTCAATGATATGGTTTTGATATTCCTATATATTTGTGTATGATACAACCAGAAGGAAGAATTACATGCAGTTAATCTAATACTACCAATGTCACAGATCACATTGAATGATTCCAGTCTCCAGCTGACAGCTTTGGTAGAGTTGCCCCGTATTTTTCAAAGATACCACTTCTAAAGACTTTGTTGATAAAGAACCCATCAGACCTCTAAGCATCCTGGACAGAGAAATTGATTGGTAGTAGACAGAATGTACTTTCATTTAAACCATTTGGTGATCTTTCCATTATTTTTTTAGATAAACTTAACTATTACAGTAGTAATTTTTCCATGAGCTTCAAATTAAATGAATGACTGCAGATCTAACAAGCATGATAAAGCTGCAGATTACAATCCAGATTTGGTGGTTACTTCTCTGGTTATTGGATATTTTGTGTAAGAAGAGACTGTGTGGTTGGACTTCATCCTGAGGTAATCTGTTTAACAAAATTCTGATTAAAAAAATCTGATTAACAAAATTCAAGCTAAGCCATCTGTATGTACATTAATAAAAAAAAAGTGAGATAGATGTGAAATCTAATAAAGCCATGGATATTTAGATTTGCCAAGATGTGCAACAGTACTTGCAAAACACTGTAGAATGAGTTTGTCTAAACTTATTGACATGATTTATCATTTCTCATAACATTAACGTTGAAGAGAATTCTGGTTAATATACCCTGAAAATTTTCTAGGAAACAAAGGTAATTGCTTCCAGCTTGTCACTAAAACTGCACAAAAATTTCATATTTTGAAAAGAAAGGATCTACATTAAAATATTTGGCAAATTTACATAAAATCTTAATTACATTAAGAAGGGAGAATATAATATTTAATTATTCTAAACCCAGCAAGAAATAACAACTTATTCTTCCTTTTAATTCACATTAATACCATTTTATCTCTCTACTATGCCATAAATCTAGCTGTGGGCTGTTCAGAAAACTGATATAGCAGAAGCAAAAAAGGCAGTAGTAGCGAAATAAAAAAATTGTATAATATCTTGCACCCCTACTCTACAGTTATGTCATATCTCTACAGATTCATTAGCTGATTTCAGGCAGCAGGTATTTTGTACTTCAAATCACATCAAAGCAGTTTTCTTTAATGCCTTCAAATATTTGTTTACGCAGAAGCAAGGAATCAAACACTCTGTCAGAATCAGAATCGCAAACAAAACCTCATTGTAGTCTCCAAGCCACTCTCAATAATATTTGAGATGTCCTGGCAGTCAGGTGAAGTCCCTAGTGACTGGAAGAAGGGGCATGTTACACCCATTTTCAAAAAGGATGTAAAGGAGGACCCTGGGAACTACTGACCTGTTAGCCTCACCTCTGTGCCTGGGAAAATCATGGAGCAGATTCTCCTAGAAGGTCTGATAAGGCACATGGAGGAGAGGGAGGTGATCAGAGACAGTCAGCATGGCTTCACTAAGGGCAGATCCTGTCTGACAAACCTAGTGGCTTTCTACGATAGCATGACTACCTCAGTGGACAAGGGACAACCTGTGGATGTGATCTATCTGGACTTCTGCAAGGCCTTTGACACAGTCCCCCACAATATTCTGCTGGCCAAGTTAGAGAACTATGGANAATGGACCTGGCAGAGAGGGTCCAGAGGAGGGCCACAAGAACGATCAGGGGGCTGGAACACCTCTCCTATGAATATAGGCTGAGGGAGCTAGGATTGTTCAGCCTGAGAAGAGAAGGCTTCGGGGGGACCTACTAGTGACCTTCCAGTACCAAAAGGGAACTTACAAGAAGGCTGGAGAGGACCTGTTTGCAAAGGCCTGTAATGTAAGGGGGCAATGGTTTTAAATTGGTCAGGAGTAGATTTAAACTGGATATTAGAAAGAAGTTCCTCACTACAAGGGTGGTGGAATACTGGAACAGGTTGCCCAGGGAGGTTTATGATGTCTCAGTTATCTCTCATTCTGACACTTTAATTAGAAACCTATACTTAATGCTCTTATCTTTTCTATTCAGTGATAAGTGCAAGTAGCAGTTCAGTCAAGGTTTCTAAAGGCATTCAGACACTTCAAAATGAAGATAGTACTGTAGTATGGTTTATAAAATCTCATAGAAATTAATCAGGAGTTGAATTGCCACGTGCTTTTGAAAATATCACTGCTGCCTACTTAGCAGCCCCAAACCCCAAAATCTGAGCTTTATCAGCTATAGAACAAAAATAAGGGTATTTTTTTATCTTAAATTCAATAGAACTGCATACCCCTTGAAACTTTATCTTGTTGTTTATATCTCTGATTCAGATTGTTTTGTTGTACATGTAACAGTGCAGTAAGGATCTTCACATGCATTAATGCAATTCAGTGCAATTTATTTTTCATAGTGGCTTTTATATCATATACTGTGAAGCTATCAATTTTCTGAATGATAGACCATCTGACATTGAGCAATGCACAGTAAGGAAAACATGTTTTGTTTTGGGAATAGATCATTTGTGACATTTTGGGAGGAAAAAGTAGTCATGGTGGGCTGACACTGGCTAGGTGCCAAGTGCCCACCAAAACCGCTTCATCACTCCCTTCCTCAATTGGATAAGGGAGAGGAAATATGACAAAAGGCTCATGGATCAGCTAAGGACAATGAAGATCACTCTGCAATTACTGTCACAGGCAAAAGTCTTGACTTGGGGAAATGAGTTTAGTTTATTTTTTAACCAAATCAGCATAGGATACTGCGAAATAAAAAATAAATCTCAAAACACCCCTCTCTCCCTTCTTCCTGGGCTCACCTTCACACTAAATTTCTCCATCTCCTGCCTCCTCCCCCTCAGCAGTGCAGGGCTGGGGAATGGGGATTTCTGTCAGCTTATCACACCTTACAGGCACAGTCTGAAAATCACTTGTGGTCTCCTGTGGCCNCCTTATCTCTGCTGCTTCTTCCTCCTCAAGGTGAGGATTCCCACTTTACATATGTGTGTGTGAGGCCATTTGACCTTGACTCTTATTACAACAGAGGAGAGAAGTCAGCACTTTTAGGGTGCCAGTCATCTTGATTTCTTTACACTGATTGCCTTAGTATGAGATTAATTACACCCAAAATGTGCTCATTTGTCTGGTTGATGTAGATGTTCATATTTGATCAGATGTATCTCTCTTCCAAGCCGGAACTGTGCGTATATAAATCATTCCCAACAATTAGGAAGTGAACTTGTGGTCCAAGTATATCTGTCACTCAAAGTAAAAAGATAATAAATTATCTATGAATAAATAATACATTTAAATAAACTCTTGCTAATTATCAAATAATGATAAATCAAATAATTTTGTCTTGTAATAGGGCATGTAATATAACATTAAAAGTGCTTATTTCCTTCCAGTAGAGGGAGCTTAGGAATACATAAAACATGTACACTCTCTGGCTTAATGTTTAATTAAAGTAATCTCAACCATAACATTGCAAGTATCCTGAAAAACCCCTCTTGATACTTGATTCTAGTTCATTTTCATTTCTTTATTAACAAATATTTTACAAAAATAATTGTATTATTTTCATCAATGGTATGAATATTTTCTTTCTTATATGAAATATTCCATCATGTATCTACTCCACTTTTACAACCAAGACCAATCCTTAATATAGGAAGCTATGTCCACTTTAGCAACTAAAGGAACATTTAAGCAAGACTCTCAAAAATTTAATTTCTGTCTTAATGCTTCCATTAACAGGATTGCTGAAATCTTTGATGAAAAAAATAACCATTTTCATGCAGGTGCCTAAC
The DNA here is from genome assembly GCA_013396975.1 of Bucco capensis. Lineage (NCBI taxonomy): Eukaryota > Metazoa > Chordata > Aves > Piciformes > Bucconidae > Bucco > Bucco capensis. Next base: position 207,460 of record VWZO01022747.1, read on the forward strand.
CCAAAGTGACCAAGATGTTAGGAGGATAGATGCAGTAGATCACATTCCAGACTTTTTTCCCCCTTTGAGAAGAACTAGGTGGCATTTCTATCACCTGGGAATTAGGAACTTTGAGGATCACTTATCAGCATCAGCACTAACTATTGATCTTCCCAACACTGTAGCTAAATTTCTGAAGCTCTCTGACTGTAGAACATCTCAGCTCTGCATCAAATGTCAGTGTCCATCTCTGCATTGAAAACAAACTGCAAGGAAAAGGATTCATTGTACTCAATTTATATCTGAATTGGTCACTGTAGTGCTCAAATTATATCATTTTTAAAAACAACAAATACTTATACACTAGACCACAAGTCAAATTTTATTTCATGTATATCAGATTGCTCAAGGTGAATAAGGTGAATAATACAGCTTATTTTCTTTTTGTAGAAACTACAGCCCAAAAGGTTGCTACCTGTGAGTGAGCAGAACCAAAATGTATGAGACAAGATGTAATCCAAAGGAAAAAAAGTACATTTCAGGAGCATGCCTTCCTGCTACAGAGGGATGATATATTGCTATGGATATAGCTGGTATTGCACTTCCTGCCACTACAGAGAAAGTTTATACTTCAGGGATTTTTCAAAGACAAATAGCAAGAACATGTAAATAAAATATAACCTGTTTACTTCCGTACTGGATTTTTTCCTTGGTAGGTCCTGTCTTTTGCTTCAACAAAATGACAGGCCATCACCCAAGAAGTTTATGTTCTTCAGAGTTTCATTTGTTCCTTCTGTCATAGCTGATGTGTCATTTTAAATGGTCTTCTTTGTTATTGATCTCAGAGATTTTTGGGGGAAGTAGAGAGATTTGTTACAAAACATGCTAGAAGGGCCTATGCAGCAGTGTTTTTTTCTGATCTCTTTCTGTGGAAAGAGGATAGTGAGAAAATGGATCCAGGAGAGACATCCATGTTGTGAAAATATAAGAAAGCTGACTTCTGCAAGTTCCTACAATCCTAAAGTGCTTTCTCAGCCATTAGCATTTCCTTTAACTGCTAAAAAATTAAAGAAATCTCTCTGTTCTTCCTTCTCATCCTGGCAGCTGCCAGAGCAATGGCACAGGCTCTTTGTTAGCGTGTGCTTGCCTAGCAGGCAGTGCTGTTTATGTGCTGCTCCCAGGAGGGATGTCTGGCTCTGCCTGCATGCACAATGCTCAGTGCCTCCCAGGTAGCAGCAGAGGGGAAGCAACCTGATCCAGCTCTGTTTCAGGGCTGACCAGAGGGTCTGCAGTAGCAGCAGCAAAACCTAACACATCCAAGCAACCACAGAGGCTGGGGAGTTCTTGTCTGAGCTCTTAGAAAGACAGTTTTCTTCCCACTTGATTCACATTTAGACAGCTACCCTCACAACTGGAAGGGGTGAGAAGTGTGTTTTGAAATGAAAGCCTGACCTTTGCAGAGGTGATGACATTTGCCAAGGGGAAGATGCTTTTTTCCTAATGTGTATTTTTCAAGGCCTGATTACAGCGTACTTTATATTGTCCACAGTTTGTAGGAGAGAAAGGAAAAGGAATGGGGAAGCAAGTATGCTTTTAAACATGCACACAAATTTGAAAAATAGTGCTGCAGGTGCAGCTGGCTTTAGGAATTAAAACTGGAGAAGGTTTCCAAAATCGTTAAGACAAATCCCCTCCTGTCACATACATTTTACTTTGTATTAGCACAGCAGCATCTTGATTTCAAATAAGCACATTCATATGCAGTAACTCTTCCTGTTGATCAGAGATGTATATTACACATTCTTCTCATCATGTAGCTATTGACTAATGGAGATGCACTGTGTTGTAGAACTTTGTCAGAGGTTTACTTTTCAAATAAAATTATTGTTCATTAGCTATCTAATTTGACAGAAAAGTATCAAATGAATAAAGACATATTTGTGAAAATATCATTCCTTCAGATGATGTAAACAGATGTAAGTCATTCGAAGCCAGTTTCTAAGCTAATATGCACCAATATACAACAGAAACTATTTTAAAAATCTAGAAATGTAGTTAAACTCTGACCATTATGAGTTTCTTGCTTTTCTTTCTGCTCTATAGTCTTTGTGATGATATGTGATATTATCTTGTATGCTGCAATAACAGACAGAAATTAATTACCTATTTATCCTGTTGATTAGAAGCACCATACTTAAACTGGCCTCCTTCTCATGCCTACTGTCTCACTTTTCCTCTTGATTTCCCTGTTCATACATTCGTGGCCAGCTGCAATAGTCCTGCCTGTATCTTAGCCTCAGACTGTGCTGCTAAAGTTTTCTGTGGCTATGATTAGTGATAGAGCTGGTGGTGTTCATACAGTTTTAAAGAAGAAGAAAAGAAAATAAGATGCATTTGTCAGTTGAAGTATTAAGCACTTTGTTCCAATCAGATCCCTTTTTAAATCTCTCCAGTAAGAAATTAATCTCCATTATTCTTATTTGTCCTTATATACAGGTATGATTGTGCAGGTAAGTTTTGGCCAAAAGGTATCAGCACTAGTGAAACAGATTAGCTGGTGTTGTTCATATATATATTATATATATGAACAAACAACATATAATTCTGACAATATTTGAGCTCCACCAGTTTCTTGGAAGTACTTGTTTTAGGCTTTAGCTATAGTGAAGGAATTCATTGCTCTGGTGTTAGATTTCCCCAGCTGTACGTCATGGACAGCTGTGATCAGCCCATTTGATCACAAGTGCTTTCAGCACACTTTCCATTTAAGGCTGAGCTCCTGGCCCATCCTTGGAAGTATGATACAGTTGTTGTCCTGCTTGTTTTGGATACTCCCCAGAGCATCATGATGAACTCCTTTGTTCTGATAAAGTTTGCACAAAAACTCACAGCTTTGATACTGCTTTCTCTTGTACTTAACATCCGATTGGCAACCATGGAAAGATGAAAAATTGTTGATATTGAAATGTTAATGATATGCATTTCATACATTACATAATGTCTGTTTAAGCCAATGTCCCAGCTAATTTCCAGCTATTGAAAATCTCAGCTCCTATTCAACCATACTGCTAAAAGTCATATTTTTTGATAATATTTGTCTTAAGGTATTCTCATCTTCTGTTCTTGCAACTGTGAGGGGGATTGAACCCACCCATCTAATCCAAGTATTTTGCCTGACCCAGCTGTGTTGCTGCAGCTTCATTGGTGGCACTGTGATGGGAATGACAGATCAACAACTAAGCTAGTATGCTGCTGAATTAAGGGCATATGGAAGTATAACTTCAGTCCCCCCCCCCCAAAAAAGTGAAGAGGAGGAAGAGGAAGCTTTGAATGTCTCCAGAGTGGTGCTTCCATTTTAGTTAGGAGTTAAAGCATGTCACTTGGGTAAAAGGGATCTTTGGGAACTGAAATGCACCATGTCTCAGCCTTGACTGTACATAAGTACTGTGGATGCCTCCTTTAGAAAGACAGCTTTGCTGGGGTCTTAAATTTTCAGTGCAGGTGGATGGATCACAGTTTTTTTTCTTTCTGTAGTTAAAGTGCTGCCCTCTCTGCAGTCTCTCAAGCTGTCTGAAAAGAATCACAGCTGAATGAAACAGCTACTGAGTAAAGCTGGAAACTCTGAGCAAACTAGTCTGTGGAGGGAAGCAAAGATCCCTTCAATTAACATCCTGGATTGTGAAAGGACTGAAAAATCTCAGAATGCTGATTTGTTCCTTTCCTTCTGAAACATCAAAGATAGGTGGTGGCCCCATTTCCCTGAGGCTTTCTATAGCAAAGAATTTGTCCCTTCAGTTCCTGGAGGCAAATATGCGCACCACAATAGGTCTTTGTTTCTTCAAGTAGCATCATTGCAGTTATTCAAACAAGGTATTTGGGGAAATGTTAATGTTCTAGCATGCATTATCTCTCCATTTGCTGTAAGAAAATATAGCACCAATATATGTCCTATTCTTCATCTTTGTGCTTAAGACCTGCTTCTGGTGACAGTGCAGACCCAACTTGATTATCCTTGACTACCTAATTTCTTAACATTTGTGTCTTGCCTTCTCATTATAATTGATTACAGTTCTTCTCTTCATGTCCAGCCTTTTGGTATTTGAATGTTTCTCCTGAGACAAAATTACTGATATATTTTTGTTTACAATCTTCCTTGAAAAAAGAACCATGTGATTAATAGCCATTTGTGCTTTCCCTAATCCTACATGATTTCCAGCTGGTAAATCACATATAAATATGATGGAAGTTGAAATAATATGTAAATATTAATTCTTGTATTTGATACTTAGACATTCTTGTGAAAGAAAACATATGAAGATGCATATAGGAGAAAATTTACTATTTATCATCACTTTGACAGTCACAGCTCCTTACAGAGAAGCACTTTCATGCTTTCTTGTTTTGCAGTTTATGGATGTTATTTAAACAAATGAGGTGAATAATATAGTAAAACAAGCTGAATATTCAAGAAAAACATGTAAAAATTCTTTATTTTCTCATAGAGAGATGTATTAATTTTTTATTACTGTTCCATAAGAAAAGTTGTAAAATATATTACTTCAGGCACTGAAAATAGACATCCCACAATGACAGAAAGAGCACTGCAAGAAAAAAACCTTTATTTTTTAAATGACCAGATGAAGACTGGAGAGACTCTTTTACCCATTTTACCCATTTTTATTGCCTATTGTTTCCCTCCCACAGCCAGTAAGATGAAGGAAAAGTGAATTGTGTAAAGCTCCCAGTAATTAAGTTGCCTTGAACTGGTGAGCTAGTACATGAAAAGATAAAATGACGACAAACTACAGTGCATTCTGCCCCAAACTACCTTCATTATGTTTGTAATGCAGAGCATGAATGCTTTTAAATTAAAACAGGTTTGCTTGAATAAATTTAATCAGTGTGCACACAGTATGTTATTGCTCATTTTCAGAATATTCATGTCTAACTCTATATCCTTTTAATTTTTGCTGTTAAGAGTTTTCTTCCTTTAAATTTCTACTGTCCATAGTCTTTTCCAGCTTTTGATGTTGCATTTATGAAGAATGGCCACTAGAGTGCTGCAGGTTTCCATTGAAACTGGAGTTGTGTACATTTACCCTCAGTATTTCAGCTTCAAATGTATTTTTGACATATCTATCATATGTATGTTTTTAAAAAAAAGTAGATTCTGGTACTAACTGTATGCATAAAATCCTTTAGGATGGCTATGCATATAAGAAAGCTCATACCTGATATTTTTGTATGTATAGAAAAGAAAGGTATGACTGCTTACTAGATAGTCTACAACTGGATCATGATATAGAGGATGCATAGTTGCATTATATGTCATTGTCTAAAATTTTAGAGGGCTACCAAGTAAACACTGTTAAATACCTACTGTCATGTTCAAGCTGTCTATAGCATAACTGATATAACTATAATGAGTGTTTTTGTGTAACTTATTAGTTATCCTCGGGTCTAGTGTTCATTTCTGAATCAATACCAACAGAAGATACAGATAAAGCTTGTTTCTGAAACTTGTTTGAGTGCCAAATCTGTCAAGCAGAACCAGTCCAACAAGGAGTCACAGTTTTCTGTGCCAAAAGGGATATGCCCACATTCCCTAAGGTAAGCCCTGAATCCAGTAAGAAACACTCACCCCTGTCTTAGCACCATACTTGTTCCTCCCTGCAGTGATTAGCTCCTTTCATGGCAGCAGTTGTAAGAGTAGTAGCCTGACCAGGAGAGATGACACAAGACCCTCTGATAAAGCCTATTAAATGTTGAGAAGAAGGCAAGTGTAATCTTATGTTTCTGTGGTTTCAAGGTTGACCTTGGCCCTGTCTAGTACAGTAAAAGCCTCTTGGTCAGACTGCTTCATAGCCACAAGTCAGAGGATGAAGGATTGAAGTAAAAAAAAAAAAGGCAAAAGCAGTTTGAGATACTACAGTTCTGACTGTCTGGTTTAACTCAGTCTAAAAGATCTATTAAAAATATCACTTTAAAGCTACACGAAGACAAGGCCAAAATATTACTCAAAGGTTAGGGAAGGAAAGATTAAAGTCAGGATGTCTTGTCAGAAAGAGACTGATACTGAAGTGAAGATGAAAACTGAGCACTTCCAGCATCCTCTGAGGAGTCTGTCAGGACACAGCATGGGAAAGGGAGAGACTGCTGGAACAAATAGATTAAGAAATGCAATAATGGTTGAAAATTTGGACAAGCTGGCATTGCAAAGCACTTCTACAAAAGAAAGCTTAAAAAAAAAATCCTCGTAAGACCCTGAAATATGAGGACTGAGGTTACTGTAACTATGACGACCAGTAAAATGGACAGAGGAAAAGAACCAGCAAAGAAAACCGAAACCAGAATAATTTGACACACACATGCTTTTTCTGATCACTCAGGGGAACAGAAGAGTGGAGGGAAGGAGAAAAAAGCATTTCAGTGATAATCAGAGAAGGGCAGGTTTTCTTTTACCTTCCTCCTTTAGCTTGTATTAAAATCCTTTCACCCTCTCTGTCTTAAATTGGCAGTGTCAAACTCTGCTGTAAAGTTAATGAAGGATGTGGTTTTAAAGTGTTTGATGTTTAATATATCTTTAAATGTCATTATGTGACAGGAATTTCTAGCCATGTTGCTAAGTTTTTCATCAACCTTACAGTCTTCTTGTCCACTTTTATACTGTTGTTGCGTGGTGAACTCAAAGACCAAGTATGGCAATTTTTGCAAATCCACTGATCTAAGGCTATGTCAAACACATAGATTAATAAGGATCCTAATCACCAGTGCAGAAATAATCCATGGAAATCTATGAGAACACATTGGCTCAGGAATATAACTAGTATGCCAAATTCTTCTTACATTCAAGTGCATACTGGCTCATTGACAGATCCAATGATAGATTTTAATTGATTTTGTATTTTAATGGAGAACTTAATCACCAGTGATTGTGCTGAGGGAAGGGAAAGTGAAATAGTAATGCTCTATGTCCTAAGGAAGGAGCAAGGGGAATTTACAACCCTAATATTGGCATAGAGACAGGGAGCTCTTTACAGCCACATGAACACCTGTAAAGTCAAAGATGACTTGTCTGGGCAAAACAGACCGGGTCTGTAGAGTAATTTGAAGGGACAGAAGTCAAAAGGGCCCAGCACCCTTGTTGCCACACTGGCTCATGTTCTGTACAGTGTGTCACATCAAAACATATGGTTTCAAATGTTTCTGGTTTAGGTTGGCTAGGAAAACTTCTTAGCAGAAGGCATTGTCAAGCCATCACAAATGAGAGTACTCCATATTTTTTAGGAAGCAAGGCAACCGTTTAACCACAGCAGAGTTTTTAACCCTTGAAAAGTCTACGTTGGTGCCAATAGGTACTTCACAGAATTTTTCTTCTGGGTGTTAGCAAAGTTTGATTCTCAGTAATAGTTTTCTGTTGCAAGACTTCTTAAAACAACAATATATGGCTTTGCTCAGCTTTAAGTACCAATTTGATCTCTTTCAAGGCAACCAATGTTCAGACAAATCAATCTAACTTTTCCAGTGTTTGTGCTAAGCTTCTTCTCAGAGGAAAGTCATGTGTTCACCTTATTGTGCTGTATCTGTTGCTAGAAGTGGGGTTAACCTTGATCTCTACTTTTTTTATAAGTAATTAAGTCCAGAATGTGAAGGGGTAGTGACATGAAAAACAAGGAATAGGCCTGTCGAGGTCTTCTCATAGGTTATTATACACTTGGGATCAGTGCACTGATAAGATCACTGTTTAAAAATTTATAAGATTTTGACTTTCATGACAGAGTGACAAACTCTTGTCTATATGTACTTAGGACTCTGTGTATATACCTTTGAATAACATAAGCACTGCATCTGTTGCATTTCAAAAAAGGTGTCAGAAGGGATTGTCTGTTCAGAATAAAGATGTTATTTTACCCTTTTAATCCAGGACTAGTTGAAAGTCCATGCACTCTGTAAACTCCTAATTCCCCCAAGTGGCTTAAATTGCCTGACACTTTACTCATAGCTGGATTTCACTCCAGGTGCAGTAGTAAGCAATTGCTGTAGGAGCTCTAAGCAAACTGAAGTGCAATACTTAAGAGACTGTTTTGTGGAGAGGAAGAAGGAACAAGAACCAATGATCATGAAAAGTGTGTTTAGAAATACTTAGTGTTTTGCCACTAAGTGCAGAAATCCCTTAGGGCCAAATTTGTGTTGTTAGCACTCATATTCAGTTGGCCTCTATATGTGAGTAATTCTCAACATTGGTTCTGTTCTAAACATCTGCCTGTATGCCAAGATTTTAACTGACATGTTTCTTCAGCAGGATCTTTAGTCAGACGTGACTACATATTTTCCTCTTTCCCCTTACTCTGTAATCTTCTTTTCTGTTCTGGGTAGATCTCCTGGGTTGGTAATATGGGGATCATTACTAAAAAGTATCTCTTTAAATTTCCTGATGTTTGTTACACTGAAAAAAATCTGTGAGGTTTAGACACTAAGCAAAATCTTTACAAATTGCAAGGCTCTCTGATTTACCAGAAGCCCAACAAATGTTTTTCATATCTATTTAGAATAACAGTGCAAAGATAATTGTTTCTCCTCCTTTTAACCATATCGCCTCTTACAGTGTATTGCTTCAGTCATTTTTTCTGCTTTCTAATGTAAAACATAATACTCTTTTTCATTTTCAGGGTCTTCCATTATCTTTCCTATCCTATCTATCATTCCACATTCATCATGAAGATGTCAGTCCTGTCCCTGAGTCTCTCATCCATCTCATTCTTCACGTAATTTTCTTTCAAAATATCTTCCTTCCTCCTTCCCCAGTGTTTCCAATGAAATCCCTGACAATGACTACATTAAAACTTTGCTGATCTTCTTTAAAAGTCCCTTAAATTTCTCTTTTTGGTATAACACCTGCAGGATTTTCACAATGGCTAGGTACCACTACTATTATGTTAAGTTCTGAAGTTTCTTAGTTTCTTCAGATTTTCATTCTCTGTCTGTCTCTGTACACAATTTCTTATATTCAAATTCATAATTCCTGGTCTACGGGGCAAAGATCACCTCTTTGTTTGGTGCTTACACTAGACTTAGAATGATGCAGTCCTGGAAGCAATGCTCATCTCTGACTAGTAAAATAGAAAAAAACCCAGAAGTGGTAGAAAAAGCATATTTGAAGAAAGAACTGGCTGTATTCTTTGGCAAACACCTGTCATTTTCTGAGACCCAAAACGTACAGTAAATTTTCAAGTTACAGTTGGTTACACTTAGACCAGAAAATGTGTCATCGTGTTCCAAATTCATTTACTTTAGCTTGTATGAGTGCACACACCTGTTGAACAGTCATGCCAGAATACTCTACTAAATAACTTCTTTACAAAAGTCAAGTCTCCAAGAGAGCTGTATTTTTAAAAAATGCTGTGTTACTAGATTTTGGAATCGTGTGGTCTAGAAATTGCACCAGAGATGCAACAGTTCCTTACTACAATACCATCAATTATAATGCAGGTTTTTTTAGAAGCTCCAGAGGAAGAAAGGGCCCTATAATGCAGTCAATTAAATTTCTACTTGTGATTGATATAGTAATCTCAGAGAAGACCCATTAGGTCTGTTGATGAAAGCATAGTATGAGAAACACTTCAGTTCTTAGTAGTATTTGCTGGATTAGAATAAGTTATTTTTCTGAGAAGTGGAAATAAAATGAAGTATATTCTATTTTTGTTCCACATATGCCCTCACACAGTACAAAATATTAATTTTGTAAGGTGAAAAATATGCAAAAAAGATCTCAAATTGCTAATCAGTACATACTGAACAAAAACTAAAGACATAGTAAAGGAAACATTAAATGCGAAGCTAGCTAGAAAAATTCTGTAACCATTGAACATTTACAAATTTTAATATAAGTAACAACAAAAGTTGTTGTTAAAGGTACTCTTTTCTAAAAGCAAAAGGAAAAAATAGCTTAAAGTATATTTGTGTCAGTCAAAAAAAAAGTAAAATCACACTGTTCAATAAACAAAAGTAGAATTTCTGTCTGAAAGTGAAAATTAATTTACAATTACTCTTCTAACAAAAACTATAAAAAGACTCATTAATATGTTCTACATTGTGGAACATTTTATTAATGAGAATTTAGTTTTAAACCCATGCCTTTAAAATCCAAACCAACTTTTTACAGAAGAGGTGTTTGATCCTATAAAAACCTTCTGTGTGCCCAGGCCCACTGAATTCCAACAAAAATTTTCAGGAGTAAATTATAGTACAGATATTTAAAACTATAGACAAATATAATAAAAACAAAAGCCTAATTAAAGGATAGCTAACCCACAAACTTTGTTTTGAGGTGATAGCAATTAACACAGAAATGTAGCTGAAATTGTCTTCCCAACATAGGCCTAACTTTAGAAGACCTTATTTATAAAACTTTATTAAAATCCCTTTCTCTAACACCTCATAGTATTTTAGAGTTGCATTTTCCTGTGAAGCTTGGTAAAAAACAATGGAAGAATTTATTTCACAGTCATAATGTTGAATTTAAATAAAATGTAGTTTTGAATACACAGTTGTAACCTAGCCAATGAAAAGTTTGTTGTCTCAGTCACAAATTTCATACATAGCATTTACAGCGATGAGGCTGAATGAGAGTTTCTTGACTGAATGCAAATTAGTCTTGGTCCTTCTTGTGGTCATCCTGTCTTTCAGCATATGTCCAAATCCCATTCCAACAAGATTACCTTGTTGGAAGATGGGAGACTCTTCTCTCACAAGTAGTGCTTCCAGCAAGAGTCAGGAAAGCAGCTTGATGCCACTGCTGCCTGCTCAGTGGGTCCAGCTAGAAGGATATCTTGAGAACAAAGGCAGAAAGGTGCCAGAAGAGAGAGCAGCCACTGATGCCAATAAGGCTTCTCAAAATCTCTAAATTGTGTTGAGAAGCACATCCTAGAAGGGATGAGAAGATCTATGTAGTGTCCCTGAGGCTACACCAGAGCAGGGACGGTTGTGGCCCTCAGCTTCGTAATTTCATTGCCACATGCTTCACTAATGTGCAAATGCAGTGGACAGTGGCCAAATATACTCAGAGAAGATACAAGCGAGGAGGTAAAAGCAAGTCTGAATCAGATGCAAGCCTCAGAGAAATTGTTCTCCTGTGTCTATTAACTGTAAAATATTTAGTTTCTTGAAAGCCCACAAATGGCTTGGGATTAATTAATTACCTTAAGTTCATAGTGCTGCCTTCCTGAATTTTTGTCAAAATAAATATTGATTTATAAAGTTTTAAATACCTAAAAATGCCTAATCTAGTTCATATCTTAGACTTGATTGTTAGCTAAGTTCTAAGTGTGAATACTCTTTAAGCACCTTCATTATCGGCAACAACAAGCACCGGAGAAATTTTTCCTGAAAAGTATGTACCTATGCCTTTTGCACTCTAATTGCAATACTGTTTCCCTTCAGTCTATGACAAGAATCTGAACCTCTACTTGACCACTTGACTGTACAGTAGTTCTGCTGATGTTTCCCATAACATAAAATTAAATACAAATACAAATGTTACTTTTTTCATGTTTAAAATCCTAATTAAAAATTAAATCAGTAGAGCAAAAGAAAGAAGACAGGATTGTGATTCTGTAATGGGAAGAACATTTAGTCTAAAACTGAAGACAAAAACTGTTGAATAATTGACTACCAAATCAAGGAAAAGTACTGTGTAGACATTTTTGTTGACTATTTATAATACAATACATTGCAGAGTTCCCAACCATATTATCAACCCCATTCTGACAAGTGATTTTGAGAAACACAGAAGCAGCAATTCTTGTCACTAGCAGTGCAAGCAGAGGAGACAAATGAGAGGGGAACAATTATTAGCAACTTTATTTAACAGCTGTAGAATAGAGGCACAGAAGGTGCCTGTAACTTGCCTGGGTATAGACAGGCCATTTTTTAACAGAATACTAATACTGATTGCCAGCCATGGCACAGCTACTCTCTGTGATTTGTTTCTGATGACCTCAAATTATAAATTTAGTAATGTATCCTGACCTGCAGAGCTCACTGTCTTAGAAGAAACAAAACAGGCAGAAAATGAAAACCACCTGAAGTCACAGCCTGTGTGTGGGTTCTGTTGATTGCTACCTCTAATCACTGCAGGAGTAAAGTGGTCATTAGCTGGATAGAAAGTATCAGGTAGAAATGGCTCTTCCATGGTGATCTGAGTGGAAAATGGCGTCACACAAGGCATAGATGTGTATCACACAAGGAGCTGAATTTAGGAGTGTACTGTGTTTTTCAACAAGCATATTAAGATATGAAGCAAATCCTTAACAAAATAGAATCGATAAGAAACCAAAACAATTTTGAAGAAGTAGCACCTTCTTACATTTTGCTACAGTGTATATATAGTGCTCAGGCACAGTCTGAAAATCACTTGGGGTCTCCTGTGGCCCCTGATGCCATAACTGTGCTGACAGCAGAGGGAGCATTAAACTCATTGCCCACGGGAAAGTGTGGGGAGTGATACCCATGCTCCTATAATCCTTGTATGGGTAGGATGAGCGCATTAGCCTTCTGGCAGTCATCCTAGGAGAGGGACAACTCTGATTCCAAACCCAGGCAGATGGAGCTCGTTTAGCCCTGTGAGGCCTTCCATCTAAGAGAAGGACACTCTAATAAAACCTCTGTCCTAAGGACTTGGCTGCCAGCGTCCAAGCTTGCTAGGCCCTGGCAGATGAACCTTAGGACTAAAGGGTGGGTCCAGCTCTGCGCATGCTGTGTCTCACCTAAAAAAAAATCCATTGCGCAGGCTCGAGGGTGCTATCTGCTATCCTCTTTTTATCAGCGCGCTTGGAAAAGGTGCTGATGAGGAGCGTGGGTGGAGCCCTCCCTGGATCTTCGTTTGCGAAGCCTAGCCATACATATATGTAGTGCTAGATTGCGACAATATTAGGGCTGACCCACTGAACTCAGCCCTGCTTGTATTTTCATGTTTTTGAAAAAAAAAAAAAAAAGGAACATGGCTCTATGAAACAGCTAAATTTAGTAAAGTGAGTAACATTGACTGTGAAAGTCAATGTTAGGTGCCCAGTGAATATTTTTCTGTTAAATTTAGTTATTGGCTTTCTGATAGCTATAACTGTGTTACCATTTTGTCATGACAGTGCCCCATCTTTACAATTTAACAGTATAGTGTAGAGTTTTAAAATGCTTTCAGTACAAACTGTCAGAAAACTTACCTATGGTAATGTCTTTGAGAAGAGGTATGGAAATGTGGATGGTGATCAAAAATTATGTTAGTCCAATGTCTACACTATGAATATAGTAGACTATGAAGGTAGCTTGAAGCTATTTTAACTTCCTCAATCATTTCTGTGCCAAAGAAAAGGGTGGCAGATTTGACAAGTCTGCACAGACATAGATTGCGATTATATGGAAAAATTCAAAATTGTATATTGAAGTTTTTCACCAGAGATAAGCTTTAAGTACTTTCAATATCTTAAACAGTTTGATTTTCTGAAATGCTCACTCAGTGTATTGACTTCAGTGGTGACTATGGGTAGCCATTTTTTGGTGACCACCAGTCTTGACAACTAGCATTGAAAATGTTAGTTTAGATTGATGTAGAGGCATAATATCTCTTAGGCCTAGTTTTACCGAGGCTGAGCCATGCCAGAGTACCTCAGAGTTTACCATTGTATTTTGCCTTCCATATCTTAATGACTGTTCCTGAAATGCGTGCTTGACATTATCTACTCTTGCCATTGAGCACCAAGGAATAACAATACAAAGTAGCCTAAATGAAGAGCCTTCAAGAATTATAAATTTTGCCCACCCTGAAAAGCACATAAGACAAAATTTATCTCATTGGTACCTTCAAACTTGTATATTTTGTTGGTAGCTCAAATCTCCAATTCTCTGGTACACTGACTTGTTTACAGTAGTTTCTGTATGATAGTAGCTAATTGACATTACCAGCAGGGTATGTAACAGTTATGGCTGCTCTCTGTTGATTTCAATAAAAACAGGAATGATTCATGCTGAGGTTTTACTATGTGGTCGTCAAAACACAACACAATATTATTAAAACAGTTAATGTTAATTACTCATCCTCTTGAACCAAGTAGCTACAGCAGTCAAATTTTAGCTTTTGTATATATTCTAAGAGTGTAATATCAAAGTAATAAAATATTTTTTTAGAACTCTAAAGCTTCATTAGTTTTGATTTTTTGTTTTTAAATAACAGGCACCAGCCTAAGAAATTACTGAGAATAAAGATGTGGAAAAAAAAAAAAGTTCCAGACTTCTTTTTTTCTCCATTTTTCAAAAAGTAGATTAAAATTTTTTAAAAATGTATAGATTCATTGTCTTACATAATACAGATTCAGAAGCATCCCAATCTGGAACAAACAGAAACTCTCTGCTTTTCTGGCAAAACAATTTAGAGGGCACTGCATTCAGCTGTAAATATCAACTTACCAGGAAAATATCTACAAGATGTAGAGAATTCATTGGGGAACAAAACAAACAAAAAACAGCCCCCCCCCCCCCAAAAAAG
>VWZO01022747.1:221993-247485 GCA_013396975.1 Bucco capensis
CCCCAAAAAAGGACAATATTTAATAGGACTATTTCAAAACCAGACTGATAAATTAAAGCAGCAGTTCTTATTTCCTTCCTTTCTTCTCTGGTTACTGATTGTCAAAGTCTGCTACAAACATGATTTCTGGAGAAAAATGAATTAGTTCTCTGCAAATCACAGGTGTAAAGTAGTGTTTTGTGCAACGAATGGTTAGAAGATTGGGGCATTTGAGAAAAGTAAGGCAAGAGACAAATTGTCAGTGAAAAGTTATCCATAAAGTAATAATTTTTAGGACTTTCTTTACTGTGTGAAAGTTTTCCATATTAATCTCCCTATTCAGCTGTTTTACTTAACTCTTACACAAGTCTGTTGCCTTGTTCACTAGGATGTTTATTTGCAGATAGCTGTTTATTCACTGATGTCCAAAGGGATGAATCTCTTTAGGGCAGCAGCTGTCTTTCATACTGATACTTTTCTGATCTTTTTTATCTCTAATGTTATACTAGCAGTTGAGCACAAACTACATCTTGTAGCCTGGAAAAAGTACAATTACACATATATATCTACTCATACCTCAAGCAGACATTTATTTGTTTAAATTTACGGATTTATCATCTTTTCTCCATATTGGCTTCAGGCTAGCCAGGTCGACCCTTCTACCCTTTAATCTTTCTCATAATTATGAGAAAAATATCTGTTGAACATGATATAGCTTTTATATTTTCCATTTCATGCCACATCTATTTTCATATTTGTGTAATTTTCATCAATTTTTCCTAGAGGGAGAATAAGCCTGATTTTGTAGTCTAGATACTGCAAACTGATGTCACCAGCCTGTTAGATCTCTGTTAGATTCTGCATTACTATCAGTCATTCTTTCATAGTGAATCAGAAAGTTGTGAAGTGATCCATCATTCAAGTGTTGACGTTCCAGCTACACCTGAATGAGACAATTTTATGCTGAACTCCTTTTTATATATCTGAAATATTTACTAGACTTGAGGAAACAGGAAATCAGAATATTGAGAAAATGTTGCTGAAAATAGGCTTCCACTTCCTTGCTGTTACCACGTTATGTGACTAAGAGTAGCCCAGACAGTTAAATGTGAAGGATGAAACCCCATCAGTGGGAGTTTTGTCACTGATTTCAATTGAAAATGGAATTTGCTTGTGGTTGTGTCTCAAAATGTCAGTGTAGGAAATGAGCTTGACATGCTATTTATCCTAGAGGGATTAGAATGTCTCTTGCCACAGATCCACCAAAAATATATAGTATCATAGATGTCTCTCAAGTATGTCAATTCATTGATGCTAAACATCATCTATCTGATATATCCATTAACTTATTAATCTGAAAAAATAATCGTATTTTCGTTTTGGACTTCTTTTACTAAGTAGTAGCATGAAAATGTAATTAAATCTAGTCTCATTTATTTTTAAACAAAGCTTTCACAGTCCAAAATTCTTTATATATATTAAGTTTAGTACTAAAAGTTAGATTTTATTATTATAACTTATTATTGAAAGAATAGAGCCTCTCTTTCCTTTTCTCTTCTTTTCACAGCTAATGTCAAGAATTTTATTTGAAGAGGTTTCCTATATTGTGCAAAAAGCCTGGGAGAAGATGGTATATCTTTGATTCATAAACTAATTCCAAGCAGGCAATTCACTGTGTAAAGTTAATTTTGTAAGGAACAGATTAATCCTGATTTTGTGATTCACCTGGGAATATAATATGACTACTCTCTCTATTCCTACTTGAATTATAAGAGTATATTCATATTGATTTGCAACAGTCAAACCCATGGTAACATCAGTGTTCACTCTTTTTTGTCAAAATTTACTTCTAGTAATAATCTTTTGACAAAAACTAGAAGGCATTCAGTTGGACTAATCAGTATGTAATGCTCTGTAAATATGAATTTAATGTAAAAGATAAGTGACCACTACTTAGAAGCATCATATTAATTTTCTGTGTAGTGAAAATATCCCTCCAGATTCTGAGTTTTACTACTGATTACAAGAAAATATCAGTTGCATTCTTTAGCATAAATCAGGCATGTTTGAAAGAAAATGCCAACTAGCTAATACATTCAATGTAAGACTCTATATATGCAGGGATTTCAAGCTCATTTGAGAGATGTAAGAAAAGCAGCTGAAGTGGACTCATTTTGTAAAAAGTGAAACTATACAGGTGAGGAGTCAGGATTAAAAAAAAGCAAAAATGGAAGTAAATAAACTAATTGGGAAATAAACACTGGCCAGAATGATTACACAAAACAGCTTTTCTTCTATTAAGTGTTTTACTTCGGAGAATATTAAGAACAGTTTTAGTGTCTTCCATCAACAAGCATGAAATAGTACTGGAAGACATTGTAAAAAGTAAAATTTCTAATGGTATCTTAAACAATATAAATCAATAGTTTAATTGACAGCATAGTCAACAAGCCTCTGATTCAAAATAATTGTTCCCATCAGTAAACTCACTGCATTGCGATGCCATTCTTTGATATACAGAATAGGATCTAAACACTAAAGTCACCTAATTGTAGATGGCTCCCAGACAGGAAAATAGTTAATAATTATGCATTCTTTTATACCTTCTACAACATTGTGATCTTTAGGTTAGAAACAATTTGTTTTATATTCTGTAGAACCTGCCACTCATACTGTCAAAGCAGACATAAAGAAAAATCCACTTTAGAACATAACCACCACTTACGAAACAGAGGTAAAATCCAAAAAGGTATTTAAATGTCTCTAATGCCTGTATTTTGCATGAAATTTCCTCATACATTTAAAACTCTGTTCCATGTATGCCAAGGCATAAGTTTTTCTTCCTATCTGCCTTCTAAGGCCATCTGAGATTTATAAACTCTGGGTATTGGCACCTCTAAGGAATTTGGTAGAAATGTTTTAAGTATAATTAGAAAATGGCTTTGAGTTTTACACACACCATAACTTTTCAGTGAAAACTAATTCAGTGATGCCTAGAGTTTGGTATAATAACCTAGCCATTGCAATTCTTACTCTTACTTAGAAAATTACTGAATTTAGTTCTAGAACCGTTTCAACGTAAGTCTACAATTCCTGTTTTTCCATGGTGTGTCCCAATAGTCACAGTCTTTGTTGACTGCTAATTCTATGAAATGCAACTCTGTCAAAACACCATGGAACCAGCAACATGAACCTGGAAGGCAACAAGTAGCCTGTCTTTCGTAACCAACCTTTTGAACCGTTGGTCCGCAGACCCTCTTCTGGGGTGAGGGTGATCTTACAATCACAGTTTTAAGATTAGGTTTGAGGACATTTTTACTTCCAGAGAGCTGCTTGATGGTTTCCCAAATTCATGACTTCATTTCCCAGATAAAAATTTAAATTCCATTTCTAAATCTGGATGCTTGTCTGGTAGACATTTTGATGTACGTAATTACAGTGCTCAGTACATTTTTCTTCCTGCCTCCAAATTCCTGCATGGCATACAGAGAAAAGGAAAACTGAATATGAGTGTGTCAAGGGTTAGGGTTGGGCCAGTCACTAAACGAGTGACAGATGCTCTCTAATAACCCCTCTCCATTCCCAAAGGGGAAGAGAAAGGGGAAAAGGAAGAGAGACTTATGGATTGGAAAAGAAAACTAAATCTACTTTAATGAAAATAATAATGATGAAATAAAATATACAGAAATATATACAAATGAATATTGAACTCAAAGCCCTGATGGCAATTATATCATTGTCACCACTGATGCTCTCTGGCAGGCACTGGGGAAATCCCAGACAGGACTCAGTGGCTGATGAGAACCAGATTCAGGAGCTGGATCCTGCAACTGGATTCAGGAACTCATGGATCAGGATCAAAGGCAGAATGGGCAGAGTCCTCCTCAGATACAAAACATTGAAGAAGAGAACTTAACCCTCGTGATTCCTCAGCTTTATACTGAATATGATGTATATGCAATGGAATACCTAGCTGGTCAGTCTAGGTTCACCTGAACTGTGTACTGCTCCCCACAGGTGCAGCCTTTTACTTTCTGTGCCCCCTAGCATGATACACAAGATTTAGCAGTGACCCTGTTCTGCATCCTAGTCCTTGGTAGTAACACTAAATATCAAGCATTATCACTGCTAGAAGCAGACACTATCTGTGAAAACAGACTGTTAATTTCAGAAAGTGCAGGTGCTAAGAAGTGACTTAGCTGAAGAGTAAAAATACTGAATAGAATTAGTTCAAACCAGGACATAGCATTGGTGTCTTATGTGAATCACAGGAAAACCAGATATTTCCAAATAGTGTAATTCTATGAAATTTCTTCTTCACTGAACAGAAACGAGAGCACCACTTTATAGTGTAATGGATATGTATACTAGGAAATCTCTCGCCTCTCTTTTCAATACTTCTTATTTTACTTAAAACTTTCTTAGAAAAAAAAAAAAAGTGTCCTAGAATCTTATCTCTCAGGCATGGACTTTTGCTAATAGACTTCAGCTATATCACCTTTCACTTTCTCTCCTTCTCCAGTAAATCTTGAATTCCTTGCTACACATCAGCCAAATTTCAGCAGCGGTGAACAATTTCCTTCGCAACAAAACAGCTTATAGGCTAGTTTCAAGGTACATCACTAAGAAATAACAGACATAAGTTGAATGGTTTCATAAGGCTGAGTCTCCGTAAATATGTGCTACTCACTAAATTTTTCATCTTTAAAAATGACGATGTTACCAGAGTATAGAATCAGCTCCTGTGAATTGAGTTAAGCAGGCTCTGAGAAAATCTGCTAAGTAGAACAGANCTGTGCCCCCTAGCATGATACACAAGATTTAGCAGTGACCCTGTTCTGCATCCTAGTCCTTGGTAGTAACACTAAATATCAAGCATTATCACTGCTAGAAGCAGACACTATCTGTGAAAACAGACTGTTAATTTCAGAAAGTGCAGGTGCTAAGAAGTGACTTAGCTGGAGAGTAAAAATACTGAATAGAATTAGTTCAAAGCAGGACATAGCATTGGTGTCTTATGTGAATCACAGGAAAACCAGATATTTCCAAGTAGTGTAATCCTATGAAATTTCTTCTTCACTGAACAGAAATGAGAGCACCACTTTATAGTGTAATGGACATGTATACTAGGAAATCTCTCGCCTCTCTTTTCAATACTTCTTATTTTACTTAAAACTTTCTTAGAAAAAAAAAAAAAGTGTCCTAGAATCTTATCTCTCAGGCATGGACTTTTGCTAATAGACTTCAGCTATATCACCTTTCACTTTCTCTCCTTCTCCAGTAAATCTTGAATTCCTTGCTACACATCAGCCAAATTTCAGCAGCGGTGAACAATTTCCTTCGCAACAAAACAGCTTATAGGCTAGTTTCAAGGTACATCACTAAGAAATAACAGACATAAGTTGAATGGTTTCATAAGGCTGAGTCTCCGTAAATATGTGCTACTCACTAAATTTTTCATCTTTAGAAATGACGATGTTACCATAGAGTATAGAATCAGCTCCTGTGAATTAAGTAGGCTCTGAGAAAATCTGCTAAGTAGAACAGATCTGTTTCCTGAATCTGGAAAGGGTTTAGGTGCCAAGCTGTGCGGAAGCAGAACTCACAGTTGTCTTTCAATTCAAACTTTATATTCAAAACCTGAGATGCACGCAAAAAAACCCTTTTGTTTTAATGTCATTTTAAATCCTTTTCTTGGACTTAATTCATAAAGATTAACCTTGAGGATTACGAGGTTGCACTGGAATCTGTGAACTGTAAGGTAGTAAAATCATACAGAGCACATCTGAAGACCTTAAAACAAATTCTGTGTTAGTAGTTATACTAACGAGAAATCACATTTTCTCTCTCTATTGATTTTTCAACTTAATTACAAAAAAATGCACTAAGGAAAATGGGCTAACAAAAAAATTAAGCAGAAAAACCTCAAAGATTTTAAGGAATTTATTCAAGTAAGAGATACAAAGAAAAAGACTATAAATATGCTTGATGGCAAATTCAAAATTCAAATATTCAAAGTTTGGGAGCAATAGGACTTCCACTCCACTTGAAGAGACCTAAGTGACTCTTAATAGGAGTCCACCTTGGAATGTTCTTTGAGGTTTCCAAGAAATCATCCTTGGGGATACTGTTTGAGGATATTAAAAAAATGAAGAACACAGATTCTCTTCAATGGTACAGGTAGATCTTCTGAAGAGAGAGATAAAAGCTACTTTTTTGCAGTTGTTGATTTATGTGCAACAAAATCAGAAAATTGTTTCAAACCACTTTTTTCATCACTGCCTTTTAAAACATCTATGATTTTCAGTTGTGATTGGGATATATGTATGCCCATATCACGTTTTTAAAGACTGTTTCTCAAAACATTCAATTGATGTATTTAACATTTTCATTTACTTTAATTCTACAAGATATCACTGAAAATCACTCTCACTCTACAGAATTGAAGTAGTCATATTACTATATTAAGAAATTCCCACGAAGTTTGCAAGTACTGCTGAATTTTGATGTATAATACATCTAATGCTTTATTTTACAGAACGACACAGCCTATTAGAGTCAAAGAAATGTGGTCTTGGAGATTACAGAAAAATTTCATTTTACATTTGCAAAGAGCTACTAGTTTCCAGTATTTTTCCTGTGAATCCAACTTAATCTACTCAGCATAGAAGATGACCTTTAATAAATACCTTCTAAACCTTTACAAATGTCATAAGTGAATTTCAAAATCAGGAAAACCAATTTTTCCACATAGTAATGCTTTTGATGGCTGTATCTGAATGTTTTGAAGCCTTTCAAGAAGTTAAAAGTTGGCAGATAGAATTTCTCTTCCTTTATATGCCATTTTCTTTCTGTGTGACTGCACTGTTTCTTCTTCCTGCAATAAAACTGTCTTAATAATGGCTAATAGTACTTCAAAAATTTGTAATTAGATGTCAGTTCAACAGTGACCAGTTTCTAGCTCAACAACTACAGATTTGTCATGATGCTTGAACTCCTTTTACTCCCTCACTTTCAGACTCAGAAAATCTTAATTTCCATCCATATTGTCTGTTGGCTTGATGTTTTCAGGAAATGTGTTGGTGCATTGAGGAAGCATACAATGCAAGTTATTTATCCCTTGCCTAGCATCACAGAGATGTCTTGGCCACTAAGACTAAAAGGGAAGTAAATTACAAAGTATAGCACTAGGAATATTCTAAGTTGTCTTGTCAAGTCTTCTTGTTCCTTCCTCCCCATTTCTTTCCACTATCTCTTGCAAAAAAACCCCCATGTTTTCATAATTTGGAATTAGAATTTTGTAAATAATAAGTAAATAACAGGCTAGTACCTTCCTTAGTGGTCATACTGATCCCTTCAGATCCCTAAGGCAATGCTGCTGTATGTTTTTACTTGTAAGGCCTTTGCTTTTACACCAATAATCAATGAATCAAGAGTTAGATATTTAAGATCGTGCTACCCTGTGAGGTAACAAATTCTAATGATGTGGGATTTAAAGTGTTTATGCAGAGTTTTTTATATATGATAATATTTGCTGAACTGTAGTGGTAACATAGTTATAATAATTATGTTCTTAATCATAATACACCCAATGTGTTTTTGTATTATGGCACTTGAGCTTTGTGTATCTATTGATAGGAAGAGATCTTTAATGAATACTAGGAATCATAATACATATTCATTGTGTAAGTGTACCATTTACATATAACTCATTAGCTTCTCTTGATTAAATGATGTTATGTAGGGCCCTGAGATCTCCTTATAAGTGGAAAACTATGTAACAAGAAGTAATTCATCTGACCTATCTCACAGATGTACATTTGGATAAGATGCTTTGGATGCTTTTGATCCAATCATCTACTGAATGTCTGTGTCACAAGTTGCAAATCTGTAATTTACTTGATGCAGCACAGTTCACCTTGTAGAGAGCACCTCCATATTCCTTGCTGAAATAGAAAGACTTTACATGGCAGAAACTTGCCAGTTTCACATCATTTGGCCTAGAAGAGTTCACAGACTCATACAGTGGTGTCAGCTGACTTTTAGAGACATGCAGATTACAAGTATTTTCCTGCAATTTTCTAAAAGATCTAATGAAAGAATCCACAATACATAGAAAACACCCAGTAATAACAGTGCTCCTTTTCATCGGTTTTTAACCTTCAGATTTTTCTTGGTTATGACAGAAATAGCAATGTTACATTCCCAAAAGGCACACAAACTAGCCAGCACTAGATCTACCTCAGCATCAAAAAAGCATGCTGGTTCCTGAATATCATGAATCCTTAGCTTATGCCTGCACTTTCTCATACAACACTGAAAATGTATGACTGCTGAACATAGGACAATCACCAGGATATTTCTCTTCAGCAGTGATTATGATTGATTTTGTATCCACATTCTGCAGTGCATAGTCTGTATAACATAATATGAATATCTGCTTACTTGTATGACAGTCTAAGATAATTTACCTCAAAACAATCTTTTCTTAGTTTAAAATGGAGTGACTCCTGTCATACAGACCATTTTACTTTATAGTTTCTCTCAGTGACCTGCTACTGCTATTTTATTTTCCCATTCCATGACCAAGATCTTAACAAGGATACACAACTGATGTGGCATATTGATGATATCCACATTTCTGAACTAGCCTCATTCAATAGGACACTTAGAGGGGATTTGTCTAAGAAGCCATTTTTGTACTTACTTTTTGTACAGTTGTTCTAAACTATGTTTCATCATCTGTTCAAACTTTCAGTTCTCCTGTACAGCTGTAGATCTTAAGAGTTTGATTAAAGTTTCACCATGTTTCTCAGCTGTTCAACACAACATTTTTAGGCATAGCAGCAAGAGACTGCTGCAGCACAAAACTTTTCAATACTCTTTGATAAGGCTGTGACTCCGTATTTACTACCATCTCAAACTGTCCCATTTAAAGGTAAAGCCTAAGAATTAAGCTTCTAATCTGAATGGAGAATCCATCTTTCAAAGAGATGTGGATCTTTGGATAGGTGGCTGGTAAACATGCTGGAAACAAGGTGCATAGGCCAGCATACCATTGAAAGGGTGCAATTCCCATATAGCACGCTTACCATAGTGCTACTACATCCACATAACAAATTCCTGTATGCTGGTAGTTCTGCATTATTACTATTCCTTTAGCACTACTCTGTGATACACACTTCAACAAGGATCATGGTTTGCAAAGAGGAGCTGCTCCAAAGGACAGCACTGAAATGTGCTTAGCAAATACCATCATTGCTGGTATATTTAACGGCATCTTCTGAGACAGCCAAAATTGCAACATAATTAGTCTAAAGTAAATGATTTTTTTTTCCTTCTAAATCTGAGAAGTGACTTACATATAACTTTCTAAAGCCTGAATATGTGGTTGTAATGACATTTGTAAGAACATCATTTCAGTAGCCATCTTGAAAAAGATACTAATCTCAAAAGATTATCGCTCAATTAAACACTTTAAATAAATTTGTATGATTCAAATTTAACAAGTTTAGGTTATATTGCCCCCAACTAATGAACTGATTCTTCTGAATTCTTCTGGAATCAGTCAATTATCAACCAATTTTCAATTATCTGTACATGAAAGATAGTCAAGTACTGAAATCTACTTGTGGGCTCAGTTGGATTTGTTATTTATCCATTTAAAAGATTTGTGTCACCTAAAGCTATTACATTATTTTTATTTACTTTTTCACTTTACATCTTCTTATGTTCAGCCATGAACAACTGACAACACAAAATAAAGTATGATTATTAGAAGTTTTGCTTGAAATTGCACTTGCTTTATAAAAAAACCCTGCCTTAAAGATCTATTCTCCAGCTAAACTGTGATTGATGATTTACATCTGATTCATGCAGAAGAATGTCCAGCTTTATAAATATTTAAATCAAAGTAATAATTGGAAGAAATGCAGTAGGTACATTTTATCTTCTTAATGGACAATGTTTCTCTTTCATACTGGATCATAACGTCTCAGTAGACAACAAAAAAGACATGATGTCTTTCTTCAGAACAGAACTTCCTCTGCTTCTATGTACTGTGCATATCAAATTCCCAATTTTGCATACCTGGTTTAAAAATGTGATTTGTAATATTTCTGACTAGCATTGGTGATGGATGTTTCATATCTACTGCTGTTTTGATTGTAAATTATTCTAAATATCTAAGCAAAATAAATCAATTTGAGTCTTATGGACACAGGCCACAGGATCTCTTCTGGACTACAATAATGTATTTGAATATTGTCACTTTTATAATGGTTATATCTTTTCATTTCCAACAAAAAATTAAATGTATTTTTCATATTCTTTTCTTGAGTTATAGTTATCATAGAATCATAGAATGGTTAGTNAAGAGTGATCAGCATGGTAAGGTCTTTCAGCTGCCATGGTAAATTGAACAAGCCAGGCTTTTTGGTCATTTTTCTCCAGATGGATTCTCTATATCTATTACTAATCCAACAGTAGTAGTAGTAAACTGTATAGGAAGGATAAAATTGCAGGGTGAGAGGACATTTGTTTGGTCAGCAACCTCTTGGTATTTAAAGAAATAAGATGGTGAATGCAAAATGATAGAGTTTTTGTACACTTCTATGCTGTACTTAATGTGACTTACATCAATTTTATGGAACTGCTGCTGTTTAGCTTAGTTGTCTTTTCTAAAGTGATCTATATATGCTCCACACAGAAAAAAAAATCTTGTCTTTGGTCAAAAAAATTCTAGAAAGGAATTTTTATCCTTTTTAAAAGTATTTCACTCTTATCAAATCACAGTAAAGTACAGAACTGTGAAACGTTGT
This sequence comes from Bucco capensis, assembly GCA_013396975.1. Lineage (NCBI taxonomy): Eukaryota > Metazoa > Chordata > Aves > Piciformes > Bucconidae > Bucco > Bucco capensis. The sequence continues at coordinate 232,793 of VWZO01022747.1, forward strand.
TTAGTTTGTTCTCGTATGAGAAAGTATTAACTCTACCTCACCCTTTCTGGTTGATGTTGGTTTAAATCCCGATTGTTGTCCAATCGGGAGGTCTGGAGACACACTATTTTTAATGCCGCGGATGTTTTTGAAAGGGCACGCAGGATGACTCTTGAGGAGAAAAGACAGTGTAGAAAGAACCGTGTCTTGCAGGCTATACCTCCCGGGGAATCCTTCTGCTGTGCCTTTTGCAACTGCTCTTGTCTGTCCCGCATTGGCCTTTTCAGTCATCAGCGTGCTTGTAAAAGGCGCTGATGAGGAGCGTGGGTGGAGACCTCCCTGGATCTTCGTTCGCGAAGCCTAGCCATGATGATGATGATGGTTTAAATTTCTTTTAAAGATCTTAGGTGAGATTGCCAAAGTCTTTCTGGGCATTCTGTGTCACCATTTTCACTCTTGCATTAGAGAAAGTGTGCTTACTTCTTCTTGTGGTGGGTTAGCCTTGCATAACAGCAAATTCCCGCCCAGCTGCTCTCTCACTCAGCAGAACAGAGGAAGAAAATAGGATGAGAAAGGTCATCAATTGAAACAAGACAGAGAGATCACTTACTGATTACTGTTACAGGCAAAACATACTTGGGCAAAATTAATTTTTTTTGCTGCCAATTTAAACAGATTTGGGCAACAAAAAACAAAAAGACAACCGTTACAACAACGTCTTTCTTCACCCTTTTCCAAGACTCGACTTTACTCCTTCACTCTAGATGCTACACAACCGCCACCCTTCTGAGCCACACGGGGGAAGGGAGTTGTATGGTCAGTACTTGGTGGTTTCTGTATGCCACGTCTTCCTCCTCATGCTTTTCCTGGGCTCAGGCATGCTCTCCACAAGCTGAAGTTCCTTCAGGAGTTAACCACCTGCTCCAGTGTGGGCTCTTCCTCGGGCTGCAGAAAAAATCTCTGCTGTGGTGCCTGGAGCACCTGGAACACTCTGTTGTTCCTTCTGCTGCTTTTCACTCTTGTTGTTCCCTCCTCCTCTGCTTGTGGGGTGTGTTTTCCCATTCTTAAATATGCTTTCCCAGAGACACCACAATCTCAGCTGTGGGGCTCTGCGTGTGTCCTGCAGTGGGTTTGCTGGAGCTGGCTTGAATTAACTTCAAATTAAAATCTTTGTAACACAAATTTTTAGTCCATTAGTTTTGGTACTGCCCTCCACAAACAAGGTTGCTATGTTATTCCTTCCCCGGTCTTGTTTCCTAGACTTCAAAAATTCCACTCACTTTGTTTTCCCCAGAAACCATGTTTTATAAATCACAGTGCTCTCCAGATTCTTCAATTAAACCATGTCTTCCTCAAAGTACAGCCTACCATAGTCCACCTGAGACCTAAACTGAGCAAGCAAATTTTTATGAACTAGAGCAAAGATATTTTTGGCAGCTAGCCCTCTGCCCACGCTCCAGCTTACCTCCTGATTACTCCTTCTGGGAAAGCATAAAAACAACTTCAGCTCAAGGTACAGTGTGACTCCCAATACTGCTCTGAAGACAACAAAAATGTTTCCTCAGCTTTTATCTGTGCAATTGATTATTCCTATTAAATTAAGTGCTTGGCTGACTCTCATATGTGAGGCTTCAAAAGGACGAAGAAAGCATTGGGGCTGATGTGTGTCTATGCTCTAGAAACTTCAGAATTAATTCTTTAGGTCAGCACAATAAGAGGCTAAATACTACTTAATTTAATTGTAGCAATCCTAAAATTGGAAATATCTAGTAATATCTACTAAGTTTAAAGCTTAACATTCTTGGAGACGTTTATATTTTCTGAATTTGAATATATGATTGAAAAAATTCAGTTTTGGTAGTAGTGTGAAGGTTTGCTAAAGATAAGTATGTATTTAGAAGTAAATAACATTTTAAAATAATAAAAATAAATACCTGCTATATTTTGAATGAAATAATATTGATAGAAAAACTAACAGCATGTTGAAATAGTTCATCAAAAACATGTATAACATTACCAAACTCAATAAAGAAATGTGCTTGATTAGCCTCATGAAGGAAAATATTGTGATTTGTATCAAGTTACTCACTGAAGACATCTGTCTTGTGTTGCCTAGACAGACTGTCACCATGTTCTCATCCATCTTGGTTACTCAAAGGATGCAACAGAACTATTGATTTGTATTCATTCTCATACAAATAGTGAAGAGATTTCAGCACTGATAGACAGTTCTATTGTATTCCTGTGCATAATAATTGCTAAGGGAGGTAAAATCATTTATCAGGAAGCTGCTGTATGTTTTACTGTGTCTGTTGTTCACCATGCATTCAAATAAGAAAATATCATGTTATGATATACTGATTTCTTAATGTGATTATTCCATTTTGTACACATTTGTGATTAGTGTTCACAGTACCTCATTTGTAAGCAACATGCATGGATAAACTTCTAATAGTATTATATATGTCATTCCTAATTTAGTTCAACTGATTAATTGGGATTTTTTTACACTCTTCTTTAAGTTAATAAAACCAATTTATTTGTTGCTAAAGCACAGGTTTAAGCTACTTGGAAAAAAGAAGGGTCAGGCTGTGCATTTGACTACTTATTTTAAAGATATAAATTTAAACCCACCATTTTGATAGCTAAATAGCTCTGTGGTTTTTCGCTGTCATGTTCAGTGAAAGTGCATATTCAAGCCACACTACACAAACAATTTACAAATTCTAACATTAAGCAGCCCCCATGATGAAAGTTCAGACTCAGTGACCTGGTGTGCGCATCAGGTACATATTGTCTCAAATGAAGACTAAACAAAGTAATTCATGCTGATTAACAATACCCTTCATTTCTTATCTTACAACAAAGAAGAGTCATGGTTTTAGACACTTGTAGCAGCACTTTAACAACTACACTACAGTTTCAAATATAAAGCCTATGTTTTCTGCCCCAAAGAAATCATTATATACAAAGCTCCTTCAACATAACACAAATTCTTAATCTTACAGTTCCCCAATATTAATTTCATTTACACTTGAAAACACCAGATGTTTGATGAGTTGCATTGCATAAAGGAAATAAGAAGTCATAGTTTAGAGTGAGAGAGATAAATATGTTTCATAGACTGTATATCTACATACCTACCAGTAAATTGAAGTGGCCTAGGTCATTCACTAGCATTGAGGGCAGCTGACACCGAACAGCCTATGATCACACTACTAAGCATGTACACTCCAGAAGCTGATCTCTTCCTAACTAGCTGTTAGGACTAGCCTCTGACCCTGCAGACCTCTAACCCATGCCCCACTGGGAGAGAGACTTGTTGCTCTGCCCCCACCCCTTCATACAGAATAACTGCAAGCAACTGCCTGGCAGCACAATATGCCGCTAACTTATAGATTTCCAAATACAGTGTTTACCTTGTCATAAAATAGTTATGATACTAGCAGGCTTTTTAAGCAGACAGAGATGATATTCAGGGTATGTAAGCAGTGAGTCAGGACATTTATACTGATCAGTCTCTGCCAAGTCAAACAAATGAAAGCATTTTCACTTCTCTTTCAGATCAATATGGATTTCATTTCTGGAAACTGTTGGCCTACATCACAATAGAAGTTATCTGTGAGGCATGTGTAATCCCAGCAAAGAAGCTGTACGAATTTTTTATAATAAATCCTGTAGCTGTGAATTGCTGCTTCTTATGTGGCTGCATGCTGGGATCCCCAAGAGCACCACCAGCCCTGACTATCTCAGACTGCCCCTACCCAGGCGCCCCTCATCCTACCCATACCCCAGGTGCCCATGTCAATCCCGCAGGGAAGCCAGCTACTGCCCCAGGGATGCCACAGCACTGCTGCCCTCCAGCTCCCCACAGCCCCACCCTGCCCTGCCCTGCCCAGCCACCAGCCCACACCTCAGTCTATCCTCATCCCCAGTGAGGTGCCTGATGCCTGGGCTGGGGCTGCCCTGGTGTCCCCCAGGTGCCCTACTCCTGATTGGGTGCGTGGGACAGGCCCTAGCTGCCAGTCCCTGCACAGACTGACCTGGGAAGCCCCCACTGCTATCAGCACCTGGTCTGGAGAGCCATCAGCCCTCACTAGAGTACACATGCCGCATTTACATGCACAGTAAGCCATCTCCTGCTGCATAATTATTGACTTGTAATACTGATGGACTTTTAAAGAAAAAGACCATTTCTTAAACAACAATTAAGCAAAGACTAACAAGAATCCAGTATATTCACTATAAGCCACAGCTGTAACATGAAAGGATAGCATTGCCTTAGAATATATGATTCAAGCTAAGGTTAATAATGAGATTTTTCTAAAGAGTTAAATGTATAACATATTAAAATGGAGCTATCTGGTGTGCTACTCACAGACTACAGTCCTCTCAGGTTTTCAGTATCCTCAGCATGCATTGATCACCACAGCCAGTAAAGGCTATGTTGGTTTACTGCTTTGTAAGGGATTCTCAGCAATTGGCCTTTTAGGTGGGAGTGCTTGAAATTTTTGGCTGAGTTCTTTGTCAGAACAATGACTCATCATAACACAGAATTAGAAGAAAAAATGCATGGAATTGATCATTGGTGGGTAACACACTGCTATTTTCATTCTTAACAATGAAAGTCAAGCCAAAGCACATCTTATAAATCTCTTCCAATATACAGCACTCAGACCTATATGAAACATGTAACAGCTGTCGCAGTTTTGTATGTTGAATACATACAAACATCAGCAAAGATTACTTTGCATCTCTTAACAGAATCAAAACTATCGCTTTTAAAATTCTCAAATACACATATTCTGATTTGCCACATGTGCTTTTAAAACCTTTATATTCCCTATAACTGAATACATATATTTCACAGTTTCAGGATGCAATGCAGTTAGACATGTCTTTACCTTTCACAAGTACAGTTTTTAGTGATTCAGCAATTCCAATCAAAATGGAAAAAATTCTTCTCTTTAGTTATCTTCTAATTTAATCAATCACACCACTTCATTTTTCTTTTTTAATTTAATTCTCTTTCTAAAGAAGCAGCTTTATTCAAACATAGTGCATCACAGCTTAATATCATCTTCTCAATATAGCTTTAGAGGAACTCTGTTAGTAACATTTCAGATTTGCTCATCAGTTGGTATAAATTTATTAGCTTGAGTTAGGAGGATTTGTACCACCTGTTTTCCTCTATGTTTTTACACACATTGCATGGATAAATAGTAAAACTTAGAGACAAACAGAATGATGTGGATACCAGTCCATTAAAAATAAAATGAAAATAATTCATACTATTAACATAAGTGCTGGATTCCCTAACGTTAGATATCCTAAACCAAAATGGCTGATTTTCTGAAATTCGTGCTGTAGCCATCCACAATTAGAGGATTCTGTAAAGGAATAGATGAGTAAAAATATTATTTTTTACGTTGGGAATCTCTTTAAATGTTCTGTCTGATCTTCAAAACAGTCTAAGAAAACTGACTTAAAAAATCACTTGTTGTACATTTACAACTTTTTTGAAAAAAGAAATGAACAGTATTTCAGTTTACAGTGGCCATTTTATATAGTTTCTTCTTACATAAAGAGGGAAGGTATGTAGTGTAAATAACTTACATCTGTGTAATAGATCCATTCTAAAATACAAATCAGCTCTACTGATTTGTCCCACAGTTTCACAGGTAGACTTCAATTTGCAAAAGACCAGCATAAAGTACACCTCTGTATCTTGAAATTCAAAATTATATGGAGGACAAGCTAAAATACAGAAGTTGTTTCAGGTCACAGCATATTTGGAACAAATGTAATAAGTGCAAACTATTTGAATCTTTGAAAGCTCCCGAATATTGACCTCAATGGGACTGAATTGATAGCAGTTGAGAATAGGACACTGTTCTGTTTCCCTCTGGACCAGATATTTCGTGTCGTGCCAAGCCTGCTACTGCTAATTACTACAGGGTAGCTCAATGAAATAATACAGAAAAAAATAATGACATTACTAAAACCATATGAAGCATTCTGAGTTACTTTCAGTGATGAACATGCACTATCCATAGATATTATAAGAAATTTTGAATAAATAAATGACTACATAGGATTTCAGCAGCACATGCTAATATAGATAAATAAGAATTAGTAACCACAATATTGTCCTGTGCAACTGCAATAATTCCCCCCTTTTTCATATGCAACATCAATTCAGATTTGACGTCACTGACTTCAGTCACTACTACTGAAAATACAGGATTAGTTGTGCTAACTAGTAGGGGAAAAGATTGGCATCTCATATAAGGCAGTCACTAGAAAGGGGTTTTGGAAAAGTAAGTCTCTCTTTTGTAAAAGATGGAACAAACAGAAATTGTATTCTCTTTGAGAAATACTATAAAATCAAAAGTACAATTAGAATTTCAGCTTGGGAAAATTCAGTGGAATATGAAATGCCTTGTGAAAACCAAGCTGGGGGTCCTGGTTGATAGCAGATTGAACATGAGTCACCAATGTGCTCTGGCAGCCTAGAGGGCCAACTGTGTCCTGGGGTGCATTAAGAACAGCGTCACACGTGGTCTGAAGAATTTTTACTGAATTTAGATACAGAGCTTGACATCTCTCTAACCTAAGGTAGTATATGAAAATGTTACCAAAACCTGTTTTAATAAGCTGAAGCTCACATTGCAATCAATGCAGATAAATAAGTATCTAAGGTATCAAAAGTAAATGAGATTAATCCCCTTCTAGAGGTGTTTATTTCTCTCTATTTAACATAAAGGAATGGAGCACTAACTCCTAAAGTAAGGTAGCTGGCTTTGAAATCTGTGTTTTCTATTGAAATGAATTCAAGAATGTTAAAACACAATCTACTACAAAAACTATTTTTCTATATTGTCTAATCTGTATTTTGACTGCTGAGTCTTTGGGTCTCTTAAGTATAAACATCTTTTTTTAAACAATTGATAAGTGAGGACTTGTAAGTGGAACCAATCAGCTAATATGATGATTGGAAAGCAAACCAATATTAAAGGCTGTAGGTTATACCTTAAATTCTGTCCCTTTCTCAGGTGCTCTAATAGGACTGAACTAAACAGAAGCATTCATTGCACAAATGTTTTCCTGGTACTTGGCACCTGAAAATGAACACAGAGATTAGACCTTCTAAAAGGCAACTGGGAGACATGATACTGTTGCTCTTTTTCCAGTACTTGAGTGGCTGATACATCAAGCCAGTAGACATTTTTATTCTATTTTTTATTTGAAGAACATGCAACTTGTACCTTCCATAATCAACAGACTATAATCTCTTACAAATGAAGACCAGATTTGTTAAAAATTACAGAGCAGTGAAGTGTATTTTGTATTTCTCAAGCCAAACAAAAATTAGGCTCTAGAACATTAGTTTAGGGCATTTTCTTGAGAGAAGAGACCTGGGTTGAGGTCCCTCTTCTAATGATAATCTCTGTTTTAGATGTTAAGCATGTGCTCATGTGAGAATGAGAACTGCATTGTCCTCTTCACTGGAAAGTACCCTAATCATGAGGATACAGTTGCACACACATGCTCTCCTTTTGGCTGGTAGATATGTAATTGCTCCCAACAGTGAAAAAATTTCCACAAAAGCGATTCTAAGGAAGCCTTACCATGGAAGACAATGAAGAGACTAAAACAGACTTGGTAAGTGTTTGAAAGTTGAGATTAGTGTTTGGATTACTTTCCTTAAAATCAGTGTACATAGGGAAGAGGAGGTGGGCTCCATATTCCCTATTGTGGAGGACAGATAGGTATAACTAAAATGTAAGTGACTAAGCAGTGTTGCTATCACCACTGACAGTCATGGGAAAGGGATGCTGTTAAAGCAAAGGGGTTTTAAGACTTTGGACAGGTTTCTGTGAAGCATGGGAACTATCTGCCAGACATGAAAAGGAGACAAGGGATAAGACATAGCCTTGCAATCAGCTCTCACTCAGAGTGCTAGTCCTTGTGGGTGCCATTCTCAGCTGCTTTATCCTTCATGTGTTGCACAGGAAGTCTGCATACTTCACGACTGACTACTGTCCCTAAGCAGAAACAGGATTTGTGAAGTTCTAGGCACTTTCCTGAAAATGTGACAACATTAAAAAGAAACCGGAAGCCACAGGATTACGTTCTGAACCTCTCTTGAACTGACTAGTAATTAGTGTTTTGTTTGATAGCTCTTTCATAGCTGGATGCAGTTGGGTGAAAATAAACCACAAAGGGAGCACATTTTGTTTATCATTAATTTTTACTTAGTTTTGTAGATGCTTGTGAGACACTGCAGTAATGTCCTTAATTTGTTGTATACTGTAAATTGATTCAGTAAGTTTATTCATTTCAGGAGTCTTTTTTTGTTACTTCTCACAAGTCTAATCAAATGAATATATTTTATACTGAGTTGGATCATTTGATATTTCTCAAATTAATCTGGTGAACTTCTAATTTATTACAATATTACTTATCACTAAACTTCATTACTAAGTTTTTCACAATTTGGAGGGCATTCTCCAAGGAGTAGAAAGCAGGGCTCCGAGATGATTTGTTTAGATTTTGAAAATCAGTCCAGTCCTCCTGACACATTTACATGAAAAATTAATGTTTACAATAATTTTAAAATAATGTTAAATAATGTTTACAAAATAACCAGAAATACATAACATTTTTAGCTGTTGCTTTAATATCTCCACTCAAAAAAACGTAACTATAGTATGGTACATGTGGGTGCTTCACAGTTCCTGGGTCCACTCACCTGCCCCTGCTTAATTCTGCATCTGTTATCAGGTCAAAACCAAGGTATGCAGCTACTGAATGATGGTTTCCAGCCCCTTCAGGAAACTGAGCTGTATTGGCCAGATGGAAATGCAGGTACAAACCACTCAAAAGGGCCAGAACTCAGGAAAGTTCTGTGTTCTGGGAAGCAAATTTTAATGATTTTAAAGATGTGTCCTTTTTGCCAGCAGGAGGATTATTTTTTTCATGAGAAAATCAGTGCAGCCTTTGCTTCTCTCCTAGTCCTTACAGGCTTAAAGCCTGTTTTGTTCTTAACACGTTTGAGACATCTTTCTTCTCAGTAACTGAAAGAATTGAGGTTTTGGCAGTAACCTTTGCAGATAATTTAGCTACTGTCTTGGTTTTGAGTTCAGGCACTTAAAAATGTCTCACAACCTACAGATTAAATTAAAAAAAATTGCTTATACCTGTAAATTAATCTCCTTAATCATGTTTTAGTGACTGAAGTGTGGTTTTCTCTTGGGCTTTAGTTCACCTCCACCAACATAATATTCTTCAGAAAAAGCTTGCTTTTGCCTTGACGAGGATCTTAGGGCATGTTAATGCTAGCTCTCTGACAGGATCTAACAATAACACTTCTGAGTGAAGCAGTTCCACTCCACAGGGTAAACTCTTATCTTGAATGTGTGATCAACCGTGACTCCAGAATTTCAATGAGGAAATAGACTGTCACAGAGCTGTGCAAGGGGCTAGCTCTAGCTATGTGTGATGAAAATATTCAGTTCAAAGAGCCTATGCTTGTGTAGAAATGGCTCATTCTTCTCAACTCTACTGCAGCACTGGCAGCACAGTCAGACATCAAATCTCTGTTTGCAGCGCTATTCTGAAAGCGTTTTCTGCATAGATACTTACATTAGGAGCATTCTTGGAACTACATATTGCTTTCAGAAAATGGGGGCTCTCAAATCATGTGGAGGTCACTGATAGCACCTATGTACTTAGTTTCCCCCTCAAATAGAAGCATGTCTGCAAAGTAATAGGGATAACTCTGCTACTGCAAGTGCTGGCAGATGGAAAGGTCTTACTAAACTATTTGAATACAAATGCAGTAAATAGCATATGAGTAATTTGTGCCTGTGGCATCCAGTGGAAGGATAAAGAAAAATATATTTCAAAGGATGGACTCAGGGCAGTCTTTGCTGGGCTTCAAAGGCACTGACTATCTGTCAGCAACATTTTTAAGCATACAAGGAACATAAAAGATCCTGTGTATGTTTATGTCTTGGTAGCATATACAATGTCCCTAGGTGACACACCGAAAAAAATGAAAATGCAGAACCCAGGGTAGAGCTCAACCAGGAATGCAATGCACATATGTTTAAACTATTTTTTACACAGCCTAGACCTGAATGCCTATAAAATACCTGTGAAGAAGGGACTGGTTTAGTTTCTAAGGAGTGCAATTTTATGGCCTAACACCACTGGTATTATTATTATTAGTAGTAGTAGTAGTAGTAGTAATTATGTTTGCATCTTTTTAGCTACAAAGCTGTGTTTATCTGTTTTGACTCGTGAGGTACCAGATAATTCCTTTTTATTTTTAATTGAATTGTTTTTATCTGGTGCTGCAATAAATTATTTTGGCATAAATACAGGTATTGAATTCCTTTTTAGCTGGGCATCAACTTCATATAGTAATTCACTAAACTAATAGTATCTGAAGAAGTCAAAAGAACAGCACAGTCAGACCAACTGTTTCTTAAATTGAAACAGTTTCTTCGTTAGACTAAAGCAAAGCATAGAACTATAGGGAAAAAACTGTCAAGCATTCAAAGGAAGGTCCACAAAAAACAAGATGAAACCTGTTGTCTGCTCGGCTGTTACTTATTTTCCTTTTCTGCCCCTCCCACCCTGGAACTGCTTATTTCTTCTCCCAATGCTGAATTTTCTGCTACATTCCTTTGAGTCAAACCAGCATAAATTTCTTGAGAAGGGTCAGAAGGCAACCAGACAACATCACTTTACAGGAACAGAGAACTTGGCAATGTTAAGAGGATTTGAAAAGGATCCACTATTTTACAAGTGAGAAATTTCTCTGAAATTGCCTAAGATGATTGTAGCACAGAATTATCCTTTAAGTAAGGAGGAAGTGTTATCTCTTCTTGGCTTTGTAGTAAGTACAATTTGAGGAAAAAAACCCAACCAAACCAACACAAAACCAATTGGAAGCATCTTCCTTAAGTAATTAAAATCTTATTTATAAGATTATAATGCGGTTTCTAATAAGAACATCACCTACAGCCCTAAATAAGAAATGAAGATAACTTATCCTATTATTATCAAAGGATTTTCTCTCTAATCACATGCAGTCATCTTATTCCTATGTTCAAAGCCATGCACTTTAGAGGAGCAGGGAACAGAGGCAAGCAAGCTGATGCAGAAATTTAATAGCTGGCATCTGGTCTTTCTTGAGGTTGCCTGCTTCCAATCTTATGAAGTATTTCTCATAGCAAATACACCGCATTTAAGCCAGCACAACTCTCTCTGCTAAAACTAGGAAACTGATAACTGGCAGGCAAAATTTACAGATTTTCTTCTGATGGTCCCGTTTTATGGGGATATGTACGTGCAATTTTTCTGCTAAATGAGTGGCTGTTTCCAGCTGTATGTGATCAGATACCTGGCTTAATACAGCAACATATCCACATGTGTGTTCAGCAGAAACACATAACTTCAGTTAAGAAGGTGGATTAATTTTTTTTTCCATTAGATGGTTTAGTGACTCAGGAAAACTGCAGTATCAACCACGAGAGATTAAGTTCCCCACGTCTCAGAGAGAACAATTGCCTAGTTCAGAGAGACATCTACTCTCTCATGAAGAGTAACTGCCAATAAGTTCCTGAGTACAGCTTCAAGCTTATTCTTGTGTACCTACCCAAGTATTGAGTCCATTAAGAAACTTTCTTCTTGTCCCTTTCTTATGCCTATCTTCCTATTTATTTTTTCTTGCAATTAAATGTAAAAATTTCTGTTTATGGTAGAAAAAGATATAAGTGGAAATTAACTGAAAAGTAGATGCAAAGGTATATTGCCATTATATATTCAACATTCAGCAGTCTCTATCCCTCAGCTACACACACGTTCTTTACAAATTTCTCTGAAAATAGGTTTATACAGGAGGATAAAAAGCATTTTCATTCAGTAGAAGGCAGACAGCAGTGTACAGACAAAACATAAGAAGTCCAGTTATTTAATTTACATATTAAAAGTTAAAAGAAAAATAAACAAAACAACCTACACAAAGCAGAATGTTGCAATTCTGCAAAGAATTAGAGAGTTAGAGTCACTAGTCCAGATGGCATACATCATGGCCCCAGTTACCTGGTATATAAGTTGAATGGTATAAAGGAGAAAGAAAGGAGAAAATGACAAAATAAAATTATAGAAACACATAACAATTATTAACAATGTTTTATAAATGTGTAAGTTTGAATTGTCCCTGAAGTGTTAAAGTTTAAAATAGTAAAACAAAATCCTATAAAACTAAAATTAGAAGGCAATATTGTTGTTCAGTCATTACATAAAAATTAGTATAATAGTGACTGAACCGGGATAGTGCTTAAACACAGGTAACAGTTGTATAATCTGCCCTGAAATTTCACCCTCTCCAAAAATTATATATAATCACAGAGTTCGTAAAGCTTTGGAATGACTTATTTGGAAAATAAAATAATCGCAGTTTGGGACTGCACTTAATGCTCTATTCAGAAAAAGAATGACTCATCATCCATTTGCTCCATGAGTAAACTGAGCTTTGCAATAGTTGAGACTAATACAGCACAGCTCCTGAAATAAAACAAATCCATTTGCTCTGGCACAAATGGCAGAGAAATTCCATCATTATGAGCAGATTTAACAACATTTGCTGAGCTTTTAACATTTTCATTCTTATTACTTTATAACTTTAGCTGGTCAGACACTGAAAGCTTTTTTTTTTTTCCACAAAGTTGCTAAATGTTTGCCTGCTTTTAAAATTTCCTCCCTCGTAAGTTTCCTGACCTTCTCTATTTATTATGCACGTCTCTAAGAGACCTATTACAACCAAATACTAATGACTTTTCAAAAAAGGAACTGCTGGCAGCATTAAATTGCTTTGCTAATGGAGAAGGGGAAAACTTACTAAAAGCTTTGAAACTACTTATGATCTGAAGATTTTAAAATTTGAGTTCATATTGATTTTTCTAAATCTCATGGATGAGAAAGCTCAGTGTGGACTAAGGATATTTTAGCAGTCAAAGTGCTCTTACTTAAAAAGAGAAAGTGGGAAATTTAAAGCATTTTGATACAGGATTTTTTCTCTAAGGAAAACTGACTCACAAAGCTGGTATAGTTTTTCACTCTTCTGAACAGTAAATATCCATATCTATTGTTACCCATTAAAAATTTCACTCAGTTCTGCTCAGTTTTGATCAAATAAATTGTGAAATAATTTTTAACATCTTTCCATGGTTTAAAGTTAAGGAAATGCAAACTTGATATTCAAACAATTTTCTGTCTTCTACACACCTTCTTTTGCATACTGCTAAGAGCCTTAAAGTCATTCCATGACTTTTCCAGAAAATGTTTGTGCTATGATCTACTAAGGCTGAAATATATAAGAAGTACTGCTTCTATAATTTGTTTAAAAACAGACAAATCTTTATGAGTGGGATTAGTACCACGTCACAGCCATCTGATGAACTAGAGTATATAGTGTCAAAACAAAATATTTATTTTTCTGTAGATTTTTTGTTTCATACAGGTGGTAATACCTGTATTTAATCCTAAATTAGACACCTAACTGCTTCCAAAGTTTTAGGTTCCTAATGGAATGTTCTACCTAAAAAAAAAGATTGTTATACAGAAAGTGGATTAATGTTCATTTAAAGCTTCAAAACTTCTCTCTTCCTAGGTCCTGGAAGGTAGCTAATTCCAAACTTGTATTTAGCAAGTAGCATTTTTCTTGAACTCTTGAGTTGCTAGCATTGCACACTTTAAATGGGTTTATAATAGTTATATACATTTATACTTAGAGCATGTAGATTGATAAAGATGATGCACAATGTAAACCCCTCTCCATAGAAGGCTTCATTTTAAACAAAATTTCCATAACATTTGACTGTGGTTTGAAGAGTTAGTTGAACTCTTTCTGCCTTTTTAATATTGTGAAGTATCTTGAAAGTTGTTTAGTAAAGAATTTTCTTTTTTGTTCCAGATTGTTGATCATCTGTATGTTCTCTAATTTTATATATTTGACTTTAAGATTGCCCGATGAATACCATCCATAGGTGATTTGTCTGGGGTTTTCTTCTGTACTTCTAGACTTCTGATAAGTGGGAACTGGCTATAATTCTGTAGAGCTATAATTTGTACATGCAAAACCAGGTATCCATAAAATCATATGCTGAATTCGCTCCATTTCAGTTGTTGCAACATTGCAATAGACCAATGGATTAAGAAAGCATAATTTTATCTTCTTGTGTGACTATGGGCTTTGTGTACCTGATCAGTAAACTAAGTGAGCTCAGCCAGTTGTCTCCATTGTATTCCTCTTAAGGAAGCAAAGTTAACAAAATCAATCTGCTAATTAATCAATTACAGATAAATATTCTCTGAATAAAACTTAAAATAAAACCAAATTGGATAAAAAGCTACAAAAGCATTGCAAACAAAGAAACCAAGCAACCAACTCCCCCCCCCCCCCCCCAAATCCACAACTCTCCAAAATACAAAATGACTATATTGTACAAGTGGTGTCTCTCAGGGCTCCGTACTGGGGCCTGTACTGTTTAATATTTTTATAAATGATATCGACAGCAGCATTGAGTGCACCATCAGCAAGTTTGCAGATGACACCAAGCTCTGGGGTGCTGTTGATAAGTTGGAGGGGCAGGATGTCATCCAGAAGAACCTGGACAAGCTGGAGAGGTGGGCCCAGG
>VWZO01022747.1:254799-328955 GCA_013396975.1 Bucco capensis
TTCAGTCTACTTTTCTTGCTTTAGTTGAACTAGTTCAACTGGAGACTCTTTAAAAAGTTTCTAATTTTAGTCCTCTAAACTGCTCAATAGAGTTATGGAGTGCAGGCCTTGTGCTACAGCATTTCAACTTTTGCAGAAGTGTAGTCTGGTAGGTTCCCTTTATAAATCTATTTCTTCTGAGGTATAAAATATTAATTAAAAAAAATCTCTGTTAAACTTAGAACCTAATGTCAGAAAGAAGTAGTAAAAACAACGCCTAAATCAGCCTATCAAGCCCTTAAATGAAACTAAGGCAAATAAATAAATGTATGGTTAGGCCCTTGAGAGTCACAAATTCAAATAAACTCATATTCAGAAGTGATGAATAATTTCCAAAGTTCTGCTATTTCATAAGGAAAATCATAACTAATTAAAAAGTATAATGCTAGCAGTAAGTGTCTTTTTCTGTCAGCAGTCTTTTTATTTTCTTTTCTTTTCCTTAATATATGTTTTATTGATTGTGAATGAAGATACTGAGTCCAGGTTTTGTTAGAGTGCTCATGTTTGGTACCTTGGAAGTTCAGTATGAATACCGACATATGTAGTGCACTTTTGTTATAGCCAACATGCTGCTGAAGAGGCAGCCATGCTACTTTTTTTTACACTTGTATTTCTAATAAACATGAGATAAACAGAATCTGTATTGTTGAGAGGGATGTATTTTTTGCACCTTGCAGTTCGATCTTTTCCCAGAGGGGGGAAGTGTCTACTGAGAGTGTGCATATATGCATGGAGAAAGAAAATGCATGAAGGACAAAAGCGGAAGCATGCAAAGTGAAGTTAAAAAAAAGACTGAAATAGGTGTTCCTACGTTTCAAGTCCATACAGAAATCGCGTTTTGAGCAACTGTGAGATTGAATAAATTACTACTTTTCTCATTCCTTCTTAGAAAAAATAGGACAACTTGTGTGTTAGTGGACTTTAAAAGATGAAGGTGAGTGGTCTGTAGGGAATGCTAATGGCAGACTCACACCAGATACCTGGCATTATCCTGCAAAACACCATCTGTCAGGCTTTCTAGAGATTCATTTTAAGAGTCTAACATGATGACTGTTAAAGCACTTTCATCAAGGCAAGAGTATAGCTGCTTAAGGAAACAAGAATTAATGCACTGATTGCTGCTGAATATAAATAGAAAGAAAACGTATAGAACTGGCAGAATTTTTTTTAGGTGCCAAAAGAAAATGGGACAGTGGTGCAAGGATCTCCATAACCCCATTGTTTCTAGGATGTGAAGCAATGCTTCACAACTTTTGATTTTCTGTTCTTTAAAATATAATGTACAATCAGCTATATATATAACGACAGCAGCCAGGTGTTATTTTTATTGTATACTAAGCTTTTTTGATAGCCAGTAGATTTTGTATAAAATATGTAAGTTTAGATTTGAAGAATTTGCTTCAGTCAAGAGCCTTAAGTGTTTGCTCTGACTTGAAAGTGCCATGGTTTTTCATGTCAGTTGCTAGAACCTGAGATTGAGAAGATACATGCTTCTGTGTGAAACTGGAAAATGGCACACAAGTGCTAAGCATTCCGGAAATTGGTTTCCGTATATGATACTTGATTTACTTGTAAAGATAAAAGCCCATTTGTTTGCTTGTTGTTGGTTGTTATTTTTCCTGCTTGTGTGTTTTGATCTACTAAACCTTATTTTAAAAACAACAGATAACTTTTGGTTGTAATATGTAGGTTGACCTGTGTCAAATGCATAATTGAATCAGTAGCTGTTTACCCCTCAAGCGTGATGGATGAATAACAATTATTTACTGTAATTCTTCTCTGGGTTAGAACCTCCATGGTGCAAAGTGTGGTGAAATCCACAGAAAAGGGACATTTTGCATGGCAGAGAATTTGCAAACTTAAACAACATAAACATAAGGAAAAAGGTATTTCTGCTTCTTACATACAAAATGCAAAGGCAAAACCAAGTAATTTCTCTAAAAATGACTGAGAGAATCTGTATTAGATTCTGAAAATGCACCCAATCTCTAAATGACTAATCTAATGTCTTAGTAGGAAGATTCTTACCTCCTGGGTCATTACCTGTTTCATTTAGAAGTAGGTCCTGTGTGATTATTAAATTAATAGAAATGGAAAAGACATTTAGAAGTCATCTAGTAGAAGAATTTGTGAAGTGTGAATGGTTTGTCATATTTACCTCATTTTTTACAAGTTTGTATTAGTTTATTCAAACTTTTGCAAAATGCATTGAGCATACCTATTCTGATCCTATAATCTAGCCTAAAGAGTAGGCAAATCTCCATCTGTTGGTGAGGGCTTCTGTGTGTTAACTGAACTGTTTTGTGTACCAAACTGTTACAAGAGCTGGAAGAGTTACACTGTTACATGGATAGTTTTAAATGATTTTACTGTAAACTGGTTACAGCTAGTTATTTTCTTGGGAAAGATTGTACTGCTTCTAATAAGGAGATTTATTGAGCTGCGTATGAAATCAGATAATGCTTCTTCAGATGAACAATGTCAGAAGCGAAGAGCGTGTTCTCGAGCAGCATGTTTTGTACTTAACTTGTGCTTATGTCACTGCACACTCTAAAGGTGCAATGTGGATTGAGAATCTCTCTGTTCTACTGGTACTTACTGCCATGGTAGCTAATGAACTGCTTGTGTGTGGTTATTTTGCATGCATGTAAATATTTTTTTCTTTGTGTAAGGTTTCAGTAATTAGGAATATAAAAATAAGCATGTGCCTTTAGCTGTGAAGGTGTGGGTGACAAGGAAAGGTACAGCTGACTGGAACTGTTTGGTAGTTCAAAACTTGTATCAGCATTATGGTTAGTAAGTGTCAACTAATTGTCTATGTAATTTTTGGGATAAGCAAATTTTACATATATATGTGTGTGGCTTTGGACATCTTGCACAGTGTATTATTAAAGTCAGCTATGTGTTTTGTATAAGCGTAAAGGAAAAAGACCTATTGGAAAAAGAGCCAGGCAAAGTAAGAGCATCTCTCCCCATGGAAATATCAGCATTACTTGGGTAATGAGGTGGCTAATTTCTCTCTAAGTAATGATGGTACAATTGACCTCAGACTTCCAATTGGCATTCTGAAGGTAATGAGAAACAGGCCTTTAACTTGAGTCTTGAGTTAAGTCTCTAGATTATTCCATGTGGCATAGCATGAGTATGTTAAACCTTCAGTTGTGTCAATTAGAACCATATAGCTCAGCATCATAAAGCTCCTTGTAGGAGAGTGCATTGATTATTCAAAAGGTATGTAATTACTCAGTCTTTACACTCGGTGAGTATTTGTACAGCCTTACACATAGGCCTGCAATAATTGTCCTGTCTAGTCTGAGAACTGTTGATATAATGCAAATTAGTTGTCTTACGTTCAGGGTTTCATCTAATATATTGGTTTCTGTGGGCTGTGGATTTCTTTGGACTTTTGGAGATTAATTTTCTTATCATAATAGGAAGGCAGATTTAGTTCATAAGTGTATGCTTATATTAAAAACCTGTAAGTGTATGTTTATATTAAACACAATAATTTGAAAATTATTCATCTTGGCAGTATAGAATGATAGTCATATCCTTAGCCCAAGATGTGAAAGGCTGTTGGTCAAACCTTTGACTGGCTGAAGTCAGGCCTCTGATACTTTTTAATTTATATCAAATTTTCCATTGTAAACTCTGTATGCTTTCAAATTTATTAGTTTACTGTGTATAAACAAGCCTTTGAATTAAAATAAGATGGATGTAAAATGTTAATGTAAATTCATACATTAATATTAATCTGTGAGTGGTCACTTTTCTGCCTTTTTTTTGTTGATGTTTACATCAGGTGCTAAGAAACCTATTTTAACAAAATAGTTTGTATTAATCGTTTACTTTGCTGTCCCAAGAAATGCAATGTCAGTAACTGGAAGCTTGACTTAGGAAACATACTAATGTTTAGAGTGTGTGTTTTAGATGTCTTAGTTTCATTAGAAACTAGATTTATATAGTTATCATTTGGATCCTTTTCTATAAAAAAGGAATAGTAGTGCAAACTCTGGATGACTACAGAGTACTTAATGATTTCTGTAAAGCAGCAATGTGCTGGGCATTGCAGACTTGGTTCAAAGCTCATGCAAGTTAATGGGAATCATTCTTTTGCAGTTAAGTGGGCTATCAGGCAGTCCTTATACAAATATATTGACTGATGCAGCTAATATCTTTGTAGTCATGAAAATTAGTAGAATATACTGCAAGTTTTAGAACTGAGTTTTGCTTTTTAAATTTTTTTTTATCATGGTGTGACAACATGATATACAATCATAATCTTAGGAAGTGCTTTTGCCTTGCATGATGTAATGCAGATGAATTCCAGGTGATAACAGGATTTAGGGAAAACAAAATACTATAAGTGTTAGAATGAGAATGACAAAGCAACCTTTGTAAGTGTTTATATTGGCCCAAAGTTGTTAGTCATAAAAGGTGGACTTGCTTAAGAGGAGGAAAAAAAAAATAGATGTGATTAAAAAAAAATATTTCTTTTTCCCTTTCAGACATCTGAAGCAGCTTAGGAGCATTTGATCTGTGATCTTAGAAAACATGTCTTTTGAAATACAGTACATTCTCTTGCAAAGGGGAAACAATATAAATGCAATAACTGAAGGTTAGATTCTGATCACTTTGTGCAAAAAAAATAAAATAGTGCTTCACTCTTTAAACAGTGCTGTTTAAATCAGTGGAGCTGCTTGAGGCATAGTTTAGTGTGAACAGCAGAGTTTAGTACCAGCTGTTTAAGGGAAGATGAAAGGCATTTGCTGAGGCTTTTGTGGATGGCAGTAGCCTCATCAACAGAGTGTGGGCTAGGTTTTGGCAACATGAATGTTTTGCTTGGAAGAATGTTTTTTATTTGTTTTGGGAATTCTTTTAGTACATTTCTTTCATGCTTTGTCTCCTTGGTGTATTCATTCAGTGAACACCTACTGTCATCATCCATCTCTCTTCCTTAATGCCTCAAAGTAGATATCTTTAAACTCAAGAATTTGGAAAATTGGAAATATTTGCAGTCAGTACCAAGAGAAGGTAGAAAAGCTGGATAGTTGAGTAGAAAATCTCAGTCAAATAACAAGGACTGAGCACCTGTGTTATGTAGAATAGAGTGGCCATTCCTAACCAGGAGGTGGCATGATAGGGCACCACATGCCAAAACAGAGTTTAATATTGTAGCATCTGCTGGGAAAGGGGGCTAGTCTGGCCCGACATATATATCCAATTCTTGTACATTGGGTGCATGCTTTTCTACTTTAAGCAACAGGCAGACAATAAATACTGGCAACTAGATACGCTGTGTGATGCTGGGCTACTTAATAGTCTGTAAAATTTGATATGATCAGTAGTGACCAGTGCATAAGTCTCCTAAGAATGATTGAACATCTACCTAGTCCACCAAAGCAGTGCCATAAGCGTTCTTCCATGACATCTGAGGACACAGGTTTCAAGCTCAAAGAATGAGATGTGTTGGGTCTTATTTTAGAATGCATAGATGTAGCTGTTTTTTGGTAGATCCTCTGCAAGCTTTATTAAAATAGAAATACATCATGCCTCTCTGTGTGTTGCAGCTGTACCACATGCTAAATATACAGCCTACATGAAACTGTGTTTTGGTCTTGCAGGGCCAGTGCACTTATCTGACACTTGAGTTCAGAGTATGAATACCTCTTCCAAGCAGTTTTTAACTGTTTCATTTTAGATCTATTTTCTCCAACAACTGCTGAATTCAAAGGAGAATACAGTTTCCTCATGGCTGACCTCAGGATATACATTTTTCTTTTAAAAACTTTGGGAATAAATAATAAGGAAGGTATTTTCCAGAAGAATTTGCGGTGTTAATAAAGCATCAAGATAGAGGGGAAAAAGCTGGGTTGCAGGCTGAGCTAGCCTAAGCAATGTGGAGGTATGCATGCATATTTTGTTCACTTTGCATTTTCAGCCCTTTGGATAGGTATTGTAGCACAGAGATAGGAGAACAGACATACCATATCAGAATAAGTGGGGAAGCAGGCATTTTTAAAAATGAAGTGTATGAAATAGGGAACTTAATGCTACAGTGTAGTCTTTAGCTCTTACGAACAAAAAAGGACTATACAGTTTGACCAGAGAAATGGAAAACATTAATTTGGGCAAAGGCCTGAGGTGCATAGTACATGGAGTTTTGATTTGTTTCTTCCTTGTACTATATAACTTCAATGAATATCTTCTAAAACTTCCATCTGTAAGGTGTAGACTAATGCTGAATTTCATTCTAATCTTTGATATCTCTATATGATATATAGATATATATCTATATTTTTATTAAAAAATGTGTAACTATGAAGAAAATTTTAATACAGAATTATTATTTTTAAATTTGCAAGCAAAAATAATCCTGGTTATTACAGTCCTATGTAAATCCTGTCATATTTTAATTAGAATCCTGCTGGAAATAAGTAGAGCTATTTCCTTATTCTAAAAAGGAGTGGAATTAATAAAAAACTATGAAGAAAAAATATATAAGAATTCCAGCAGATTAAAATCCTCCAACTGTCAAAAAACTCTCCAGGAATAACTTATGCCTGTTCCTAATTTTGGAACTTTTGCTGCTAAAATGGATTTTTTTTAATTGAATACTGAAAAATATATCAAGTGAAACTCATAATGCTAATATGGTAATGTTGAAGATCATCCACATTTAAATTAAATGATACATAGTTTTGATGGTCAGATGTGGCTGTATGTGATACAACCAAAGACATATTTAAAACTTCAGATGCTCGGCTGGCAGTGGGCATTCGTTTGTTCTCCTTGGGTTAGCATGATCCAAAGCCTGTAAGACACATAGCAGGTCACTGCTGCCTTTGAATTTCTCTACATCTGCTAAAGTATTCATCAGATACTCTAGCATCTATTTTTTGCTGTAAAGGTTACACTGAAAGATGTAAACCTCAGAAACTTTTGATTTATAAAATACTTTGAATTTTGGGAATTGATGTAGCTATTGGAAAACATAATACTTTGTGCTAGTCTGTAAAAGATTTAATAAAACCTGCATTCGTTCTTTAGATTTGCTTTGGACGTGGAAGGAAAAGAATGCTACTTGTTTTATAGTAGAAGCAGTTTAGATTTGCTACCTTGTTGTCGTCATTGTGGCTAGGCTTCGCAAACGAAGATCCAGGGAGGGCTCCACCCATGTTCCTCATCAGCGCCTTTTCCAAGCGCGCTGATAANCCTATGTCTTCAGCAAAAACAAAACTAGGGGTCAAAGCCCCTAGCTCATAATTGGTGAACTTCCAGAGAGCAGCACTGTGAATTAGAGGAAACACAGTTTTCCTAGGAGATGTGAGCACTGGAGAAAGAAAACAAATCTGCTCTTGGCATTTTCCCTTAGTTTAATGTTCCCTAGGATTCAAATGTAAGTTTCAAAGCTCTCTTTGAAATGCTTGAAGTTAAAGAACTTGCTGTGAAATTGGGAACTCCGAGTGTATATTTGAAAGTGGCTTTTTGCTGTTGAAAAATTTAGAGTTGCCTTCTTACCTCTCATTTAAATTTTTATGCTCCATATTTCTCATGATGTAGGCTCATATTGCTGATTTTTTCTGAGTAATCTCTAAGTAAATTTTTCTTGCATTTTGTCTTTTTTTTTTGAGATTATGTTAAAAACTTCTTGCTGTTATCTAGGGGTCTTGCCAGGTGTCCTCTGGGGTCAGTGTGAGCTCCACCTGGGGAAAGAGCAAAATTTTACTTTTCCTCAGTACTTAAGACTATATTGATTTACTGCAATTTCCAGTTTGCAACTGATTTCCCCGCCTCCCCCCTCCCCCCCAGTTCTGCTGAAATTAGCAGCACCCAGCTCTTAAGTGACTTACTCTCTTCTCTGTTGATGTTTGAAGGGTAAATTAAAGAATTACAAAGAAAAGGAGACCTTTCTCCCTCCCTATCTTCAGATAGCCATTCAACAGGAAAATGGAGAGTTAATTTTGGTAAATGATACTTATTATCCTGATGTATCCATAGGACTGTAGAGCTATTTAATAGATTTAAATTTTGCACAGATACGTATTTGCAGTTATTTCACTAAGACTTGTATGCAAACTAGCGGGCTTTACTTTAGCACATTGTAAAATCTGAAAGAACTTTCTCCTCATACTCATAGATGAAGTAAATATATGAATTATATATCTATTTACTGTTATGCTCAAAAGCTGAGTGTAATCTCCCATGCTCAGTTCTTACACTATATGAACATTTTTCCTGAACCTACACACTCCTATTTTCAAGAAGTTTGTTCTGTCTATGTAAATAGACTATTGCATAATGTCCTGTAATTTATTCTAATTCTATTCTGTTAGGGATCCTCCAGATGCTGTGTTGCTGCTATTACTGGGGTGGGTGGTTTGTTTGCTTGCTGCACATGGTTTAGTGTAAGCATCAACGGATCATGTGCAAAGTCCTACAAGAAAATGTGAGAAAAATAATGGAAGATTGTAAGGGAAGTGATAGCAGTACAGAAAAGGATATAGAGAAGAAAAAAATCAGTTACGTCAGTTCTTAGAAACTGATGAATGCTAGAAATATCAAACATTTAATAAGGAATTCTGGGAGCTTTTTTTATTCAATTAAAGTGTATAGATAAAAAGTAGCTTCTAATAAGCATTCAAAAATGCTGTTGGTTATTTTAGAAAAATTGAAATGAGTTCAACTCTTGCAGAAAACCTTCTTTGAACAATTACATGATTTTGATACTGTTGTATTTCATGTGTTCAGAGACACCGTGTCTCCATACTTATATGTGCAGTAATTAAACACAACCGTCTACTTTGAGATGCTCCCAATTTTATACTAAAAAGCAACTGAGACACTCCTTGTAACAACATTTACAGTCCTTTTGGAATACTATAGTTAGCCAGTTAATAGTTTATGCTTTTTATTTTAAAAGGTGGTACTGTAACTGAAGAGATTGAAGTTTTAGATATTGAATTTCCTTCTTTACATAATAGCCTTCAGACTCTGGATTGGAGTGTACTAGAGTTTTGAGCTGTAAACTTGGACTTTTATTGTTTTTTTATATTGATCTTATAGATGAGAAGGATTTTCCAGGTTTTGCCATTTCAGTGCTGCTCTTGCAGCTTGTTCCTCTGCGTTGCCTTCCCCTGGTAACTGACACCTCCCCCAGCCTTCCTCTAAGAAGCTAATATAATTAGTGAACTTCCCACCCTTGGGCACTTTTTATACTCTTCTTTTATCCTCAGAAGCTCCATGAAGAGGAGAAGGTATTTTAATTTTTCTATGGAGACTTGAGTGGCGTGTAAAGCTGGCATCTTAACTGGAGAATGAATTCAGCAATGTTGAGATGGAAGTGTTATGGTGAGGAAAAAGATAAGCAACTGACTAGAATATCTTTGGCATGGAGGAGAATTTGTTGGTGGGGGGAACTGTGAAAGACAGAGCAAAGCATGTGGAAGATGTCAGAATGAATATTAAGTTGGCTTCCCCTGCCCCTCCCCCTACTTTAAAGGGCATAATATTTAGCTAAGTTTTATACTTCATTTGTGATGTACTCTACTTATCCATACTCGGCTCTGGTGAGAACTTACCTGGAGTACTGTGTCCAGCTTTGGAGTCCTCAGCATAGGAAGGACATGAACCTGTTGGAGCAGGTCCAGAGGAAGGCTGCAAAAATTATCAGGAGGTTGGAACACCTTTCCTCTGAGGAGAGGCTGAGAGAGTTGGGGCTGTTCAGCCTGGAGAGGAGAAGGTTCCAGGGAGAGCTTATTGCGGCCTTTCAGTACTTAAAGGGAGCCTATTAGAAGGGTGAAGACAGCCTTTTTAGCAAGGCCCACTGCGACAGGACAAGGAATAATGGCTTTAAACTAAAGGAGGGGAAATTCAGATTGAGTACAAGGCATTATCAGAGTTTCTCACGTGGAAAATTAAAATAGTAATTGCTGGGAAAAGGATAACAGAATGAAGATGAGTATTTTGTTCTGAGGTAGCCAACTAAGGAATAAAGAACACAGTATCACAGTATGTTAGGAACTGGAAGGGACCTAGAAAGATCATATAGTCCAACCCCCCTGCCAGAGCAGGATCACCTAGACGAGGTCACACAGGAATGCATCCAGGTGGCTCTTGAATGTCTCCAGAGAAGGAGACTCGACATCCTTCCTGGCCAGCCTGTTCCAGTGCTCCGTCACCCTTACTGTAAAGAAGTTTTTCCTCATGTTAATACTGAACCTCCTGTGATCCAACTTGTTCCCATTCCCTCTTGTCCTAACATTGGATGACATTGAGAAGATGTTCAGCTCCTGCTGCATGTCTTGACAGAAGGTGAAGAAACAACTCTCTCTTCTGGTATTTAAATTACCTGAGCATCTATCACATGTGTAACAGCAAACCAGAGACAAGTCTTAGCAAGAGAAACCTACATGAACATTCAGCACTGGCTTAACATTGCTCTTACCAAAAGCCTGAAAAGGTGATAGGATGCGTTGGTTACTGCTGAGTAGTTTTGTACAAAAAACCTTTTGTTGACTGTAGTGTGAGCACAAAAGGTGAATCTCAAAGATTACTGTCTTTCTGTAAATGCTACAGGAGTTTACATGTAACCCTGGAAAAGACCAACACCCAAAAGTTTTTCACAATGAGTGTGGTGAAGCACTGGAACAGGTTGCCCAGAGAAGTAGTGGATGCGCCATCCCTGGCAACATTCAAGGTCAGGTTGGACAAGGCTCTGAGCAACCTGATCTAGTTACAGATGTCTATGCTTGTAGCAGGAGGGTTGGACTTGAAGACCTCTAAATGTCCCTTCCAACTCTAAGGTTTCTATGATTCTTATAAGACCAGAGTGCAGGGCACAGTTTACTTTTAGTTGGAGGGGTGCCCAGTACACCTGAAATCAACTGCCATGGGGGTGGAAACACAGTCCTGTCATTTCCTATGGACTGATCCAGGCTGGAACAGGGTAGAGCTCTGAGTACCTGCAGTACAATGATGACATCATTGTATGGGGTAGCACAGCAGAAGTTTTTGAGAGGGGGAAGTAAATAGTTCAAATCTTTCTGAAAGCCAGTTTCACCATCAAACAAAATAAGGTCAGAAGATCTGTACATAAGAGCCAGTCTTTTGGGATAAAATGACAAGACAGGTGTTGCCAGATCCCAGTGGATGTGATTAACAAGATAGTAGCTATGTCTCTTCCCACCAATGAAAAGGAAACACAGACTTTTTGTATGTTGTGGGTTTCTGTAGGATGCATATCCCAGATCTCTGGGATATCTGCCAACAGGTAGAGACAAAGGACAATAGCATTTTAACTTCTTTTTATCTAACAAAGCCTTTCCCAAAGCTTAACAGAAAAAATTTCTGAATAACACAGTGCTGCTCAGTAAAAACAAGTTGTCTTAACTATGAAACTGTGGAGAGTATCTGCATGATATTGGTTCTGTCTTCAACTACAGTTTGTGCAGCATGCTGCCACTGATATCAAAGTGATTTTAGATTTTGAAAGACTAAAATGTGTTTGAGCTTGATATTGTTTGAGACATGATATTTTGGATAGGGTTTTTTAACACCAGCTTTGTTCATTAATTCATTATTGAGCATTATAATTTCAACCACTAAAAATTTCAGTGTTATCATGTTTGTCCTAGAAGCTTACAGTCCAGACAGCAGCTCACTATCCGTTTCTTTCCATGGATAAAGTGAGTGAATTAAGGTAAAACTGTCCTATAACTTGTGAGACATCTCTGTTGCTTCTGGTATTCCGTAAGGTACTTTCTGATCTGGCTGACAAAGGACCCTTTGAAATTTAGTCTCTCATCTAAATGCAGAGCAGTGTAAATGCCATTACAAGATCATGACCTCTGAATTCTAAAACTTACCCATCTCTCAAGATTTATGTTTATAGGTAGACTGAGGTGCATGGACTGGGACAAGATATTTGATCCAGAGGCATGTCACAGTATTGCCAGGAATGTGATCTTATTCTGAGTTAAAATTTTTCTGAAAGAAAAGCAATACCATTTTACAGTAACAATTTAATGGAGACCTTTAAAAAACAATTTTCAGGTACTAGCTAATCTCTGTTAAATGATCTTAGATGCCTAGAATTTGGAGTCTTGCAGGATGAGAGTGTATCTCAGTATTTAAGCTGGCAGGCATCCAAAGATAAACCTAGCATAACGAATTACCATCACTTTAAGAAAAACCCTGATAACTGCAGGGGGAAGTGGAGTCTTTGATGTCCATTTGGGTTCATTCCTAAAGGGGTATCTTTCAGCTCTTTTGTACAACGTTATAAGCAAACCAGTAGTTTAAAAAACTAGGTACTGATAATTCAGCATGTAGGAGTTTAAAGTTAATTTTTAAGATTTTTACTTTTTGTGCCTGAACATGGGTCAATACTAATGTTCAAGTCTATTTCTAGCCCAGTAGAAGTATAGAACTAACCTTCTGCTGTAAGTAAATTACATGAACATCAGACTGAGAGATGATGCAGCACATGCCTTCTTGAGCACATCTATGACGACATGTTTGGGGAACATAATTATTGCTAGTGAACAAAAGTAGTATTCTTAAGAGGCTGGAATATATAATCTCTTAACTGTATATAATGCTTCATTTGAAAAGGTTGACTAATGTGCCCACTAACCATCTTTTCTGGGTGCCATCTTTTTAATAATACCTCACTCAATGGGCCTGTTGGGTACAAAAGCCCTGTAGTGCTTTCCTTCCAGGAACTGGATGTGTGGAAGCCTGTTACTTAAGCTGCATAGTAGATGGAGTGGGGAAAAAAAGTCCTAGTATCTAGTACTTTCTGTATGTGTACCTTTGCACAATAGGTCACTCAGTCTTTTCCGCTTTTTAGTGAGGATCTTGCTTCTAGACATCCTTAATATTTACTTGCTTTTTCATAATTGCACTTTCCAGAATTGTCCTGTGTCCTCAGATGCCCTTGGCTTGCATATATTACAAACTGTAGGAGGCAGATTTAAGGTGTGATAGTAAATAGAAATGTTTTTCATCACTTGTTATTTGTCAGGAAGCTGATCACTGCAAAACAGTTGCCTGGAAATGCCATCAGAAAATTTTGGAGTGTGTTCTGAACATGCCTGCCCAAGTTTTACTCTGTGTCCTCCCAAAGTGTCACTCTGTTCATATTACCTGCTCATCGAAACTTTCAGTTTGGTTGGGCTTGTCCCTGTGAACTTGTCCATAAAGATGCTTTCCATTGCAATCTGTAGTAAGTCTGTTTGCTTTGGTAACTTTCGGTCTTTTCCAGTTAAGTATTGAACTCAGCATCTCTTTAACTGTTCTCCATTAATGTATTTGGAAGTTTTTCTTGATTGTTTTTGCAAGTGCATCAATCAGTAACCACCGCATCCTGGTCTGGATAGAAAGGCCTTCCTGCCTTCACTATCAAATCTAAATTGCACTGTTCTTTGTTTTGCAAGGTACTATAATCCAGTCATTCTTAATGTACCTCTTGCAACTCACTCTCATATTTTTCTAGGCATTTCTTTGTTTCTTACATGGTAAGCTGCTTCTGCCCACTTCTGATTTTACCTTTTGTGCACCTACACATTGTATTTTGGCTTTAACAAATGTCAAACATTAAATTGTAAAATAGCTTTCATCACTGTACTTGCTTGTATTTTCAGAGAGGAGGTACTAATTTCACAACCTCATAAAACTAAGCCAAGCTAGAGTAACAGCCTGCATGCTTATCAAATGTACTTCTTTAAAACCAGTGTTCTGATTTTTTCAAGTTAAACACGGACATATTCAAATTATTAATTTACAAGGTTGCAGCAAAGATGACTGATAATGGTTTGGCAGGACAGTTGGAAGAGAAGGGAGAATGGTGGGCTTAATATCAGCTTCCTTTTGAAGAGACATAAGTTTTTGAGTGGAGAAAACCAAAGTGTGTCAAAGGCACCAGAGCTTGGTTGAGTGAATGCCCTGATGAACAAGTCAGTCCATGTAGACTG
Source organism: Bucco capensis (assembly GCA_013396975.1). Classification (NCBI taxonomy): domain Eukaryota; kingdom Metazoa; phylum Chordata; class Aves; order Piciformes; family Bucconidae; genus Bucco; species Bucco capensis. The sequence continues at coordinate 268,815 of VWZO01022747.1, forward strand.
AATTGTGTGAATGAACAGTATTTAAAGGAAAACCTATGAAACCGCAAACCTCTGGATTGATAGCCAAAGATGAAGAATAGTTGTAGGGGAATAGGCTCAGTTATCGGTGAATAGCTACCATAGGTTGAGATAACAGGTAATAGAGGAGACTTGATGTAAGATGGATAAGAAACAAGCTAGAGAATTAAGCTAGAAATAATTGAAAGGGAAGCTAGTGCAAGAGTACAAAGCATTGTAGGAAGTAAACCCAAGACAGCATAGAGGTGAAATGAATTGCAAGAGAAGAAAAAATGAGAATAGATGAGAAAGTTGAGGAATATGGGAGGAATGATCCTTATACTGCTGTTGGCAGTCACAAGAAGACTACAAAGGTAAGATAGTAGCAGCAGCAAAGTCTAGGGGCAAAAATAAGTTTTCAGTAAGGTCACAGAACCAGGAAAGTTTTTACATGTTTATTTTAGTCTAATGTGATGGAAGCTGCAAGGGAAAAATTATTCACATCAACAAAAGGAAGTGTTCTGAAAATACATCTTGTCATGCTGAGAAAGTGCTACCAGTGGTATGCAGGAGCACACAAATGTAGACCTTCCACAACTTTTTGCTGGTTGACAAATGCTGGAACTGTACTTGCCTTGAAAAATGTTACTTTGCTTCTATTAAATCGTCTCCATGATAAGTTAAATCATTTAGCCAGAGATGGTGTCATGTTGTTATATTTTACCATATTGGCTGTTAATCATGCCTTAATAGTCCAGCTTTCTCCAATTATAGAAGTTTTTTTTTATTAACTGTCATTTGTCATGTGTCTGTTTTATAACACCTATTGCCGATGCTCTTATGTTGCTATTGCTGCTTGCTCTTTCAGTGGGAAAGGGCAATTCAGGGAAGATTTGCTGAGGACCCAGCTGGGAATCTTGTAGCACAAGACTGTGATGTGCTTTTCTTTCTCATTGAAAATGGTATGGCTGCTGCACAGCTCCCTTTGAAGAAGAGCTTTGTCTGCCTCTGTGGAATTTTTGTTTTGACGTTGGATAATGTATAGGCAAAAAGCCCCCAAACCTCTGAAAATGTGGTCTTCTCGAAGAGTTTAGCATTGTTTTATTGGAACATTTGCTGTTGGTACTCAGGCTAAGAGCATGATCGTGGTAACATGTTCTGGTTTGAGTTAGAACAGAACTAATTCTATGGAGTGATTTTACTTTACAGCTAAATCTCTTCTCAGTAACTGTACTTTCTGAAATTAACAGCACGTTTTCACAGACAGTATCTGCTTCTGACAGCAATAAGACCTAATGTTTAGATTTTCTATGAAGGATTGGGATCTTCTTTAGTGTCCCCTTTTTTATAATTTAACAGACATGCAGAATGGCAAAATGTACATAAAACAGAGCCCCATGTGAAGACCACCTGATTCAGAAGAAAAAAGGTAAAGTTCAGTGACTGAGGTCAGTAAAAAAAGCAGCTACAGTGCTTTCTTATGTTTAAAAGGAATTTCCTCTATTTGGATTTGTGCCCATTGCCTCCTGTCTTGTCTGTCACAGTCATAGAATTGTAGAATACCAGGTTGGAATTGACCTCAAGGATCATCTGTCCCAACCTTTCACAGCAAAACCATGGTCTAGACAAGATGGCCTTAAAAGTGTCCAATATTGGAGAATCCAACACTTCCTGGGAAATTATTTCAATCGCATGTTCTCATTGTGAGCAATTTTACTTATGTCTAATCAGAATCTCCCCAGGATTAACTTGTACCCATCTTGTACTCCTCCATCTTTGTAGCAATCCTGTAAATGCTGGAACATGGTGATAAGATTTCCTCTAACCTTTCTTTTCTCAAGGCTGAACAAACCCAGTTCTCTCAGCCTTTCCTCATATGACAGTCTTCCCAGTCCTTTGATATGCTTGTGGCCCTTCTCTGGACCCTCTCCAGCCTGCCCATACCTTTTTTTGTGTAGTGGGGACCAAAGCTGAGCACAGTATTCCAGGTGTGGCCTGATGAAGTGCTGAATGGGATAATGGCTTCTTTACCTCTAATGGTGATGTCCTTGTTGATGCAACCCAGCATTCTGTTGGCTTTCCTTGCTGCTGCAGCACACTGTTCGCTAATTGAACTTATTGTCCAGCAGGTCCCCAGATCCCTTTCCACAGAGCTGCTCCCCAGGCAATTACATCCCAATCAATGTTTCACTCCTGGATTATGCTTTCCCAGGTGCAAGACCTTAGAGTTGTCCTTGTTGAACTTAATAAGCTTCTTGTTAGCCCACTCTTCTAGCCTATCCAGGTCTTCCTGCAGGATGTCTTCTCTTCTGAAGTGTCCACTTCCCCACTCAGCTTGATATCATCAGTGTACACTTGATTCCATCATGCAGATCACTTATGAAGACATTAAACAGTGTTAGGCTCAGTACGGATCCAGGGGTGACCCCACTTGTGACAGGTTGCCAATTTGAAAAGGAGTTGTTTACCACCACTCTGAGTGTACCTTGTTAGCCAATTCTTACCCACTACACAGACCATAACACGTCTGTTTCTCTAGGAGGAGGATGTGTGGGAAACCATATGAAAAGCCTTGGAGAAATCCAGTTGAACAGTGTCCACTGCCTAGGTAGAGCTGCTGCAGGTGCAGATTTTGGTAGTAGTAGCATCTATTCAAACGAGAGTTTTGAAGGCCAAAGTGGAGCAGGATTCCATGTGAACAGCATTTCAACATATCAAACAGGTTACTTTGTTGTAGAAAGCAATTGGGTTTGTCAAGCATGATTCCCCTTGGTGACTCTCTGCTGACTTCTCCCAATCACATGCTTAATTTAACTTGTGGTAGCCCCCAGGAGGATTTGTTCCGTAACTTTCCTAGGGATTGAGGTAAGACTGATGGGACTATAATTTTCTGGATCCTCCTTTAAGTCCTTGTAGATAAGGGTGACATTAGCCTTCTTCCAGTCTTCTGGGATGTCACCTGATCTCCATGATTTCTCCAAGATTGTGCAGAGTGGCCTTACAGTGACTTCAGCCCCTTCTTAACACACTCAGTTGGCTAACATCTCAGCCCATTGGTTTGTAGGTGTTGAACTCCTGTAATAGTTTGCATACCAACGGCTCACTCACTGGTGATGGATCTGTTTGGATCAACCTGAATTTTTGTTTTTTCGGGCTGGGGCCCAGTGCTACTGTTAAAGACAGAGGTGAAGAAAGCGTTGACAGGCTTTGCCTTTTCAGCATTGTTGGTGACTAATTCTCCTCTCCTGTATTTGAGTCTTAAATTAAATGCCGCAGTCTTGAATTGAATACTACCCTTACTTGGATTCTAAATGTGAATATGTTAAGTAAGAAGAATATGAAGGACACATGCAAATATTGTCAAGATAAGTGAGTAGACTCTTTCCTTGTTTATGATCTTTGTGGTTAATGGAGCTAGGAAGATTATTATGACAAGTAGAACAGTGGAAGTCTGTGTGTGCTTAAGTTTACACAACCTGTTCCTTGCATGTTGTTAATAATACATCTTCGTGTAATAGTTAAGATGCTACTTCCGCAGTAAATATTTAACTTCCTGTAGTGTTTTTCCTGTATTTTTCTCGTATTTCCCCCTTTTTGCTTTGAGTTTTTTCCTTTTTTTTAAGTACTGATCTGTTTTAGTCCAGCAGTCTGAATTCTTTTGGAACTTTGTTAGCATTGGTTTTCCTGTATTACAATTTCTTCTAATTTTCTTTGATAGTTTTGTCAGTGGTGTCACCACTTTTTTATGTAGTTCTGTTTTGTTTTGTGTGTGTAGTTTTTTTATGTAATATCTGGTCTTACCTTGAAATGTAACCTGAAAGTCACTTCCTTTTTGTTTAAGTAAAAGATTTTCATAACTGCATTTGTCAGCTAAAGTCTTTCTGTTTACCATAAATGTGTAGAGTACACTGTTTTCTTTGTACCTGGAAGCAAGGGACAAGTTACATTTATTCAGGAGTTTTTTTGGTGCCAGAGAGGTAGTTTTGTATAATGAAGAATAAACAGTAAGCAAAAGACAAGCAGAACACTAGCCCTTTGCAATAAAAGGAAGGTATAGAAGATTTGGAGGAAATATCTTGCTCAAGGAATAGGCAGATCAAAAGAAGATGCCCTCCAATAAAATCCTGTTACTGCAGTACTGTGAAGATGTTTCTTGTTTCTCTCTTACACAGCAAATGGTAAATAAGTGTGCAGAAATGTTGAACAGTTGAGTTTGGGAGTTAGAGAGCAACACAAAAGGTAAGTGAGCGAAATGAAAAGGCAGAAGTTGTAATGCCCTGTTACTTTAACAGGTGAGACTCCAACCTGGAAGTCTGCCAGATTCAGACTTCCAGTATTGCCTTTCTGAGTCAACATCTTGGAGATTAAATTCTAAGAGAGCTCTACAGCACTCTGTGCACTGTAAAGAGGATTTTCATTACATGTGGGATGAAAGTGGACTACTGCTGCAAGTCTGCAGACCAAATAAAGCAAGACTGCCTTTAACACATGGCATTTAGGACTCTCATACTAATATACATAGGGAAAGGGAACGGTGTAAGTTTTACCAGGAACTGTAGCACTGAGAGCAGCTATTTTTTCTGCCAAAGTAATGAATGATACTGCAGAAGTGAGGAGTGCCCCAGTTTGACTCCACCTTGTGGCATTGTGGTTGCCTCCTCTGTGGACTCTCTGCTCACTCCAGTATGTAATTTTTTTGTTTGTAGTGAGATGAGTGTTGTTGAATTCTATTAATTTGACACTGAAAGTCTGTCTCTAGGTTCAGCAAGGCTAGACATTAACCTAGTACAGAAACTTGAAATAGTTTTATGTTAAAACTAATACAGGTTGGAGTTGCGATGATTGTGTTTGCCAGGTGGATGCCTTTTCCTATATGGCATAGAAACTTTCATATTCATATCTTCTTATTTTTTCCTGACATTATCTTTACTACTTTATGCTGCAGTTCTTCCCTGAAGGAAGGAGGACAGCATTTCATCTCTAGAGGTTTATTTAAAAAATGTATTATGTCTTTTAAGGCATGATGGGCTGCAGGCAGTGTTTAAACTGCCACTTGCCAAGTCACATTTTGCTAATCATTTATACATTTAGGTCAGATAATAAAATTGCTACTGAAAGTTCTTACAGCCAGCAAAGAAAATCAAATGCAATTATCTCAATGACACCAATAAATATGGGCTCCTTAACCTGAGCTTTTAAAGGATATCAGCTATAAGCCCATATTCAGAGCTGACTAAAAGATAATTGCATTTTGAATAAGTCAAATGTCTGTTTTGTGTTTTAAAAACTGTAGTAGTAAAGCTTTGTTTGATCTTCAGCCTGAGAAGTCCCCATCTGATAATCTATGTCTAACAAGATAGTGGAAAATTTTAATTCGGAAATTAAATCATAAGGAACTAGATGGAAAAAGAGGATTTGATAGGATGGAACTTTAAACTTTTTTATATTGTACAGTCTTCTTTCAAAATCAAGTTTGAGACTGAAAGCTTGATAAGGTGCCCCAAAATTTTGGATATCTTCTGTGCATACAATTCCAGTTTAAATCTGTGTATGTTATTGACAGAACCCTTTATCAAGTAAACAAAGTTAATTCCTACCTTTTGTTACACATTTATATCATTTTTAGTGCACTGTTCTAAGATCAGTTTTGTTAAACTGCTACTTTGGTGTTACCAACTGAAAAAATTATCTATAAAAAATCAATAAAAGGAATATACTTTGACAGCATGTTCCCAGATATCCCATTGAAAACATGACATATAGCCCTTCTAGAGTACTGGTGCAGGAGTTATTTGATATTTCAGTAGAAATGAACCTTGTTCATCTTGAAGATGCTTGGTTTAAAAAGCTGAACATTTTTCAGAGGTGTTTAAAAACAGGAAGCTGTTATAAAAGCAGATAAGCCATGATTTTTAGTAAATTTGAGTTACCAGTTGCTCAGTATCTTCCTAGCATTTACAAATATTTTGATAATTTCTACTACTAATTTATTATTTTTTTAATTGTTATTCTTTCTTCTTCTGCTTTGTAAGATTGGTAGTATTTTAACTTTTTCAGTCTTTTGAAATCTCTTCTTAAATTTTCAAAAATACTTACTAGCAGTATTAGCATTAGCTCAGCCAATTTTCCTAGTCCTGTAGAGTGTTCTCCTAACCCTGTGATGTGTTCCATGTTCCATTAGGTTCATACTTGTCTTCTCCGATGACTTCTGCCACTGTGTGCTTGCCCCCTTGTCCTTCCTCTTCCTTTGTTACCAGTTACCATAAAGCAGTTGCAATCCCTTTGGCCCCACTTGCAGAGGCCCTACTAACAGGTGAAAAAGTGATACAAAGAAAGATGCTTGTCCTAAACAGAAAGACTTGATGTTGCTGATACAGAGTACCTGGGCCATGGTGCAGAGAGAGAACTGCCTTACGTGGAGCAAATGCTTTAGTTGGGATTGCTTGCTTGAACTTTTTGCCAGATTTTACCTATATGAGCTTAGTATATGTTGCATGAAGTTCAATGAGTCTGGAAACATCTGATTTAAGTAGTCTTTAACCCCAAACTATTACAAGATCTTTCACTTTTTAAGATAATCTTTTTGTGTTAATAATCTAATCAAAGCAACTTTTTTTAACAGTGTCTCAAAAAAATGGAATTCTGGATGTCTTGGTATCATGTTATTAGCTTTAGTGTGTGCTTTTGCTAGTCAGATATGTGCTTAGTAGTGTTTCCTTAAATTTCAGCTGACTCTAAAGCATGACTTGGTTTATGGTGCCAAGAATTTTAAAAAAAATGAATAGCACCATTTCTAAAACACAGTGCCAGTAAATCTCGTTTTCTTTAATAAGCACAAAAATATACCTATGAATTCTTGGATTTTGGTAATTTTATTTTTTTAAGGTATCATTTTTCATATATATTAAAAAACCAAATTACAGTATAAAGTAGAAAATAAATATAATAATACTGAACTAACATAGATGAAGTATTCGTTTTACGTGATTTTTATACCACAATGCAACTATTTTCTTCACTATACAAAGACTTGTTGTGAATTCAATTCTCAAAATTTCAAATGTTTTATATTCTGAATTAAAATGTAAACAAATCCAGTGTTTGCAGATGCTGTCAGCTCCATGCTCTGCCCACAGATTCCTTCTCCACTGTTGAACCTACACATATTTACATTCATTTAGAGTTACCAGTGACTGAGAAACTGACTCGTGTATGTTTGAGATATATTTCCGTATTGTACTTACCTTAATTCACTAGGTGGGAATTCTTCACATGTCTTTCCAGCTCTGGTGTCTCTATAAGAAATGTCAAGCAATCAGAAAAACTTGAAAGACTATCATTACTTAGAAGCAAGTTAGTGTCAAGGGACCAGAGTTTACATAGAAATATGGTGATAACTGCAAGCAGAAATTGATGCTAACTACTAAGCTATTGTCTTGATGAGTCATCAAAGTTACTATAATAAAAAGACTCCTATTAGCTAAAATAGATACTTTCATCTTGTCCACCTGGTCCCCCAACTAAGTTTCCTTTCCTGTTTCTAACTGTTATTAAAGCTTTACTAAGGTACTGAGGTTTTCAGTTTCGCACTGCTTTGAACACAGGAGGGGGCTGACAGTGCATTTTCCACACAGTCAACTATTGCTAGTTTTCCTATGCTTAATGGTGGTGGTGTGTGTTTTTTTTCCCTGAAAGAAGCCAGTTATTCTCTTATTAATATAATACAGCTGTCTAGTTGTATATTTGTTTCACATGAACTTTCTGTCATTCCCTAAAGTGAGAATCAAACTTATTATTTCATAAAACATCAGATTGAATAACACATTATTTCTCACCATAGAAATGCCCGTATGAAATAAAGCAGAAGTGAATTAGGTCTCAATAATGCTCCTCTAAATAGCTTTATGAACTATATTATAAATCTCACGGGACAGAGACTTGGCCTGTTATGTACCTATGAAGTGTCATATATATTTTAGAGCTTTATGCAAATTTTACGTATTCTGAACCAAACTATTTATGAAAATGGTAAACTGCTAGAGCATGCTGCATTTCTTAACCAGTAATTGTTGTAGAAGACTGGAGCATCACTACTGTGGTACTGTCCTTATGAGAACAGGCAGGAGACTGAGTTACAGTCCAGGAAGTTTCTTGAGAAGTTTAGGTAAACTACGATTATAATTAAAGACAGGATAGTACATTTGTGTAGTATGATAGGGTGAAAGTGTCAGAGTTCCTCTTAGGAAGCTTGTGATTTTTTCAACCTGCTGGAGTTCTTTGAAGAAAAATGCAGTTGAAGTACATAAAGGTTACTTCTTAGACATTATGTTCTAGGATTTTCACAAAGCCTTTAAGATTCTTCTGCAAAAGATGAAAAGAAAGCTGCGAAGAAAATGAATAGTGGCAGAGGAAGAAGTATAATGTAGGTATGGTTTAAAACCTGATTATGCTGAAAATAATTGAAGTAGTCCACTTCTGAAACAGCACTGGGACCAGAGTTAACGAACACTACTGATTCTGATGAAGAAAGAGGCTGCACAAGGGCAAAATTTCATTATATGAGTAACATCTGATTACAAACGGCTGTTCAAAACTGTATGAAACTCCAGATTATAAGTGTTACACAGTCACATGCACCTACATTTGAGTAACTAGCTTAATGGGTAAGGACTTTTTACAGAAGGCTGTTACTTGTCTTAGATATGTAGTGCAGGATGAAGTATTAAGGGACCAACTGTGTTTGTGACTAAGTGCAAAAAGAAAATAATTATAACATGTTTTCAGAATATTTTGCTTGGTAAGGATGAAATGTGAAAATATATTAATTCTACCAGAAGCAATTGGTGCATTTAGTCCTTTTACTTTAAAGAACCAGTGAAGTACAAAATGCAATTAACCTTGGCATAACTGGCTTGCAATGAATTACGAAAAAACAACTTGAATTTATTTTGTAGGAAGGTCAAAGAATCCTAGAAAAGCATAGATTGGAAGGGACCTTCAAAGACTATCTGATCTAATCGTTCATGGGAAAGGGAACCGGCATGAGATTATCTAGCACTCTGCAATCACAACTTGGAAACTTGGTGACTGGGACTATGCCAGATCCCTGGGAGGCTGTTCAGTGGTTGAAGACACGCTTTAGTGAGGTATTCTAGAAAATTAATTGATTGTATCTTTTTACACTTTCAAAAAAATGGTAAACCAAGCAGACTGTAAAATTAAAGAGTGCATTAAAAACCTATAAAATGATGTAATTATGCACTATAGTCATCCCATGAAACTAATTAACTCTACAGGGCATTTAATCAAACTGAGCCTTGACTTCCATTTTCTGTAAGTACTGCATAACTATCAACAAATAAATCAAGGTGACTCTCCGTTGCAGAGTGCTTCGTATATTCTTTTAAATCTTTACAAGATTGGTGGGAAAAATGCTATCAGAGAAACAGTATTTTACTGTTCCTTGACTAAACAAGTTCATGATCAATTGAAGTTCAAACTGCATCTGTTCACAAGTTTGAATAGGGACTTCTAAACTGCTAATCTTTCAGTGTATCACAGACTCTGAGAAGCACTGGACTCAGTTGGTCATTTCACTGGGAAAAACTGGATGCTGGAACGCTGCTAAAAGTTGACTTTATTTCCATATTTACCCTTGTCTTTGTAGGTCATGAAATGATCCTGATCATTTCATAATCCTGAAGTCCTACATTGTTACTGTGCAGGAACATACAGAGATTGTTATTCCCCTGTACCTGTATGTATATATAAATATTAATACAAGGTCTAATGCCTAACTGAATTAGCATAGTTTGAGTGCGCTGTTGTGGATTGTGTGGAACAGATTGATGATACAACATTTAATGATCATCACTGTGTGCTGGATCATGTTTGACTCATGTCCTGGCAGAAGCATGAGACTTGGATGGAAGGATATCAGACTACCTCACTTCAAAATGAACTTGAATGCATCTCTGCTAGGGAGCCTCTGTAGGATGTGGAAAAGTGATGAGAGAATTAATGAGTACACATTCTTTTATAATCCCCTGCCCACTCATTGTGCCATACACAAAGACTCTTACCTATAGTAGTAAATGAAATGGGACCAGGACTTGGGCATGTGGACTGGTGTTCTGTTAAATTTCTGGGGTATTTCCTGATACGGGTTTGGGGTAGTCCAACTGGAATTCTCCCAGACAAGGCCTAGGCATGCTTCAGAGTTAGGAGCAAGTTAGGTACTATTCAGGATAGGCATTTGCCTTGGTTAGAAGAGTTTAGGTGAGGGAATGTGAGTGGTATGAGACAGCTGGTCTTGGGGCCAGCAAAACATTTTAGACCCTATTGTATTTAGTTAAGAGTTGTAAACTGAGATCTTTGTAATGTCAAATCCCTTTCATATGTTCTTTTCTAGCTGTGAGATTTGTACAGCTCCACATCATGAGACTACATTCGTCACTATACACATTGTCTGCATTTTCTACAAGAAGCTTTCATACTACAATCATGACTTCTACTTTTGCTCTTAAGAGCATTTTTTGGTAATTCTTTCTGCCCTATTGCCCTAAGCTACCACGTTTGCTACTCACTTCTTAAAACCTCAGCTTTTCTGTGTTAATAAATGATTCAGAACTGCAACAGTTTTAAAGGACTATTTAAAAAAACAAAGCACATATGATTTCTCTCCTAGTTGCCTAATTTTCTCCTCTCTTCCTTTACATACACACACTCCAACGTGGTTTTACTTTTTAGGTTCTGGTTTCCTTAGGCAGGAAGCATCTATGCCTTGTTCTGGACTTTTTTTCATGAATACCAGAAAGTGTTGATAGGAACATCTTGCTTTTCATCAGCTTCTGCTAATCTTTTTGAAGATGTAATGCCACTGATAGCTACAGAGTTGTCCATACATATTATTTATAACTACAGTGACCTATGGTCAGTTATGTTTTGGAGGTAGATAACAGAAAAACAGGATGTTAGAGAAGAGCTTCAAATGGTAGACTAGACCAGACTATTTCTGTTGGAAGTGATCTACAATGATTGTCTAGTCCAGTTGCCTGCCAGGCACTACATGCAAAAACAGTTGCTGCTTCCAGTTCATTCTTCCTCCAAAAATATAAAAATTCTGTTCTTTATTGCAGAAAATAAAAAATTAAGATTGAAAATATTGGAAAAGAATCTAATTTTCATTTAAATTACATCTTGAGAATCAGTTGATAGAGTAGGATGCTTCTAACAGTATGCTTGTTTCCACTGCCTGCCTATAAACCATTAGTGCAAGTTAAAAGTGACTTTCAAACTTCCTTGCAGATAGTGGCTGAAGAGAAACCTGTTTATTGGATGTTGCCACAGTGACTGCTGAATACACACACAAGGAAAGTGAAGGAGCCTTACACTTCTACATTGTTTATGTTTCCTGGATTGTGAATACAGGGTTAATCTCAGTGTCTGCACATCCAAAGGAGTGGTCCAGAAGGTGTGGAGTTCGTTTGCTAAAAGTTGCTGATGGAGATTTGAAATTTCACTGTTCAATTTGATGATTGGTAATATGTGTAAGATACAATGCTGGCCACAGCATATTTTTTTAGCAGTGCTAGTCCATATGCCTGGGATAACAGGATTTAAAGGGGTTGAGGGCCTCTGAAGCACAAACAAACCAGGAGAATACACCTGGTAGCATAAGGGAACAGATAATCCACTGTACTTGGCTATTGATATATATGCTATTTTATTTTTTTTGTATCTGTTGAGAGATATATGCAAAACAGATATTTATATAAAGTAGTTTTCAACATTGCATCTGTCCATGTTAAAAGATTGTTAAAAATTACTCCTTCTACAGTTAGTTCAAGGCTCAGCACCAACAAGTGCTCAGTTCTGAACCTAATTTCTGTCAGTTTTTGGTTTGGTCAGGTTACTCATGTGGAGTCTTGAAATACCCAACTGTTGTGTATCTAGTACTGTAAAAGTCATTCCAGAAGCACAGATTTCTTATAATAAAGTTACCTATTTTTGTTTACATAATAAAGTTTTTTAGATATGATTTTGAATTAGTTTTAAACATTCAAAATAGAAAAAATACAGCCTAACTACATGTGGTTACATTTCTACAGATAAAATTGTATTATGCTGTATACTGTCTGCTGCCTGGTGGTATTATTTATGCTAAGATTGCTATAGCATCTGGAAGACAAAGCATGGTATGAGTACTTAATTTATATCTTTCTGAACTGCCTAGAATACTGATAACTCTATATCCAGCCACTCCCAGGACGTTTAGGGAGAGGGATGCACTTTTCAAATGTCTGTGCTGCATGTGGTAGTGGATCCAGAAAAGTGCTATGAGAGCTCAACAGCCGCTTAGGTTTTTTTTCTTGTCGAAGAATGGATGTGGTATCCATACATCTTTCTCTGCGTAGTTATTTCTACAGTCACTTTGGAGCCTAAGTCATGCTCCAAGGAAATTTTCTGATTTGAAAAGAATTGCTAGGACAGCCTGAGTAGACTGAGAACTGAAGCTTTGAATAAAATCTTTATAAGAGTACCTGAAAAATAGAACAGGAAGACCTAAAATATGTCAACTAATTTGAACAGGCTGCTGTAAAAGCTCTCAATAATCTATATTGCTCTGAGAAGACAAAAAGGAATTAAATGGAAGCATATTTTGCCAAGGGATGTTAATTCTTTAGTTAACAAATGTCTCTTCTTTTTGTGCAAGATGAGAAAATAGATTTTTAGGCTTTTATTTTGAACTGTAAATGTATTTTGTTTTCTGTAATCACTATGAAATTGCCAGTTTCTTGTGGTGAAGGGATAGGAAGAAAATTATATCACACTTGCAGTGTGTTGCTAAAATTAAGAACAAGTGTATTTTGTAAGTCTTGCATAGATTGACTGATGTATCTTTCACTATATTAAAACAGACTGGTGCTGATAATTTTTGTTCAAGTCAAGATAATGGACTAGAATAAAGTATAGTATATAGTATATGATTGATGATTGAAAAATAGATGAAGTGGTATTCCCCAGCTGTCAAAATATCTGTCTGACAGTTGGCTGCCTTGTGTTTTTCCCAACACACTTGAAGTCTGACTGTGTCCTGTATCTGTTACTTGTGTCTGGAGTGGTTGGCTTCTCTTTCAAGAGCAGTAAAAGCAGTGCAGACAGATAACGCAAGTTGTATGCTACCACAGTCCTATTAAAATTTAATGAGCTATGAGTATCTAGGAGACCAAGGAATGGCAGTGCAGCTATACTAAGGCATTAAGTTAGCCTGGGGAACACCCTGCTGCTAGAAACATGTTTTTCCATAGAAGAAAATGGTGTGATGGTTTTCTGTAGTGCAAAGGTAAAGTAAGATTCTTTTCTCTGTAAGTCGAACAGGGAAATGTACGTTTTTGCCTCATTTGTTACAAAGGCTTTGAAGGGTGTATTAAAACTGTTTTCTCTTGACATATGAGACATATTTAAGAGCACTGAAAGGAAATAGACTTAACTGGGAGGAGTTCATTTTATGCTCAATGTAGTCTGAGTTTCTACCCCCTGAAACAAAGATAAGAAATAGGTAATAATCTGATGGCTTCCATCTATGGATTGGAGCTGAGATGCCATCCAAAGTTATCATCTTGTGTAAAAAGATGTGTAAAAGTGAACTTTGTGTAAAAGTGAACTGAAGTTACCATCCTCTCAGGGATGTACTGTTCACAGAAGAGTGCTTAGAAAGACTGCCCTGCAATATATCTTAAGATTAATTGAAATATTAGTAAACTGAGTGGGAATTTGTCTATGGGTATTAATATCCCAAAGCAAATGTTACTAATCAAAAGCTTCAGCTTGATTATGAGGACCTTCTAAATGAGATAATTTTGAAACTGTGAGCAGAAATCAATCGGAAAATAGTAACATCAGAAAGACTTCTTCCTTCTAAAATATATTTTACTTTATATCACAGAAGAAATGGGATATTACTTTTATGGGCTATATCAGTAAAGTATTTAAATAAATTGGGAAAAACCAATTGTTAAAAGCTTTTTTAAACAATTGATGACTCAAAGAGGTATTAACAGACCATTATTTTCTTGTCAAACTCTGAACCATGCCACTAGATCTGTGTGCCGTAAATCCCTCTCTTGTAATACATTTGTAATGGCCATTTCCAGATGAATTGGGTACCAGGCCATGTGTGTCAATGCAGCATGGCCTGTCCAGACTCTGCCTTCCTCTGGCTGCAATAACTGTAATCCTCTACTATCGTTGTCTCAGATTTGCACTTTTAAACCAAAATTTTATGAGATTTTGCATGTCACGGGATGCGTTTAACGTGTTTTCTTTCTTTGTTCTGGGTAGTGGGACCTGGAAATAACTTAGGCTTAAAAAAGCCTGCTTGTGTCATACTTCCAGATGCTGAGACAATCTGCAAAGTGAGGATGACACATTCACATTCTGTCTTGCAGAATGAGTTGTTTGGAATGCTGTTTTTCTTCTTTTGTGTAACATTTGGATGCAGTTCAGTTCTTTACTAAGTCACCTACATTTATGTATCTGCATGCAAGATAAGCTATAGCCTCTTGTTACAGTTGATGGAGATCTAGCTAATGCTGTCTGAGGAAGAGAGAGATATTCATCTGAATGTCCATGTCACTAACCTGAGTTTTCTTGGCTTCTTTGTCGATATCTCAGGTGGGATTGGTTCATTCATCTGGACATGGTCCAGTACCATTTTTAATGTCCTGTCATATCAGACACATCAGAACATCTGAGAGGTGCAGGTATGACACAGGACCTATGGGAGACTTGTACCCATCCAGAGTGGTACCTGGAGGCTAGACAGGGTATCTGACATAGAACAATAGAATTGTTTGGGTTGGAAGGGACCTCTGGAGGTCATCTAGTCCAACCCCCTTGCAGTGGGCAGAGACATCCCCAACCAGATCAGGTTGCCCAGAGCCCTGGCAAGCCTCACCTTGAATGCCTCCAGGGATGGGGCCCCAACCACCTCCTTGGGCAACCTGTTCCAGTATTCCATTACCCTTGTGGTGGTAATCTCAGGTGGTAGTAAATCACTATATTTAGGTAACTGAATCAAACCCTTACATTTTCAGTTGACATCAAAATTTAGATATTTTAATCTGAGACTGAATTTCATTCATATCTCAGAGATCCACAAAAGGCTTGCAAGTGAGACATGGAAACTTACAGGTGATTTGCTTTCTGCTACACTGGCAGCTTCAGGTCATGTGAGGTGTCCTTCGGTATCTCAGATTGTGCTAGGGGCTTAAGTTTAAGCAACTGAAGGAAGGGAAGAGTATGTACTATAGTGGAATTTCTCAGAGTTATAATAAAAATAAAAAATGATAATATAATGAGAATGAGTTAAATCACTTAAATAATGACTATTCCAATCCAGGGAAGTCTTTGCTACCAAACGGAATTCTCAATGAGAGTGGAATGTTGGTGCTGTTTTGTATTAGAGAATTATATCATTCTGCCCTCAAATAAATGTTTATACTGTGCAATTTTAAACTTTATTTCCTGTAAAATCTGCTTTAAAACCTATCTTGTGAAATCTGTATTGAAATTTTTGAAAATATTTCATTTCAGTATGGAATAATCTATGAAACTTTTTCAAAAATTATCCTATACACTTGCTAAATATGTGAATATAAGGAAGTGTGGGGGTTTATTTGTTAAAAAATGCCATGTGCGAGTGTCTATTTGATACTGACATGCCTGATAACCAGTATGTATTAAGGGAGAAAGGAAACAGTAGAAAAGGAAAAGAAAATTCCCGGGATAAATAGCTTCAAACAAATTAAGATAGCAGTAGCTGCAGTATCATTTTGGAAGTAATTACTCATTTGACTCTATCCAGGCTGGAATGTTCTGTATTCTCAGAGCTGGAAGCCTCGGAGCTATAAGGGAATCCTAAACCTTAAATTGATATCTTAAGTAAACAGAAGAGTTGGTATATTAAAAAATTCCAAGTAACTGGTTAAACTTAAGTGTGATGTCAGGACAAAATGGCTGTCCTTACAGCAGTAGTCAGCTGCCTTACACTGTTTGTAGGAAGTTTAAGAATATGAAAGAAACCATGGAGTGGTTTACTGCCTTACTTTTTCGGTCTGCTTCTTGCATGTTCAGTCCTTGGGCAAAAGAATATTTTCTCCTTTTTGTTTTTGAAGATTCTGTAGGTAAGTTCTAATGAAGGGTATATTAGGGTCATAAGTATAGCTGCTTTTATTAATAAGTCAAATTATTAAAGTTAGTTTCAGAAAAAGCAGATTTATGGCACTATGAAGTGATTAAGTGCAGGATAACCACAAGCCTTTTAACATTCAAGTACAAGAACAAAATGATTGAATTTTGGCTACTTTTGTAGTCTTAGATTAAACTTGGATTTCTGTGTTGGAAGTTTTGGGTTTTTTTCCTAAATACTACATAGGAGTAAGCATATTCATGCATATATTCAAACTGTGCGTTTTGATATCTGTCCCTTTTGGTAAGTTTCATTTTTTTGTTAGGTTTCATGAGACTCTGAAGGTTTTAAAATTGGCCGTCAGAGAATGATGAGACCATCTATATATAGTGCTAAACTGAATCTTTATAATTATAATCTAGATTGAAGTCTAGTGGCAAAACAAATGCATCAACTAAGCATTGTATCTTTATTGCATGAACAGCTTTCTAGTAAAATGTAATTGTTCATTTCTGATTAGTAACTTTACTGTTACTTTTGGTTAAAAACGATGCTTAGACCTTAAGCACAGAGGAGATTGGTGGTGGTGTAGGAGAATCCAGCAGAGTGCCTATCATATAAACAGGTTTAAAAATGGTTTATTCGTGCCACATTAGCATGGTCTCTGACCTTTTTATTTGTACATGGAGAAATTCGGTGGGCCCCAGTGTGGCAAGCATCTTGTACTGCAGCAGCAGCAGCATTTAAAGAAATACTTGTAATACTGAACATAACAATATATTATGTTTAAGCACATTCAATTATACAGCAGTCTCTAAAGAGATCAAAACTGTCATGCGTATTACTAGCTACCATGATAAATGTGGCCAAAAATAAGTGAAAGCTGCCCTTCCTTTTTTAAAACATTTTTGCTAGTTTAAATCATAACAGAAGAAAAATCTTTAACGTTCATTTCTTCGGCTAGCTCTCGGCCTATGTTTTGAAAGTATATGTTGAACTTCAGAATGCGTTGATTTGTTTCCTCCTCTTCCCCCACCCCCTAATATAACTGACATTGTGACTATGGGGAAAAAAAAATCATTTTATAGATATGATGGATGTCATGCAGGGGTTAAAAAAAATAAAAGGCATTGTGCCCAACAAGTCTCCTGAAATTTATCACAAAATGTAATGTGACATAATGTGTAGTTTAACTCTTACGCTTTTACACTTTAGTCTTGCTTTTATATTGATCAGTCTGGGTAAAATGACAACTTCATTGAACAGTTGAATATAAGGGTAGCATCATGACGTACATAATGATGTGTATTTTAGAAATACTTGGAAGTGCTTACTGGAGACCAAGGATGGAAGATTGGTGGTGGAAAATTATGGTGCTAAGACTGGAATGACAGAGAAGGGAAGAAATCAAAGAGAGAAGAGTTTTTGATCACATCGAGTTTGGAGAGGAGGCTAGAAGGAAGCAGTAACATGGAGCAGGAGGAAAGCCTCTGCACAGGGTGTTAGGCAGCAGTCAGCCTCTTTTCTGTTTCTCCTCAAGTTGACTCAGATGTTCTGCTTTCCAAACACATGAGCAGTGCTGACTGCAGTTTGGCTGGGTTTTATCGTGAGGCTCAATGTATTACAACTAAAATTTAGAAAGCAAATTTAAATTAGTCATTGTAAAATAAAAATGCCAGCTGCATGTATACAAAGCAGTTCAGGTCTTAATCTCATTCAAGTTATTGGGACAAGAGGACATAAACAATTGAAGATACCTTTTCATGGCATCCATGAGGTTTGCAAAGGGTGAAACAAAAAAAGATACTTATCGAAAAGGGTTGTGGAGAATCACAGAATGATTACAGTGAATTTGATATTCTGATATTGTGGACAGATATTTACTTTTTATCATTGGTTTAATATAAAGCAGTATTAGGCTTTTAAATAAGATTAAAAGTAGCCAATGATAAACCTTATTGAAATTCACAGCTGTATCTAATTATTTTTTTAATTAAAAATGAGAATGGAGATTAAATTCAGATTTTTAAATTCTGCAGGCAAAAAGGGGGACTAAATTAGATTTCATTGCTATTTAGACAACAAAGAAACCTATCCTCTTCATGAAATTATGCTTCTATTTTGAGCTTTTTTTGACCCTCATTTCCATATAATCTGAAATCCGTAGAAATACTTGGAAGGAGAGCTATGTGAAAAATAGCCATCCTGTTATAATGGCAGAATCTGTCATTCCGTTACAATGGGGCTAAGAGTGAACAGAGTTGCAAAACTAATGTTTTAGTTGAGATTGAATTATGAAAATCTTTTTTTTTGTCTTTGTGCTTGTCATCAAAAAAATAGGCCAGGAAACCTTAGGGCAGGCTTTTATGTCAAAATATGGGGTATTCTTCTTAACCCTTAACTTAACCATTCATTACTGCTATTTTGATAAACTTTCCTAATGGCATCAAAAAGCCATAGTAATGAACTTAGGGCAGTCTTTACAGAACTAGATGATACTATGAAAATTTATTAGCATGAAGGATAATACAAATGGAATATATTCCAGTAAATAAAAAACAGTTGTGATCACTGTTTAATAGTGGGCTTTGTAGAAGTAGAAATGGATTTACAATCATATATTAATTAACTTTTTGGTGATGAAGTTTATTCATATATAATCCATAAAGGAAAGCATTCATTAGTTTTGCTAAAATACTGAGCCAGTCTTCAAGTAGAGGTTCTCAATGTCTCCTTCTATTAACTGAATTTTTCTTAAAGGTAGATTGCACATACTGCTGTGACCTATTGCTTGTTGTTCACGTATTTAACAAGTGTATCAATATGTGTAATTCAGTGTTTCCAAATACCACTAAATATACCATAGTTTTTCTTCTTAATACCACTGATACACTGAAATAGTGCTCAGATTTAACGGTGATAGGTTACACAAGACTGCTTCATATTATTTAAATCTCTTAAATCCTATTAGTGCCAAGAGAAAATGCCTCAGAACCAATTTGGTTTTCAGTGCAAACAAAATGCAGGCATCCTACTTGGAACAAATTACCTTGTGAATGTTTATCATTGTAACTATCGATTACAGGAAAGATGTAATTTTTCAGAGTTTTATGAGAAAGAATGAGCTAGCCATAAGATGAGAGCAATTGCGTATCTGTCTTCTACTTTGTAAGAGTTACTGCTTTGGAAGAAATATTAGTGGCTTGGTCATGGACCTGTAAGAATTAATAGCTGAACTGTAGGTTTTTCTGGAAAAAAAAAAAAATCACTCATTAACTGGAAGCATCTTGATGTTACTCACTTTGCAGCTCTCTTGTGACCTACACAGAGAAAGAGTACTGTTACTTCCAACACATTTATCTTTATACTCAGAATATTGAACCTTAAATTGGTTACTAAATCTAAGAGTAGCATAATATGAGTAGCACCACGTAATGTACACGCACAAGGAGTTTGTCCCTCTGTCACATCCTCTTCCCAGTACACCTGAACTTAAACGTTGAAATAAGTTGCATTCTCAGACCAGTAATGCTGTTAACACGTTGTGAGGCTGTTACATTTTTGTGGCATCTAAATGTAGGATTGTGCAGTCCTGTTGTCTTTGACAAGGAGAAAAAGAATAGAGCAAAGAATGGGAACCTGAAGTTTCAGGCTTATTTTTTTTTAATTCATTTCAATGGGAGGGCAGAAAGAGATATATTAAAGTACATAGTGCCAGGGAAGGTTTACAGAATCACAGAATCGATCGGGCTGGAANAATATTAGTGGCTATAGCTCTGCATGGGGTTATTGTGGCCAAAGTGCAGGACCCGGCACTTGGCCTTAATTTAGATTAGTTTAGATTAATTTAGATTTAAATTAATTAATTTAATTAGTTTAATCTTAATTTAGATTTAGTTTAGATTAGATCTTAGAAAAAAATTCTTCACTGAAAGCATTATGAAGCACAGAAACAAGCTGCCCAGGAAAGTTGTTGAGTCTACATTCCTGCAGGTATTTAGAAGATGTGTAGATATGGTAGTTGGGATCATGGTTTAAGCAGTATTAGATTTAAGGTGGTACTTGATGATCTTAAGGGTCTTTTCCAACCTCAAAGGTTCTATGATTAGGACACCTTGCTTTCATTTTTTTTATGACCCTAATCATGAGTATCTTCCCCCGTTAGGGTTTATGTTTTAAAAGATATAGATGTCAATAGTTTTATCAGTTGCCATCATCACCTTATCTATGCTGTGCATCTCATTAAATATATATGTCAATTACCATTCATTCAAAATGTTTACAGCATTCCCTTTACTCAACCTCAGTGATTCTAGTAGCTTTCCAAAATCTTTAATAATCCAGTTGGTGTTTAAAAGGTAATTTTCATAACGATGATAACCAAACTGGGAAGAAGTGGCTGACATTCTGTCAGGCTGTACTGCCATTCAGCAAGACCTGGACAGGCTGAGAGCTGGGCAGAGTGGAACCTAATGAAATACAACAAGAGCAAGTGTAGTTCTGTACCTGGGGAGGAATAACATTATGCATCAGTACAGGTTAGGGGTTTGACCTGCTAAAAAGCAGCTCTGTAGAGAAGGGTCTGGGAGTCCTAGTGGACAACAAGTTAACCCCGAGCAGTATGCTTTTGTATCCAAGAAGACCAGTGGTATCCTGGGGTGCATTAAGAGTGTGGCCAGCAGGTCGAGGGAGGTTCTCCTGCCCCTCCAGTCTGCCCTAGTGAGGCCACATCTGGAGTATTGTGTCCAGTTCTGGGCCCCCCCAGTTCAAGAGAGACAGGGAGCTACTGGAGAATGTCCAGTAGAGGGCTACAAGGATGATTAGGGGACTGGAGCATCTATCTTGAAAGGAAAGGTTGAGGGACCTGAGGCTTTTTAGAGAAGAGAAAACACAGGGGGGCTTAACAATGCTTATAAATATCTACAGGGCAGGTGTCAAGAGGATGGGGCCAGTCTCTTCTCAGCGGTGCCTACTGATAGGATAAGGGGTAATGGGCACAAACTGTTAACACAGGAAGTTCCACCTAAACATAAGGAAAAAATTCTTTCCTTTGAGAGTGACAGAGCACTGGAACTGCCTGCCTAGAGAGGTTGTGGAGTCTCCTTTTCTGGAGGCTTTCAAAACCCCTCCTGGACACATACCTTTGCAACCAGATCTAGGCAAACCTGCCTTACTAGCAGAATTGAACTAGATGATCACCAGAGTTTCCTTCCAATCCCTACCATTCTGTGATTCTGTAATTCTTCACTAGGAATGCAATTTGGAAATTAACTGCATTAATTTACTTAAATATTTTTTGTGTGTGATTAGTTGAAGAGGTTGATATATGGGCCTTAGTCTGTTGAGGCTGCATACATTCTTAAATTCATGAGTTGGAATAGTGAGTGAGTTATGAAAAAAATCTAAAAGGTGCTATGTATTCCTAAATTGTATAATTTATCTAGTAAGAGAAAAGTGCCTGACAGGCTGGAGGTGCAAAGATACCAAATGTGTATTTTAGATTAGGCAATCTGTTCATGCCTTTCTTGATTACCTGATGCAGAGGCTAATTGGCCCAGTTCATCAGTGTGAATAGGTGAGCTCTCCATTTTTTCTTCCTCAAGAGATTTAATATTTTATTGCAGAATAGAAATTTTATTGATGTAGTAATATTCTTTCAATCAACCTGTTGTTCAGCCAGCTGCAATTCTGGGGGATGAATTAGTGCTGAAAAAGCCGCAAATATTTGCCCCTCATAGAGAGTTTAGTGTAAAATACTGTTGGAATTTTCATTAAACCTATAATCCATGCAGAACAATTTAGTTAACATATCTGGGTAATTAGTAGAGATATCAATTATTGATAATCATCATATTCTTTTGACAATCATTTAAAGTTGGGAATTGAGGAATCAACCTGTGTTAGAACTGTAACATTGTCTTTTTTTTAATTGAGACTGCTTTCTGTATTCAGTCTTTTCTCAGTGTTACTGCACAGTGTGGAAATGAATTGTAAATTGTCATATTGCAGGAAGATAAAAGATACTCTATCATAAACTTTCTCATTGGGATGAAGGTAGTGTTTGTCTGGACTTTAATTTCAGTTATGGTCTTGGAATCTGTCATTAAACCCTGCTTTTCTCATGCAGAATGCAGTGGTGCTCTAGTACAACATGTTATGCATGCTATGGTTACAGTGTCCTGGTTTCAACTATCATTCCTATGTATGTTGGATGAGTTGTTTGGCCTCTACTGCTTTATTTACTCTAGGTAACACTGACCAGTTAAGTTGAAGGTTTTTTTGTCAACAGACAGGAAGGAAATCCTTTTTAAATGAGGTAGTAGGATGTTTATTTATGAATAAAGCATGAAAATTATATGAATGAAGTATAATTTAACATTCTTTGCAAACTTAAAGTAAAACAAAGTTACAGAAAACTGAGAGGAGGTTTGGGAGTAACTTTGAGCAAGTTTTGTGGTCAACTGTGAATCAGAACAATTTCAAAAGAAAATATTTGGAGTTTTTTCGGTTTATTGAATATGTTGCAGTTTGTACAGAATTGTGTACTAGGCGCTAGCTCTAGCTGAGCTGCACATTCACAGTTAGAGATGTTTAAAAAGCAGTGCCTACTAGATCTGTGTTGGTTTTTGGATTATTTCAGATTGGTTATTGCCAGAGGACATGCTTAAATTAGAGAAACATTTATTAAATCTTGAAAATTACCTGTGTTTAATCTAACGTTCCAGTAATACCATAGTTCTAGTAGTAGTGTAGTTCTAATAATACAATACATCTCCTTGTTACAAGAAAAGATACAAAATTGATTTTTATTTTGATGTTTGATGACATGAGTTTGAGGTACCTGGGTGTCTAATATACAGGGAATCTCATTTAATAGTTAGAGAATAGGTCTGTGATGATGTGGTTATGTAGCTCTACCCAGGAAATCTCTCTAGTCCTTACTCTTTTTATTGATCTCCTTGTTTTTCCTTGTACATTCATTAGAGTAGTCGATAATTTTCTATTTTTTTATTATTTTTTTTTCAGAAAAAGCTTTTGATGGAAAAAATTTACTAATTTTCAGAAGTTTTAGAAAGAATTCATTATTTTTCCTCTTCCCCAAAATGTGCTTCATACTCTGTGTAGCAATCTCTATGCAGCTGACCAAACTAGAAAGAATAATGCTCTTCTTCCTCCATTGGGAGAGGAATTATACAGAGCTGTGCAGTGACTTCATCAGTAGACATTAAGAAACACCTTCTGCTGTTGCTGGGTAGTCTCTTCTCAGAATTAGTAGACATGTATTTCTATCTCTTCAGAATGATGAGGAAGTTAATCAGTGAATGAGGCTGTCTGCCTGAAGGCTGCAGTTTAAGTTCACTTCCTTTCCTAGCACTGCCAGACTGGAGCACGGAATGCTTGTCTACTAAGTCTGAAAGCTTTCTGCTAGTGTTACTGCATTCATCCATAAATACTCAGAAAAATTACATTAAAGATGGTTACCATTGCTGTCATACCCCAGAATGGCAGCATTCTGTGGGAGTGCATGTAGTTAACTTTATTTCCTTGGATGCTCAGAAGGGAAATGTGGGCACTGATATTCAGCGGGTGGGATTCTGTCTAGCTCTAGACAGCGTATGAATAGAAAAACAGAGTTGTCTCACCTGTGTAGATTACCCATGTTTGCAAGTATTCCATTGCATGTGCTGCTTTCTACTGACTAGAGAGGAGACTTAGCTGCCTATTCAAGGCCATTAGCTTCCAGACCTGCTCACCCAAAGCTCAGAGAAAGCAAGACAGTCTGCATATTTAACAAAGTGCTTCCTATTCCATGATTCTCTCATCTTATGAGTTCTCTAATTATTGAGATGTTGAGTTGGATGAACAGTAATTACATTTATTGCACACACTGTCTTTGACCTATCTAGCCTTCAGCAAACAGGAAGAGTTAATCCACACCCATATTTCAGTCTCAGTTTTGAATTGTGTAGATCTTTCACTTCTAGTCGTTATGTAGTTAATGAGTGCTTTAATGTCTTCAGAGTGTAAATGCTACTGCTTTCTCCAGGGTGAAGAGCTTAAGAAATGTAGACTTCTGGGCATTACTTTGTGGTAGTTTTGCATTTATAATTGTGCGGTAATTACTAATGCTGCTAATGCCTGCAGAGCCAATGGCAGAGCACTGTTCAAGGTTTGGTAATAGCATTATTGGAGCCTGAAACACTTAACCAGCCTACCTCACAATTTTATCCAACACAGCCAAAGCAGGCAGGTAGTTATTGCTATAGTTCTTAATTTGATTAAGTTACCATTACAGAAAATAAATAAATAAATACCACTTTTAGATTTTTGTGAGAAGAATTAACCTTTCTTAACTCTGTTGCTGTTAGTCATTTATGTGTAAATCCATTTATCTTTATTAAATTGCCATGACCACTTTAAATTATATTCATTAGTTGTGCACAGGTAGAAATACTTTTTTCTTGATTATTTTCTTCCTCTGTTACTTACCCTGCACCTCAGGAAGGAATAGTACTGAATTCACTATATTTTAATAATTTTCCTTTGGAAAGTATTTTATTTGTTGTAAACATATGCTTGTGATTTGTAAAGAAATGTTAAGAAGCACTGCAGGCAGAACTCCTGGAGGAGAGCCCATACTTCAACCTCTTAAGCTGTTAAAGTTACTTTGCCTCTCTAAATGAGAACACAAAGATTCTATTTTATTGTTCAAGTTTTTTTTTTTTTTTACTGAATTCGTAGATTTTCCAGATTTCTAGAGAGTTCTGTGTTCTTTCCCTATGGAACAGCTCACCTCTATCTTCATACACATTAGTGCTTCAAGTTGATACTTCTGAAGTGCATATTTTATGAATGTGTTGTTTTATCAAAGATAGGTAAAACAATGTTAACTTATTATCAGTCCAATATATTAACTACAGTAAGTCCCATACAAATTTTGGCTAAATAACAATGTCTCAGCAGCATAAAATACTAAAAATACATTGAAAAGCAAGGCTTTTTGGAAAATCTTAGCCTCTATCTCACCATGCCCTAAAATAAATCAGCTATGTTGTTATAAGTGTCCTCTGTCCAGGTTGATCTTGAAAATGCCAGGTGATGGCACCGCTGTTTGGGGGAAATATTTATTTTCTGGTGGTATCATTTCTGCAAATCAGATACCTTTTCTGTAGTTTAAACTACCACAATTGGTTTATACAGTTGTTCTTTATTAGTTCTGCACCTTTGATTCCTTAAGTTCAGCCCCTTCAGTGCAGCTTGGAGAGCAGTTCAGTAAATTAATTCTGCAAACCATGAGTGTGTTACTGGTCAGCTTAGTAATCATTTTTTCATCTTTATATGGGATAATGGGTATGTACTCTCTGTTTGTATCGTTCTGTCTGACTGTGAATTCGTTGAAAAGATGGTTGGGAACATGTATTTTCATTTGAATATCTGCTGATGAAAATGTTCTACTGCAAGTATCAGTCAGAAATTATGTAGATTAGGGAGACTCTTGGGAGAATTTCATGTCCATAAAATATATTGGTACTTTGTGATATGTATAAAATTTCTCCTATAAGTTTTAAGTAATTTTAAATTAAGTTCTAATTAATTGTAGCATGATGAAATTTCAGTGTGGTGTATGTAAAAATGAACTTGACAGCATCCTTGAAAATTCAATCCAGCACTGTTCCTGATAGCTCAAATGCTTTGTAGCTGATGTGAGTCACAACAGCAATGGTGCAGTAGGAATGTGGATGTGTGCATCTGCATGAGTGTAGCACAACAGGAAGAGGAAGTAGTATGCAGAACAAGAACAGCACAGGTTTTTTCACTATCCAGATGATCCTAACAAAATGAGAGTATTTAGTTGTTATAAATTAGAAGATAGAAAGTGGCATCACCTTGTAAATGATTTGTATTTGTCTCCCATATGTCCCTCTTCACACTTAGCCTTAGACTAGCAGTGTGCACATTGCTGCAGTTGTGGGGGCAGCCAGGGAAGCAGCGGTATGAGCTCCTGTGCAGTGCTGGGTACTGCCTGCTGCAGTGGTTTTTCCCTGATGTGGTACTGAGACTCCAGAATGCTGTGGTTCCAGCCTCAGTATTAGTGTTTGCACTCTCCGTGCCTTTTGAAAGAGGGAAACAGCACTTGAAAGGACTTTTTTGGAGGCTGCAAAGGTGGACTGTCCATGCAAACTTTACCCAACTTCTGATCATCATGCAGCAAACTCTCTGCACCTAGCTTAAAGCTGTTAGTTTCTGTTTCTCACCTTAAATTTTGCAATGTCATTCCACTCTTGTAGCAGTAGCAGGCTACTGCAAACGTCTCAAGAGCACCTATTCAGAATTTCTTTTAATTTCTTACATGCAGTGTTTCATCATAGGTTTTAACACTTGTCATTTTCCTCTTGGTTTCCAGAAGGAGAAAGTAGGTATTTGCAGTTACTGATTTCATAGTATTACCTAACTTCTGTAGAAATGGTATTGTTTTGATTGTGTTGTCATTGTTACCACTGGAGTAAAAATAAATATTTGTTATATTTTCATTAGCTTGTTAAAGCATTAAAGCTACAATAAATTCTACTTCTTGAATCCTTCTACACAGTGTGTTCCTGTTGATAACCAATGTGTCCCACTAGTTATTTTGCTTATTTTTCTTTGACACATTAAGATCCAGTATTTTTTCACACTGTTTCTTTAGAACTCTTGCTCTCAGATATACTTAAATAAAGGTGATTTGAGTTGTATATTTGATCAATAAGAATAAAGATTTGCTGATAAACTCTGAAGAATTGATTTAAAAACAGTGAGATGACACATTTCTGTATTTCTGTGACATAAAATGATTTATACAGCTGAGATGCTCAGATTCATAATTTTCCAAGGAGTGATAAACATATTCAAGTTTTAGTAACCTAACACAGTGTTTCAGCGTTAGGTTACATTGGGCAGTCAAAAGATTTCAAAATATGTTAATGTATTCAACAATGCATATTGTATTCATTATGAGAAATGGCAGATTAATTTTTTATAAGAAATATAACATCACACTATACAGAGTTCATCATCAGGCAATCAAGAGAGATTAGCTGAGGAGTACTTAAAAAAGAAATGGAGTTTATTTTAACCTTATCACAATAAACATAAGTAAATACTTTTTCAGGAAAGGATAGACTTGCTGTCACTGAGAAAGAAAGTATATGGTAGCTAAGTTACGTTCATTGTACTTGTTTTACCTGATGGTGAGAGTTGAAAAGAAATTTCCCTGGCCAAAGGTGTAAATTGCATGGACAGGTGCTTTATTAATGGTAATCAGCAGAATAATACTTGCTTGATATATATATGCAGATGTAGGGGACTTCAACCTGCTTACTCAGTGCTTTTTGCTTACACTTTGATAGTCAATATTTTGTGGGTTTTTTAAATGTTTTTTGTGTGTTTAAAGAATCACATGATTTTATGAAATAGTGTATTAAACCAGCTTTTATCATGGTATGGTTTAGACTTGTAGGAAGAGAAAGTGGGTAGGATTATATGACTATGTGCATATCCCTTATGAAGTAATTTTTTTTTTACCCTTACGTATTTGCTGAGATCCTAGACACTGAGAAACCACCTGAGGCTTGTTAGACATCTTCTAAGCACAGTCTCTGCCAGTAACTGCTGCTAAAATTCACTTTTCTAGCTCACTGTTACCCTTGTGTTGGCATATAAAGGCTAAGAAGGTGCAGTCTTTAGTTATTTGACTCTTCTCAGAGGATTGGGCTATTCTGGGTTTTATTTACATGTGTGTTATGATGTGAGGTGTAAGTTGTCATGGTTCTTGTAAAAGAATGATAATTACACTGCCTGAAAGTGCAGTTTCTGGTATCTAACAAATGGTGCATGACTCTCTGGAAATAAACTGCTGTTTGAAAATCTGTATCTTTTTTTATCAGAATCTCTCTGTTGGCTTTTTCATGATGCCAAATTCTAAGTAACATGGACAATGAACATCTCCTTCAACAAATACATTTCTAAATATTATGATTTTTAAAGTAAAAATATAGATCAAAATAGTGTACTTCATAACAGAAGGCTCTAAAGGCAGTGATGAGACAACTGATCTGTTATTTTGAGCCTTATGTGAAGCAGCATATCTTGCCATCCTTCACTTTTATTTTGCAAGCTGTCTTCACGTTGTATTGGTTTGCATTCCAGCCTTCTTTGCTGTCTTCAGTGATACTGATGTTAAGATAAGTGTGATTTATTTGTACAGTATCAATATAATTGCAGACTGTAGAGAAAACATATGGCACTTGGAATACTTGGAAGGGTTCTGACTTTGCTTAGAAATTTTTGGAAAAATATATTGTAGTATCTACATGGCTGCCAAATGTCAACCTTCAACAGGTATGTCATATTTTTCACTGAAAATCAGGTAGCATTGAAAGTGCAAATACCTCATCTCATTTTAGAGTGTTTGATGTTCAGTGGAGTACAAAATCAGATGTCATCATCCTTACCACGATTTAAGCAATTTATGTGGAGCCATTCAGATGAAGCGAGCATGTTTTGAGAGTGGTGAGAGTAACCAGTATCTAATATCTGTGAACTGGAGACTGATGGAGAAACTTGAGATCCATGGAGAACAACCAGAAAGCTTTGTACAGTGAGAATCCAGTACACTGCTGGGCAGTGCGGCTCTTAGGGTAGAAGCAGTGGGAGTGAAACAAGGATATAACAATCCCTGTAAGAAATGGACTGGACTTTTGCAGATTTTGAAGTACCATGTACAAAACCACTCAACGCAACCCTGGGTCTTTGGATTTAATTTTTTTTTTAAATTATTTAAATAAGCAAAATACAAAAGATACTGTTGTGGAGGTAAACAGCTACTTTTCGCCATGATTGTTTTGGCTTTGTTGTGAAGTCACTACAAGTATGCTCAGGTTGTTTTATGCCTCCAGTCATTGCAGAGTCTTCCAGCACTGATTAAGGGAGTAGTATCTGCTGTGAGGTACTTTTCTTATTTCTGCATTATCCATGAATTAATCAATTTTGGACTATGACAAACACAACACAGTGCAGAGTAATTTATAACATTGGCTATATTTGACAGCTATAGTGTTTACATTATTGTTTTTCTAATTTTGTAATGCATCTCGCTTAGTCGCTTAGCTAAATAGTAAGATTACTAATGCTTACTATTTTAATAAATGTTTACTAATGCTTCCTTCAGCTTACTTCTTTACAATTAGGATTCTAACCCAATTACTATAAATAAATACATCTAAAGCAAAAAAAAAAATGGTGTTCTCTATCCTATTAGTTTATTTTCCAGTTGAATCTTGAATTCAAAATTAACGTGAACACATAGTACTCATATTTCTTGCTTCAGTTCAGTATTACACATACAGCCGAATTTACTTATATTGCTTAGCAATCCTTACACTAATTACTGACTTTATTTAAGCCAAACTTAGACAAAAATGTGATGGCATAGTAAAAGTATTTCAGAAGATTGAATGATTTGTTGAAGAATACTTATTTTATGAAACCAAAATTCCATTGTGCTTGATGACCTTTTGCATATAGAAATAATTTTGGACAGTCACAGTAGAAAACATCTCCCAGTATAACTTATATTCTTCTTATATTATATAACTTACATAGTTTGAGAACTATAATCATCATTAAGAATATAGAGTTGTACCTATAGTACTAGCTTTTCACACAGACCAATGGAGATGTAATTGTCATTTCTGGTTGCCTTTATTAGATGTATGGAAGATTCATCTACTGGCAGGACAAGGAGTACAGCATTATAAAATGTGTCTGAAGTAAAAATAAAACCAGTGACTTTATTAATAGAATATGATTATTAGTGTTTTGTTATAAAACAAATATTTTTTAACAATCTGTATTTGTGACAATTCATATACAGGAGAAAGTTTCTAAAATTAATACTAGATTCTGCTCACCTTGCATAGTGCAGTAAAAAAATGAATATTTAAGGATATATGAGTTTAATCTTGGGTTCTGACTAGGGAGTGTCACATTGCCTTCAGTGAAAAATAAATACAAGAGAATCCTGGGTGCTACCCAAACTCAGGGATGTCAGGAGAAGAATGTGAATTTACTTCCCTCTCTCCTGCCATAGACATACAGGTGTCCAGTGTAGGATCAGTCTTTCCTATCTATCTATCCAGCTGATTTTTCTCATGTTCTGCTCTCTTGTTGCTTCCACATCTGTCCCTCTGGATGACAGCTTAAATCTACCTTATTTGTATCCCTTTTAAACACTTCTGAAATAACCTTCTTGGTAGTTATTGCCCTTTCTTCGTTTCACTTGTGATTTTCTCTTTTTTTATGACACCAAACAGGATAGATTTTTCTCTCTTCAGATCTCTTCATAGCTTGTTCTTGCTTCTGCCACCCACTGAGCCATTCATCATTTGTTACTGAGACGATACCTCACAGCTATGATCTGCCTTCTGAGCTAACCTTCATCACCCTTCTTACAGATGCTCAAGGAAATATCTTTCTGCTTCTCACGTGGTGGCCCTTCATGTTAACACCTACAAACTGTCTCTCAATACCTACAACTCCAATTATTACAAAAAATTCTCTTCACTATTACAGCAAAAAAAAAGTACCGAGAAGCAGTGGTTGAGTAGTTTGTAAACATTTTTATGCTTACAAACTTTTTTTTCTCTGGTGATACACTGTTCTATAATTTTAAGTTGAGGAGCTTCTTCACATTTTTACACAGTTTAAAATTTTGTTATGAACAGATTTTCAGATAGAAAAGTACTTGTGAGTAGTGACTGTGTATATTTATTCAACTATTTATTGGTTCATCATTTTCGTATCAGAAAACAGTTATTACATTTAAAACACTTGTTTCTCTTTCCTAATACTTAGTAATGAGTAAGTTTTAATAGGAAAAATAAAGGAGGTTGTAGTGAGATGGGAGTAAGTCTCTTCTCCCAGGTTAACAGTGAGGAGGGCAAGAGGAAATGGCCTCAAGTTGTACCAGGGGAGGTTTAGATTGGCTATAAGGAAAAATTTCTTAACAGGAAGAGTTGTTAGGCATTGGAACAGGCTGCCCAGGGAAGTGGTGGAATCGCTGTCCCTGGAGGTGTTTAAAAAACATACAGATGCCATACTTAGCGTCATGATTTAGTGGCATGGTGGTAAAAGGTTGTCAGATGGATTTGATGATCACAGAATGGCCTGAGATGGAAGGATTTCAAATTGAAGGAGGGTACCTCACTCTCCCCTGTCCTACTGCCTTCCAACTGGGTAAAGAGTTTCTCTCTCTCTCTCTCTCTCTCTTTTTTATAAGCCCTCTTTAGGTATTTTAAGGCCACTATAAGGTCTCCCCAAAGCCTTCTCTTCTCCATTCTGGTCAATCCCAACTCATTCAGCCTGTCCTCATAGGATAGGTGCTGCAGCCCTCTGATCATCTTCGTGACCCTCCTCTGTACCTTCTCTGAAAGGTCCACATCCTACTTAGAGGTCTTGGAGGTCTCTTCCAACCTTAATGATTCTGTGTTAAACTGGTATTGAATTAAAGGTTGATAATGTCTGCTAGAGGTGACTACTTTTTGCAAATTCTGAAAAAATACTGCAAATAGATGAGCAAATAAGTTAGATTTATTAAGCACATAATAATAGTTATGTTATTTTTTGTATTAGTGTTACTGTTTATGATTTAGTATTCAAATACTAACAGTGCTACATAAAGGACCCTTTTTAAAGGAATGATTTAAAAGAATGATTTCATCTTCCTTTCTGCTTGCCTTTATTAGGTGTGGAGGATGTGCCCTGCAGCATAGATTTTTAGTTCTTGATCCTTATATTTGAAAAGGGTCCAGGTTCATATAAATGCCTAAGGGAAATAATCTTTTAAGTACAAACTGGTTGTCACTTTGCTAATGATCTCTTTCTTGTTTGTCTCTGTAATTTTTGCCCTTTTCATGTAGTCCTTCATATGTAGGATGAAATTTGTTTAAAAGTTTTGATGCCATTACCTCATCCTTCTGCAAATGCTTTCTAAAGTGTCACCTCCACTTCAGTACCCACAGAACACTGCAGCATGACACTTTGTAGGCAGGTACAAGCTGAGATTTCCCCAGCCATGCAAAATAGGCTGGTTTTGCTCTAACTGCTAATTCCCATTCATCCATCAACATCTTTGTTTTTGTTCTCCTAATATGTCTTATTTGATAACTTGGTTAAGAATTACCAGGAACAAGTTCAGTCTTTTTTGTAGTTTTTCATGGAGATCAGTTTTGTATTTGTACCCAAACTTGTGGTTTTCAGAATGTGATTATTGAACAGCTTAACTTTAATATTGTCTCATGTCCTGTCTGATAACTAGCTGTCTTCTTCAAACAGAAGATTGATGAAGGTTTGACATGAATTTTTGCCTTTTTTTTGTTGTTACCTTTGTTAATCCTCATCTCTTTTTCTCATTTTTCTGCTTTGTATTTCCTTGAGTTTCTCTTGGCCATCTCTTGACAACTTTCTCTCCATATTTCCAGAGTCCTTGTCTCCTAGCTTCATCCTGGGTTTCTCCTTTTCCAGAAACATTTTGTAATGATAACCAAGCTGTATCTGTAGAATGCCTGATGTGATCTCTTGTATTATACTTTAATAGCCGTCAAGAGTGCTTCATTTTACTTTCTTTAATTCAAAGAAAGTGTTTTCAGCCAAGAAAGGATTTAAAGCCATTGGAGGTTTCTGAGAAACCAGAAGAAAATCAGTGTTTCTTGTCTATTCCCACACATCTTTTTTGATTTTTTTAAAAAAAATCGTTTATTTCCTTTTTTCTTCTAAAATGGCTCACACTTTCCCTTTTAAGTGCATGAAAAGACCCATATTTATTTCTCAGAATATCCTTCTAAGCAAGTCCTTTTAAAATGGATATTAATATTCTCAGTCATCCAGCTGAACAGCCATGAAGCTCTGTGTTTGTGCAAGAACTGACATGCTCCCAGTGATTATCAATAATTCTACCTCTCCATTACAAAGCCTGCTGGATATTTTCTGACTGAAACAAAACTATCTATTTTCATTACTCCATAAAATTGAAATGGTGAAGCTGTGAGTGCTGTCAGCTGCTGCTGTTGGTGGCATCTATCCTAAAACCAAAAAAACTATATGATTATATTTTTTTAGCATTAAAAAACCACAGTATATGCACTGAGACCTCATGGAGTATTTTTTGTATAAAATAATTTGTTGAGAAAAGAAACACTTCACAAAAATATTGAATTCCTTATTAGCTCAGCACCAAATTGCAGATCTTGTGTTGGGCTGTGCCTGAGCAGACCTGTTTTGCAATGGAAACAGATTGTCTTGCAACATGGTATGCTCCTGAAAATTTTCTTCTTCTTTGAGAATGAGCCTGTGGCTGTTCCCTGTGCTGATCAAGACAGCTGACAAACTCCTCAGCATGCTTGAATCCATGTGGGTTTGCCCACGTTCTTTCTCTGCCCTGTACACCCTTAGGAACAGGAACAAGTTGACAGATGTTTCTTTCTACCAGCTGCTGAGATTGTCAGTGGCAGACATGTAACCAGATGAAAGGCTTCTAAGTCCAAGACATAAAATGCAGGCAAACTGAGCAATTTCCTTTAACATTTTCATTGTGAATTGCATTTTTCCCTGTTTGTTAAATATTTAATGATATATAAGCTTGAAGCAGCGAAAGCTATTTCATCTGGGCATGGTTAATTAGGATGTTTGTTATGAAGCAGAAGAGTTCTCAAATCTAGCCAGCCTTAGAGACCTCACTATTGTTTCACCAGTATGCTGGGGAAAAAAGAGATCTCTGCAGAGGGACTTTTTTGTATGCCTGTTAATGAACAGTAACAGTGAGGTAGTTCACAAGGGTGACATACAAAGTGGAAGATACAGGAAAGAGGAAAAGATGTTACCAGCTACACAGAAGTATAGTGAGTGTTTTCCTTAGCTTGACAGTTCTAAATATGTCAGTTGTTCTTTTTCACACTCAGAATCGAAGGCTTACCTGCCAGCTACCTTTACTAGCCGAAAGAATATTGCTTCTGAGGAGAAGCAAGGCATTTGCCAGATTTTATAGCTATCTTCTAGATAACATTTTGTATTTCAGCATTCAAATTGCTGAAAAAAACCAAGCTGAATGATACTTCTGTTTTTTAGGTGAAATGTAGTGTCTCTTAATTTCCTCAATTTTACTCTAGTTCTTTATCCCATTCTGCACAAATATTCATGTTGGTTTCATAGTGCCTTACATGGCTGCTATACAGTATTCACTAAGCAGCTTAATTATAGATATGCTGGTAAAGGGGTAGGTAATGAAGAATCTGCGTAGTGGCATCTGTGGGTTCTTACATCAAATATAATTTTATTACATTCCTTCCCATTGATGTAACCCATGCTTCTGCCTTTTCTAGGTAGTTAAGAGTTCTCAAGTCCCAGGGAAAACCCAAAAATATTGAAATGTCTTTTATGGATATTTTAAGGAAAAATTTCCAAGAAAATACAGTTATTTTTGTAAAATTAAGTGTTCTATTTACCTGCCAAGCAATTCTTTCCAAATAATTTTTAAACTTACTGGCTAATTTCAGCCATTTTTAATAAAAGGATAAAAATCCACACACCTGAACTTCCTACGTGTTGTGAAGAAGGAAGTCTGATCATTGTGTCTAAGAGGAGATATTCCAAATAGCAGCCACGTTGAGGGAAAACATGATAGCTCAGCTGTACATTCATTCTGAAAGGTAACAAACAGATGCTTAAACTAGCCTTTGAATCAGCCAAAATATCTGCTGCCTCCCTATCTACCTAAGCAGATAAGAGGTCTGGGAGGAAGGAGACATGAAAATAACATACAGAACAAATAAGGATATTGTGTGCAATGACAGGTGATGAAAGATAATGTTCACAAATCTATAGGAACCTGAAATTCACTAGTTACTCTCTTTTAACCATATATTTGTGGTAGTGAGAAGAAGGTAAAAGCAATGTATAAAGTCAGATATTTGTAAAAGAGTCATTATAGACCCTCATCTTCTGGAAAGACTGTCTCCTGGAAAAAATTACCTCCCACAGAGCTGAACCCAGTCTTTTGCACATTGATAATACATTGAGTTGCACTGTGCTTGAGGAGTGAACTCCTCATAGGGTCTCGCATAGACTTTTTGGCTAGCTTTTATATACCCTGGGCTATGGGCTAGGAAGTGCCTTGCAAATGGTTGCCATTGCTTTGAACTTGACTTGAAACATTGAAACACTGTACCTGATGGCTGAAAATATATTTGGTTTTATAATATGTAGCTGTTACGGCTGCTGCACTTTGAAGTGGAGTTGAGAACAAGAAGTGCTTCTTTTTGAAAGCATGAAGAAATGATACCTGACCATTTTATGCCAGTATGGGCTGGAGTTAAGAGTATAATGCCTAGGTATAATCTATGAATATCCACTTGTGTAAGGGCCTAGCAAGGAATTAAATTTACTTCTAGAGTGTAACAAATTAAGTGGCTGTGTAGATTAATTGCAAGCAGGTTTCACTGCTGTTGGGAGCTTCTTGAGTAGCTGAGTTTCCTGACCGTCAGCACGCCTGCTTACTCTGGATTCAGTTTCATCTAACTGATCTTTGTTAGTCAGCTTGTCTTTGAGTGTATTCTTGGCATGTGAATTCATACTGTCTTGTTAGTACAGCTGCTGACATGGATTGTAAGCCTGAAAGGTTTTGTGATTGTTTTTTTATTGAATAAGAAGCAAAGAATCTAGTGGGGGAAAAAAAGGGAGGCTGTCCATCATTGATTTTTGAGTGTGTGCCATGAGCATATACTGTACTCTTATTATTTGAAAACGTTATCCTGGGACACTTTCTTCTCCTTGACAAGATAACAGGCTTTCATGTTCAGCAGTGATGAAGTGGGTTGCAGACAGTTTCAAACAAGTCTTCTTCACCTTTTAAAATTGATTCCTAAAAATGTAGTTTGAGGCATTGAAGGATATTTGCAGGAAATTAAACAAGTCTGCTTGGCATCTGTACATTTTAATTTATTGCTGTGACCTCTACAGTGAAAACAAGTACTCTCAAGGCAAGGTGACAACCCTGTGAAAAGCATACATCTTGTTTGCTGCAGTATCAGGCTGTAATACCACTCTAGAATGAGTTTTAATTCCTTATGTCAAATAACCTGGTGTAATGAAGTCACATTATCTGGTGCTAATATGTGTTATTTCCTGTGAATGCAAATACTTGAAATTTTCTTCTTTAAAGTTGCCTTAGAGAATCCTATTTCCGGGCAGGACTCAGTTTCCTGCTTTTTGCTGAATAATTTGTCGATACTTGGTTTATATTAAGTGATAAGAATGGCCCTTATCTTGCCTCAGTTGTCAAGTGCTCTTTCCTGCATGGATAAAGAGTAGCCAAAACCACTCATAGTCTCTCAGTAAAAGCTAATAGGTAGTTGCTAAAAATACGTGTTACAACTAGCACTTGTTCCTACTTCTGGGTTGATTACTGGGCTAATTCTGTATCCTTATATTATGGCCATTTCATTGAACTGAACAGGAGTGGTACATTGGCCCAAGCACTGGCACCTTGTTAGCATATCCCTATCATGTCTGTAGATAAGTATTTTAGTGGTTAGTGCTTAGACATGGCTTGAAGA
Organism: Bucco capensis; assembly: GCA_013396975.1. Taxonomy (NCBI): domain Eukaryota; kingdom Metazoa; phylum Chordata; class Aves; order Piciformes; family Bucconidae; genus Bucco; species Bucco capensis. The sequence continues at coordinate 305,649 of VWZO01022747.1, forward strand.
GTCATATGTATGAGAAAAAAACTAATAAGTGTGGTGTGGGCATGAGCATGTTCTGTCAAATCCATTGAAAATTCTTTAGAAAAATGTACAGGAGACTTTATATAGTAAAATCTCTACAGATTATTAAAAAAAATTACTCATTTTCTCTGCTTAAGTTTCTTTGATTTTTTTTCACTGCACATTTATAAGTGTGTGAATTTACGTTGCTACATAAACCATGTATTTTTAGATTTGCTGACAGTTTTTCCTGAAGAGACAGTACAGGAAGGTTGATTATCTTTTAGTGGACATTACTGATCCTCTGGAGCAAGGATCTGTACAGACTTTGAGGTGGAAGCTCAGAGCAAAGATATGCTCTCCAGTGGGTTTGTGAGGGAAGACTTGCATACTTTTCTGCTTTTTGTTAGATATCACTAGTTTAGTCCTTCAATTAAAATACCAGTTTATCCAAAGGGTATTTATTATATGTAATTGCTCTGTCTGAAATAAGGTAAATTAAAATGTACCACAGTGGAAGCAGATCAATAATCTTCCATTGTAATAGGAAAATGTGGGATCTTTAGGATGAATTATGAAATCCTGGTAACATTTACTGAATTTCTGAACATTTGCCATAAATAAACTGAATGTGTATGTTGGCTGTATGGTGTTAATGAGAACCTGGATGCAACATTTCTGTAAATAAACTCTTCTGTGATGAAACAATGAAGGTATAAGAGATAATGCCATTGTAGAGAGGTAGACTATTATGTATATGTTCATACATACCAGCACTGAATCTTGTTTCCATCTTTTGTGCTTTTTTATCATTTCTGAATAAAAAGTATATTTATTTTATATATAACTATTCATTTTTTTATATATGTACAGACAGTGTTTTCCTGTCACTACAGCAGTCAGAGCCAATCTTTTCTATTTGCTGACAGAAGCACATTAGGAAACAAAGGTCACATTCTGAGACACTCTAAATCTTTTCCACCTCTCAGCAATTCCTCACATTTACTTGGGGTTTCATCATCCCTTCCCCAGTGAACTTCAGTTTTCTTGGCACTCTTTCAGATACTGCCAACTTTCTGAGACCAAGATCTGAAATCACATCCTAAATAGAAACTACTGTCTTGAAGGTTTTTAGACTCCTTTTGGATACTTTGATAACTGTGTTACCAGAGGTTATTAGGCAGTTAGTGGCTTTGCTAACTGGAAAACCAGGAGAGGTCAGTGAGAAACCTGAACTCCAAGCAAAATTTTATACTGGTTATTAACTTCAGTAAGAGGCATCTTTTCATAGTTTTCAGTAGTGTAAGAGCAAAAAAGAAAAAAAAGCCTGCTGTTCACCTTTCTCTCTTGCTCTGAGGATAGAATAGCAGACATTTTTGTCACTAATAAGTTCTAGGACTGAAGAGAGGAAAAGTATTTCCTCCTTTATAGACACTGTGAAGAGACAGAAAAGCTTCCTTTTTGTTAGTTGCTCCAGCCAGGCAGAGCCACCCTCTCAAGAATATCATCAGCCTTCAAATAGTCAGGGATTGGTAATGAATATCTCACTGGGGGACTCTACTCATGGCTTCACTGACCAATTCATCTTTCACCCCTACTTGTCTGTTCTGCACCACAGAATATGGAGCACAGTATTGATATTTTCTTTTAGGATTAAACTAGGAGAGCACTTCAGCATGTCTTACAGTGCCTTATTGAATGGACTTTAACATAGTAGAAGCTACAGAAAAAACTTTGTTGATAAAGAACTGCTTTTTTTCTTACATGCCATAGCACCACAATTTTCTAGGATGTTAAATTCAAAGATACGTAGAGTTATGTTCAGAAATAAATACACTCTTGATATTTTTGGTGGGTTTTACTTCTTTTGTCTGGTCTGAGTAAATCTTTGTGCTCCCTACTTCATTTTTTTTATGATTAGTTTCACTCTTAGATGAAAGAAAAGCAGAAGTAAATAAAAAATATATCAACAACTTCCAAGCGTGCCTTTCATCTAACTGGTGGCATATTCATAATAGTCTCTTAGCTGCTCTGAAGGTGAGAGGTAAAAGAGAGAACTGCACTGAGTTCAGATACTTAATGAACTGCACACTGTAGTTCTAACAGTACAACTGCCAGTGCTAAACTTGCATCACAGCTTATGCAGGCTAACTCCCCAAAGACGTATTACACTTCAAAGACAGTTTTGAAAGAACCTTAGTCTTACCCAGTGGCTTGCTTTCTTATTAACAACTTGATAAAAAAATATATTTAATCAATGTTGCAAATGCTCAGTCCTTTTAACAGCAGTCTTCTTCTGGAAGGATTTAAAAAATATACCTTGTAGCTAACATTGCTGTGACTTTAATTTTATTAGCAACTGTATGTAGTAGGCTACTGCACTCAAAACATATCTCAGATCTTTTCTGTATGCTGCATATGCTGATGCTGACCTTTAATGATTGCTGTCTGTCATTTTTACTGAAGAAAGACTCCACCAATTTGCTACAGTAAATTACATTGTAAGTACTCCTTTTTCTGTTATTACACTTGGTACATATCTAGAATTACATAGAGTAATGTATTGAGGAACTGCTTGGCAATCAGGCTTAGAATTTTCACTAGAAAGCTGTGTGTCTGAGCAAATGATGTTCATAATGATGTGGGAGTTTATTACAGGCCACCTGATCAGGACGTGGAATTTGATGAGGCCTTGTACAGACAGCTGAGAGTTGTCTTGCAATCACAGGCTTTAGTTCTCCTAACTTTAATTATCCTGATTATCTGCTGGGGAAGCCACACAGCCAGGCATTTACAGTCCAGGAGGTTTCTCAAGTGTATTGATCATATCTTTCTGACTCAGGTAGTGAAGGAGATGACTAGGAGAGGTGCAATACTGGACAAATAAAGAGGGGCTGGTGGAAAACATCAAGGTTGGGGGCAACCTCAGCTCTAGTGACCACGAGCTGATTGAGTTCAGGATCATGGGAAGCTTGAATAAAAGAGTAAGTAGGATTACATCCTTGGACTTCAAAAAGTTCTTTAAAAGACTGCTTGGGGAAATCCCATGGCTGGAGGCTCTGGAAGGTTTGGAGGCTAAAGAGAGTTGGGACATGTTCAAGTATCACTTCCTCCAGGCTCAGGATCTGTATATCCCTAAGTGTAGGAAGTCAAGTAGGGAAAGTAAAAGGCCTGCATGGTTGAGCAAGAAGCTTCTGAATAAGCTCACGTGGAAAAAGGTAGTTTACAGCATATGGAAGAAGGGACTAGCCACTTGGGAAAATAACAAAGGTGTTGTCAGAGTATGCAGGGAGGAAACAAGAAAAGCCAAGGCCTCCTTAGAGTTAAAACTGGCAAGGAGGTAAAAGGAAAATTAGAGAAAATGTAGATCCACTGTTGAATGAGGCAGGTGCTATGGTGACAGGGGATGCAGAGAAGGTGAAGTTACTGAATGCCTTCTTTGCCTCTGTCTTCACTGCTCAGGCAAGTCCTCAGGTGTCTCAGTCCTTGGAGGTATCAGAGAAAGCCTGGTTAAAGGAAGACTTCCCTCAGTTGGGGTAGATCATGTTAGAGAGCAGTTATTTAAACTAGATGTTCATAAATCCATGGTTCTGTTTGGATGCACTCACAAGTGCTGAGATAGCCGGCAGAGGTCATTGCTGGGTCACTATCATCTTTGAAGGGTCCTGGAGAACAGACAAGGTGCCTGAGGACTGGAGGATAGCCAGCGTCACTCCAGTCTTCAAAAAGGAGGATTCAGGAAACTACAGGTCAGGCAGCCTCACTTCCATCCCTGGAAAGATGATGGAGCAGTTCATCCTGGGCACCATCTCTAAGCAAATGTAGGAAAAGTGGGTTATCAGAAGTAGTCAGCATGGATTCACCAAGGGGAAGTCCTGTCTGACCAATCTGATAACTTTCTGTGGTGGCATAGCCGGATGGATAGATGAAGAGAGGACGGTTGACATTGTCTATCTTGACTTCAGCAAGGCTTTTGATACCGTCTCCCACAGCATTCTCATTAGCAAGCTTAGGGAATGTGGGTTAGATGAATGGACAGTGGGGGGGATTGAAAGCTTGTTGAAGGACAGAGCCCAGAGGGTTGTAATTAATGGTGCGGAATCCAGTTGGAGGTCTGTAATGAGTGGTGTTCCCCAGAGGTCAGTACAGGGTCCAGTCCTGTTCAATATATTAATCAATGACCTGGATGAAGGAATAGAATGTGCCCTCAGCAAGTTTGCTGATGACACAAAACTGAGAGGAGTGGCTGACACACTAGGAGGCTGTGCTGCCATTCAGCATGATCTGGACAGGCTGACGAACTGGGCAGAAAAAAATGAAATTCGACAAGGGCAAGTGTAGGGTGATGCACATAGGGAGGAATAACCCCATGTACCAGTACAAGTTAGGGGCTGATCTGCTGGAAGGCACTTCAGTAGAAAAAGACCTCTGTGTCTGGGTGGATGGCAGGATGACCATGAGCCAGCAGTGTGCCCTTGTGGCCATAAAGGCTAATAGCATCCTGGGATGCGTCAACAAGAGTGTGGCCAGTAGGTCGAGGGAGGTTTTCCTTCCCCTCTATGCTGCTCTAGTGAGGCCACAACTGGAGTATTGTGTTCAGTTCTGGTCTCCCCTGTTTAAGAGAGACAGGGAACTCCTGGAGAGGGTACAGAGAAAGGCCACTGAATTAGGGTTCTTGAGCACCTCTCTTATGCAGAGAAGCTGAGAGAGCTGGGCCTATTTAGCCTGGAGAAGAAAAGACTGAGGGGAGACCTTATCAATACTTATAAATATTTAAAGGGTGGGTATCAGGAGGGTGGGACCAGTCTTTTTGCTATAGTACCTAGTACCATAAGAGAAAAATCTGTAAAAGACTTGATTTTATCAATATGGGTACTTTCAGTAGTTTCACAATGTAATTACACATTGTACATAAAAGTATATTTTTATTCTTTTCAATCTGTATTGAATCTGTTGTTTTAATAGCCACTTTTCTCACCTGAGAGCCAAGGTAGTTCAGCTTAAGTTAATATAGTTGCAAAGCTTCTGGTCATTTTGAGTGTTGACAAACTGAGTTCATATCTGCCTACAATAAATAACATAGACATATAGATTTGACACAGTTTTCTTACAGCTATTAAATTCATCACTGGCAGAGGTATTGCCTTACTTGTGTTTGTCTTAATAGGTATTACACCTTTATTCTCCCTGAATCCTAACTAGCTCTATGAGTTATTGATTATATGTACAAAGTGGAGGAATGTTGTTAACAGATGCATGTCTTTCTGGGTGAATGTATTGAGCTACTGGCTAATTCTTCAGAGCTTGTGCCTGATTGTGCTGTCCCAATAAGCCCTTCCAACTCCTATTAGACACTGAGGTTTTTTACTTTTAAATTACCTATTCTTAGAGGTTTTTTATGTCCTTTTCATGACTGGAAACCTCTTAGGATGTTCCCTTCTCATAAGTTAACTTCACTTCAATTTGTCCAACTGGTTTTATTGAGCCATCTGCTCCCCTTCCCCCCCCCTCCCTTCAGTAGTCCTATTTTCAATTCAAATTGTAGCACCTTAGACAGAAAATTAATCTTCATGTACGTTTTTAGTATTTGCTGCTGAAAAATACACTGGGATTTTGTTTGATTTTAACATCATTTTACTCATTCAGGGTTCCAACTGTGCAATTTTTAAATGATTTTTAAAAAATGCTCTTTTTATATAAAGGAGATGTGAATGATTTGACAATTGTTCTTTTTTACTGGGCTCATTTTTACTATTTCAGTTCAAACATTCTTCTATTCATGTGCAGAGAAAGTGTACTTCTCAGAGTACTAGATAACTTTGCTATTCATAACACTATATACAAGCAAGAGGATGGTGATACTGCCTTTCTGGAAGTCATTAAGGGAAACATATCATTCTTTAAAAGGCCCTGACCTTGTAACAGCAGCTTATGTTTCTTTAATGCAGTAATGCCAGTACTTGCAAACACGAGAATGAGAAAAGCCAGACAGACAAGGTGCAAGATAGGTTTTACAGAATTCCTTTCAGTGAGAGGCAAATGTTGACAGCAGAAAGGGACGTGCAGATTTCATTTTTTGGTAGGTTGGACTGGCTGACAAGAAGAACATTATTTTTTTATGAGTTTTGACATGACTCTTAAGTGTAGCAAGAGGATATTTATACTGTGGGATGCCTAATTTTAATGGAAAAACTATATTCATGACAGAAGTTTTCTATTAGATGTCAAGTATGTTGAAGCAAACTACAATTAACATCGTTTTATTGGCACTGCAAGAATAAAGCAGGTAGTTCTTAGAAAGGGAGAGCTACTCACTCAGCAATTACATTTTATGCTAAATCAGTCAAGAGAAGGAATAAGAAACTTGTCTCTTCAAAAAAATCATAAATGGGCTGACAGTATTTCCAGAATTTTACAGCTCCAAAGTCTAGAGGGAGATGAAGCAGTTTTCATAGGGAAGAATATCTTCAATGATTTGTTAGAAATGCCTTTAGTCTCTGACACTTGTCTGATGGTGACCTCTTTTGTGTGACTGTGACACGTATGTTCTCTTCCAATTAAGAGTGATGAGATACATGTGTAGTACATAGAAGTGCAAGATGTGTAACTGATGAAAGGTGTGAATGAAGCATGCTTGGGGATTGACAGGTACTGTAGGAGGTAATTGAGTAGCTCTGTGTCTCCCTACTTTAATTCACTTAGCTTAGAGCAAAAGCAGGTGGAAAAGGTGTGAATTTTCTTTTCAAGGAGTACTTTCTCTTCTCTTTTGGCTAAGATCTGTGTTGTGGAAAACGTATAATGACTTCCTTGTGGTTTGTCCTCACTGGCACAATGCTGCTGGTTATGGACTGTATTTTCCATTGTTCCCAAAAATCATATACTAACTCTGGCTTTCAGTCAAAACAAAATGTGTAATGGTTGCATTCATAAAAATAAACATAGTTTTAAATTCTAAAGGTATTGGTTATGTTTCTATGGTGTGTGATAACATGTGACCATAGTTTTCCCAGCTGGTCAGCAGGTGACAATTGATAACTAATGTGACTTGCTGCATATCAGTGCTGTGAGCCAGCAAGTTGGCAGCTTGATCCTCATCTGAACTCCTTCCATGGGAGCACCCTGCTCCTCCTGATCTGTGGTGGTTCTAGTCATGAAGTGAAACAAGGAGGGTACATAACAGAGGGCAACCATAGTTAAATACAAACATTTGATACAATTTTTCTTGGCCCAGTAAGTAATTTATTATATCACCTTTGTCTTTTGTGAAAGCTCCTTTTCTCACTAGGCTTACTTGAAAGTAGGAATGTTTTCAGTACAGCATTGTTTTTCAATGATTTTGGTAGTCTTTGGATGTGGTCTACAGAGTCTGTAGCATGCAGTCCCACTGAGGACATTAAACACAGCATAGCACCAAGGCAATTTCTCTGTAAAGGATTTGGAGGTAACTTCTAAAGTCTATAGGGAGTAAGGAGAAGAAAATCAGCTTTTCAAAGGCTTCCTTCTAGCCATTAAATTTGAATTGGCATTCTAGGCAGTCTCTATGTGATAGAGCAAAGTAATCATAAATCAAATTCACATATCACTGCTACCGTAGAAGAAGAGTGTTAACTAACAGGAAAAGTTATTCTGGGGGTATGTGGGGTCAACTGTGAGAAAACAGATGATGTGGAAGGACCAGAGGTTTTCTAATAAGCCATTGGTGTCATTGGTACCAGGGCAGAAAGGAGAGAAAGTAACAAAATCTTCAGTTGCTCATGCTGTGGAAATACAAGAAGAAAAGGCACACCCATCTAAAATGTTCACTACAACATTCTATAGAAAAGTGTAACATAGAACAGTATCATAGAATCATAGAATTGCTTGGGTTGGAAGGGACCTCCAGATATCATCTAGTCCAACCCCTCTGCAGTGGGCAGGGACATCCCCAACTAGATCAGGTTGCCCAGAGCCCTGTCAAGCCTCACCTTGAATACCTCCAGGGATGGGGCCTCAACCACCTCCCTGGGCAACCTGTTCCAGTGTTCCACCACCCTCGTGGTGAGGAATTTTTTCCTAACATCCAGTCTAAATGTACTCTTCTCTAATTTAAAACTATTTCCCCTTGTCCTTTCACTACAGGTCTTTGTAAACAGGCCCTCTCCAGCCTTCTTGTAAGTTCCTTTTAGGTACTGGAAGGTCACTATTAGGTCCCCCCAAGCCTTCTCTTCTCCAGGCTGAACAATCCCAGCTCCCTCAGCCTATCGTCATAGGAGAGGTGTTCCAGCCCCCTGATCATTTTTGTGGCCCTTCTCTGGACCCACTCCATCAGGNTCCATCAAATCCATAGCTTTCTAACTTGGCCAGCAGAATGAGAAAACCAGGACCTAAGTTTCTATCCTATTATCATCAAAACCCTAAAAGGCCTTGCAAGAGTCCCTTTAGAATTTCAGATGTTTTATGACAGAGAATAGTTCCTTGGCTCCAAACTTTGTAGTTGGATTTGCCATTGTTTTTGCAGTTGTTTTTTTACTTGTGCTGCTGCAAACACCAGGGACCATTCTAGTGCAGAGGAGTCACACCAGGGGCATCTTTGCATGTTCCTGCTGTCTGGGCAGGGTGGTAACTGACCGCTCTGACACATGAAGTCAGGAGTTGGGAAGGCAGGAAAACAGCTCCTGCCCTTTCAGCAACAACGGCCTGAGCCTGGGGTTGCAGCAGGTCAGGACCAGTCTTGACTGTGCTCTCCGAAGGGAGCCTGAGAGGTAGGGGTCCTTCATTCCCCCACCTGCAAATGTCTATGCCTGATGGACGAGGACAGCGCTGTGACCTTTACAGGCTGCTGCATGCCCTGAGAGCATTGATGTCAGAGAAGTCAGAGTGATTGTCTGGTGCCATCACAAGGTTTTGGGGTCTGTTCTACAAACCATTATTATTACATATAATGATTGCTTATTGCATTTTTTTAATGAAGAATCTTTAAAATTTATTTCATATCTTATTTTATACAACTTTTAAGTAATTCAGACACATTTGAATGGAAACTCAGTAACAGGAAGAAGTTTCCTCAGTGTTTTAGTACCCTTACTGAAAGTTAGCCACTGCAATTAGAATCTGACTTAATTCTGGCAGGTCACATTTACATAACAGCATCAAGCTGTGATGATGTGATTCTCTTTACAAGACTGATAGACAGAATCATAAGCCTTGTCTGTTCCCGTTCCCACTCAGATCATTTGACTTCAGTTTCAGCTGGGGAATAACTAATTGAGGAGTGTGACCTGTAGACTGTCACCAGTGCTGGGAGACAAAGGTGATAGTCCTTTTTTTTTTGTTTTCAGAGACAATAGTTCATGTCTCATGAGTGTGCACATCACAGGTGTTCGGCGCACAGTCTGTATTACAATGTGTAACATCAAAGTTTCTGAGATGAGAAGTATTGTGACACTGATTGCTCTCCTTTTTACCATTTTTCAGAAATTGAAAAATTTCAGGGTTCTGAAGGCAAGAAGGAAGATGAAGAAAAGAAATATCTTGATGTTATCAGCAACAAAAACATCAAGCTGTCAGAAAGAGTTCTGATCCCTGTCAAGCAATATCCAAAGGTACTGTAAATATAGTCTTAACACTTGCATAATTATTGTTAATAAAACAATGCAAAAGTCATACAGAGAATTGTTTCTTCTTCAAGTATGTTGTGTAGCTGGTCCTTAGGCAAACTGTTGAGGTGTTTCTGTATAGTTTCTTTTTTCACATGTGCCATGATTTTAGAAAATAAAAAATATATCCTAGCAGAATAAAGGAAAAAGATGTCAGTAACTGTGAAAAGTTAACTTACATTTGCTGCAGCTTCTTCATGTAGGAGTTAGGGGATTATATCTGGTGTAGTAAGTTCTAAAAGATAAAGTATCAGGGTTACTGCAAGCTATGACTTCGAGAATGTATGTCCCTGTTCATAAAATGCAAATGTCTTTCCACCGCATTTTCTTCATCTTATGCTTTGTTCTCCTTATTGCTATATACTATGATTCAGAAGGGTTTTTTTCCTTGCAAAAGAGCCCCAAATCCAGCTGCTTGTCTGAAGTTTTAATTTTGCATGAAAGAAGAGAATGTTCATTTTTTTCTGTATGTGTGTACAGTATTGTATTTTACATAAACAGTTGTTCTAATAGTATTCAAGCTTAAATGGTAAACATCTCCATTTTTCTCTCTAGTATTTTTTCTTGTGATTTATTATCACATGGTATTTGGTTCACCATTAGCTTTGATTACGCTCTCAGCTTTTTGCTTTATATTTTCATCAGTAAGAGCAATAAATTACAATAGGTAGAAAGCCTATCAAACAAAATGAAGTGTAAAAAAAAAAAAAAGAGAGATTCTATGATTCCAGCTGACATTTACCTCCTGACTAGTGAATATAAAACTGAGATAATGTAATCATCCAAATGGTAAAGACCTTAGCAATACTTACAGTGCTATATGAAATTACTTTCTTGTTGCATTGCCTGAGGTGCTTTGACTATATTTGTGGTATTATGTGTAAATGCTACAGGTGACCTGAAGTTCTCAATAAGAATGTAATAGTACTGTAACTTTATAATGGAAATGTGATAATTATACAGGGTGCTAGTTGATGAAGGCTGTAGAATGAAAGACAAACTATTTAGAAGACAAATGCAATAATCCATCCAATATAGTGCCTGAATATGATTAAACTAACCTTCTTTTACTTCAATGAGCTTGTTATATTAATGAGCAGTAGAAGATAGAAAGGATTTCTACAGGTTTTGAGCAGTGGAACAAACAAGAAAAATCAGTGTGTTGAAAATGAAATACTTATTCAGTAAAACAAAATATACTCTTGGAAAGTTTCTGCAGTTGATTTGCTGGCAATATTCTGTGCTTGGCATGGAATTATTCCCAGAACTCTGGGTTTCCTGCTACCATCCATGAACGATTCTTCAGGGATTACATTTTCCATTTGTATTAAACTGATGATTGTTGTGGTTTAGTCTGACTCTTCTCGATGAATTGTATGCATTAGGATAGTCAAAATCAGTACACAGTGGTTGCTTCAAATTGCTTTATAGATAACAGAAAAGTAGAAATTGGGTAAAAAACTCATTATTTTTACATATTTAGCAGAATATGGTAATAAGAGCAATTGGTCAGAGCTGTGCTTATAAACAGGCAAGAGAATTGCTGTATGATTTCACCTGATTTATATTTAAAAAAACATTATTTTAAGTTATTTATTCATTGTTTGCTGGTAAGCTTTTTTGGACAGTGCTGGGTGAGTAGGGCTCTGTAAATCTGAAGAAAATGTTTTTTGGAAAAAAAATCTTGACCAATTAAAAAAAAAATCACATGGATTACATTCTTTGTTTAGGAATGAGATGAATCCTTCAACATTTGCTCTTATTTTAACTACATGTAGAAATATAAATCACTCCAAGGCAACCCTTGGCCTAAAGGTTTATTATGGTCTGTAGATTAAGCTGCAGTCAGAAGCAGCTTTTGGTTTGAGCAGAAGTTAACACACAAGGCTTCTAGTGCTATCAACTCTGTTAAAGGTACAGACCTCTCTCCTCTTCTGTAAAACAGAGATCTAAAAAAAGAGATATGAGTGTTATTTGATAGTTAAGCAATGATCGTTTGTGAGATTAATTACTTTAAATCTCAGCAGCCCAAGTACAAGCAGCATCTCCTTTACACACTCCTCTACACAACGTATCTTTTTAATGCCCTCGAAATTTCTTTTGAAACAGTGGCACAGTGTCTTGTGTGTTGATGCTTTTTCCTGTCTCATAGTGCCATTTGTTGTTTTTTTTTACACTTTCATGACATGTGAATTCCAATTAAGGCAGACCAACAAAAGTACTCAGAAACCTATTTTTTACAGACTTTCAATTTTTCAGCTTTTGTAGCTGTTCAGTTTAACACTTGCATGAAAATATCCAGGGTTTCTTCATAAATGTTTTACTGTTTAGTAGTTGAATGTTGTACTTCAAATACGTCAAATATGGGAAAAGATTAGATTATTTAAACAGAAAAAAGCAAGCAAACTCTGAAATGACCTTGTTGCTGAAAAACAAAAGACACAATTTAGTGCCTTAATAGGAAACATTGTCATTTGCATGCCAATACCTAGCTGTGAGAGAGTCAGAGTTACTATATGGGCTTAAGGTCAAATTTATCTAAATAATGCTGTTCTTAAAAACAACATATGACTTAAGTAGCTTTCTATATTTGAGTCTGTATGAGCAATTTTTGCAGTTCCTAGAACCTTGTTTTGCCATCTACTAAGCAATACTTCGGCTTTCATTGTTTTGTATAGTCATCTGGTTGTTTGGGTTTTTTGTGATCATTTGTTTAAGGAGTGTGTAAACTTGGCTTTGCAAATTTGTCCTGCGGTACAGTTTAAGAATGGAAGACTTTGTTTAAAATCTTAGCTTTATGTAGCACATGATATAGAAAGTTTTTGTTCACAAGCTTGTCCAGTGCACAATGTAAGTTAAAATGGTGCTGACTTTGGTGAAATTCTGCCCCCTTTGTGCTTGGCTTCAGCTTAGCTGGGCTTCTGCATTTAAAGGATGGCTGTTTTTTTTTGTTTGCTTTTGCTTGCTGTAAGTGCAGATACATAAAATAGCTTACAAGTCAGAAAAATAAACACTATGTATGTAAAAAAAAAAAAATCTTTAATTGCAGTTCATCTTTTACTATTTTAAAGATTTAAATAAAACTAAACAAAAATTGTAACAGTGCTGGATAATATTTATCTTATTTTATACTTCATAAACGTGTGCAAGCAAATAACTCATACAAGATCACCAGTGCTAAAGAATCCATTGTAAAAGGTGAGCTGTTCTGTTCTTGTTCTGTCTTTAACACAGGGCTTAGACAATGAATATGGTGATTTTTCTTTTTTTTTTAGCATTCTTCTTTTATGTTTTGTTTCTCTCAAACCTGAGAGTTGCTATTCTGCTTTCAAAGCAATTGTTGTCCTATTAATAATCTCTGGGTGATTTGTGTGTTTAGTTCCCTTTTAAGTAAGATAGGAAGAAAGAAGATAGAGTGATACATCCATTAGATGGATGGCCAAGAAAATAAAAACATTTCTAAGGAAAATGGGACCTGGGCTGTCAGTTCAGTGAGTAGCCAGGACTTCAAACTGTGATTTATGTTGCTGTAATGAGATGAGGACCTTGCTGATGCATAAGGCAAAACGAAAATTTGATCTATCACTCAGTCCTGAAGATTTTTCAGGAGATTGGAAAAACCCTCCAATATTTTTAATAAAAAGAAACAGAGCTAAATGTCTAACTGCAGAATCGGGATTTTTACCTACTGTACAGTCATTTTTCTCTCTTTCCATTTTAAGACAAGAAAGGAAAGATGCTAGAATTTAGACTGATGCCAAGCTAAATCTAAAGATTATGCTTGCTCTGTTTTTTAACTCAATTCTTTACAGAGAAGCCTGAACAGTTGAAGGCAGAAAATTATTAACTAGTGTACTGCATTGAGCTTGATGCTGTGGATAGTTGTTTAAATAAAGAATGCTTTTGCATTCTCTATATAACATTTCTCATTTCTCTATATATCTTGAAATATTTCTATCCCTACTAGGTCTTGATGAAGTGACTGAACATGCATCTTTTTAATAAAATACTACTTTTTACTTTATACATTGGAGGGGAGGGGATTCAAACTTCAATTATAGCCATTTTAATTTTCATATTCAAGTGTAACTGTTGCCCATAATCTCTGATCCACACAACACCAGGAATAATAGGGGCAAAGACTTGTTTATGTTTTGTGTTTAATCTGGAATTTAATAGTATTTGGTGCTTGCATTAAATCTCTGGTTTCTGGTGTCACTGTTATACAGAAAATTATTACAGAAAAATTACATAAAGTGCTCAAGGTTCAGAATCTCTCTTGAAAAGGTATTTGAAAAAAAATGATCCAGTGATGAAAGCCCACCCAGGCACTAATTAAGCTGCTCAGATATTAGAAATGTCATTTCTGCTTCATGTCAAAATTCCTATTAATCTATATTTTTGTGATATATCTTGAACATTCATTTTAAATACATATGCTAACAGAAATATTTCAGTATTCGAGCTGTAGATTTTCAGTATTGTCATCTTCTTTGCTGCAAATAACCAAGATAATTGGCTTTAAATCACCTGTCTGTGAACTGTCCAACTAATTCTGAAAAGTGAAATCAAGTGTGTGAACCCTCGAATAGAGAAAGAAGTGCAAAAGTAGTTATCTTCATTTTTGCTTTTCTCAGTATCTTCCTATATTCCAAAAGAATATAGGAATGTAGTCCATCTGAATATAGGTGCCTGACCAACCTGGTGGCCTTCTATGATGGAGTGATTGCAGCACTTGATGAGTAAAGACCGACTGATGTTGTCTACTTGGACTTTTGTAAGGCTTTTGATTCAGTCCCTCATGACAGCCTTATCTCAAAATTGGAGAGATATGGTTTGATGGGTGGACTGTTCGGTGGATAAGAAACTGGCTGGAAGGATGCAACCAGAGAGTTGTGGTCAATGGTTCTTTGTCTAGGTGGAGAGCAGTGACGAGTGGTGTCCCTCAGGGCTCTGTCTNGCACCTCACCTAGGAGGACAAGCTGAAGGAGGTGGGGTTATTCAGCCTGGAAAAGAGAAGGCTTCGAGAGGATCTTATAGCAGTCTTTCAGTATCTAAAGGGGGATTATAAGATAGAAGGGGAGACGCTTTTCAGCTGGTCAGGTTATAATAGGACAAGGGGGAATGGTTACAGGCTGAAGGAGGGGAGACTCAGAACCAGACATGTGAGTCTCCTGTCTTACATTTAATGACAACAGGTATTTGGAAAATTCAGACAAGTACTTTAGCTGTATTTTCAGAAAAATACATCACACACACATCTTTTATTTTCTGACTTACAGAGGATCCAACCTTTCATCCATTTCTCTTACTTACCTTTTCCATCAGGAAATGAACCCTGACTCCAGTGTTTCCAGGGCCTCTGCCAATCTTGCAGAACTCTTCTTAAGTGGATACACAAAGTAACATAATTTTAATAGGTCCCCATTTTCATTAGTGATTAATTTGTTTTCATTATACTGCTGTTGAAATCAGCTCCCACAACATTAGCTAACCTCTTTTTCATGTGGAGAAATTTTGTTCTGTACAGACCTTTTTAGAAATTGCTTCATAAAATTGTGTCTAACTACAGAGAGTAATGTAGTCCAGATAACACTGTAGAGATTCACCTCTGTTCCATTTAACCATCTGTGGCTGTATCAATCTTTAGCGATGTTATTAAAACAGCAGAAATATAATTAAAAAAACCCAGTGTTGTCAGCAGGAGCAGGGAGGTGATCATGCCCCTTTCCTCAGCTTTGGTGAGGCCTCACCTTGAGTACTGCATCCTGTTTTGGGCCTCTCACTACAAAAGGGACATTGAGGTGCTGGAGAGGGTACAGAGGCGGGCTACCAAGCTGGTAAAGGGCTTAGAGCATAAGCCTTATGAGGAAAGACTGAGGGATCTGGGCCTGTTTAGCCTGGAAAAGAGGAAACTGAGGGGAGACCTCATCGCTCTCTGTAACTACCTGAAGGGAGGTTGTAGAGAGGCAGGGACTGGTCTGCTCTCCCTAGTGGAGAGTGATAGGACGAGGGGAAATGGATGCAGATTGCGCTAGGGGAGGTTGAAGTTAGATATTAGGAAGAATTTCTTTACTGAAAAAGTTGTCAGCCATTGGAACAGGCTGCCCAGGGAGGTAGTTAAGTCACCATCCCTGGAGGTGTTTAAGAGATGGGTGGATGTTGCATTGGGGGGCATCGTTTAGCGGCTTGATGGGGCTGGGACAAAGGCTGAACTCGATGATCTTCAAGGTCTCTTCCAGCTGTAACTGTTCTATGATTCTATGAAAAACAAGTGGCACAAAAAATAATCCCAATATTAAAAGACTTCCCCCACACACACTTTGATTATATGATTTTGGAAAGATTTCTTTGCAATGCATCTTTCCTTTAGCTATACATGCAGATAAATAGTTCAGCCAGCTTTTACTGTTTTCTTCTTTGAACTTTGCTGGTCATTTTTTCATATGCCTATGCTGTTCTCAGGCACAGTCTGAAAATCACTTGGNTGTTCTACTCTAAAGTGATCAAATGTGTTGTAAATGTATAATCTGAATGAACTAACCAGTTCTTGAAAATGTACTGTTTTGTCTTATGCTCCTGAAGAATGTTTCTTCCTCTTGAAGATGAGATCTGTTTTGTATCTCTTCAGACATTTTTGTTCTGTTCAAGTGGGTCATAAGGTCACTTCAAGGTGGTCGTTAATGTAGTTTCTATTAACTCTCAGCTGAAGTTAGCTAAAAATTTTGAAAATTGCTTATAAAGGAACACAAAAGCTAATGCTGTGCATTGATCCATTTGCAATAGACCTAATGATTAGGCATGAGGTAATACAGATCATCATAGAACAGTTCAGGTTTTGACAGTACCTAAATACACAAACAGTTCCTTGAACACTGATGCTAAGGAAGCTATTTCTACACATCTATGTCTTGTGATTAGCTGTGAGCTCTCATATGATGCTTTAGCAATGTCAGTATGGTGGCAAAAGCTTTCTCTTCTGTGGATCTGAAGTCCTCTTATGGGCATACAGCACATACTTGAATGGTTCCTTCTGTCTAGCTCCATGGTCTCCAAACTTGTCTTTTAAGTAGCCTCCTCTCTCAAACTGATTTGAAGTCAAGCTATGAGCTCATTAATTACTGGGGAGAAAGACTACACAGATGAATGATCAACTTGGCATGGTTCCCTGGAAATGTCTGAAAACCTGTAGGTCATTTGTCTCCTCACACAGGGCATGAATTTGGCCTGGGCCAAATGTGGCAATGGAGGCATACAATCAGCCTTCTCCAGAGCTGTTGAGCCCTGAGCAGCATAAACATAGACTATCTGGACCTATTAGTTTAGTGGCAAGGGTTTTCTGTTTCTTCAAGATAGTCTAGGGAAGGAGTAAGTAGCACTAAGGTAAATACTATCACATTTGAACTATTCTACTGCAAGAAATGTACATCATAGCATACATGGCATGATTGCACACCACTCGCTCACTAATTACTGGTTTCCAAGCTCATAGGCTATATACTGCCTAACGAGAGAAACTGTTTATTGTTTATGTCAACTCAGCAAGACAATTAAATCTTCAGCTGGTTATTTTTAACTGAGGAAAATTCACTGCAGCAACGCTTAACGAAATACTGAAAGAAAAAATGATAGAGGGTATAGAGAGTAATTCAGTAATGATAACAATATTGTCCTGTTTTTAGAAATGAAAAAAGAATATAGTTTTAGTTTTGAACAAGGTATTTCTCCGTCATTTATTGAGAAACAAACTGGAGGATAGCAGAGAGTCAGAAAAAAAATACTTCTGAAAGAGAACAATTTATTACTGCTTTTACTGGCAGGAATTATTTCTGTCTTTTTATCTTTTCTCATTTTCTGATATACTGGCAGTATTGTTTCAGATTGGGTTAAAACAAACCCTGTCTTAGAGTTCCCAGCATGATGCAAAACATTGCTTTTTTGTTTCGCTAATTTTCAGACCCGAGAGTCTTCATTTTTAAATGTTTCCAATGAATTTATAATGTTGCCTAAAATAATTGACATACTGAAGTACATAGGCCATCAGCAGATCTCCATAGTATTTAAGTACTTTTACAGATCCCAGAAAGCACATCAGATTTTTTGCAAGATAAATGTGTTCGCCTGTGAGACTTACAACACTGATATATGATGACTATATTGCTAAAACTTCATTTGTCACCTAGTGTTTATAAAACTCTCTTCTTACTCATGATAGTACTAAGTTGTTGGGTTTTTTTCATGAGAACCTCACTTCTTTTCTGGAAATCCCTAATATCATGCCTGGATATGAAGGTACTGAAGGTGATTAGTATATACAGCAACTCTTGTCTCCAGACTTTGCAAACTACACATTTTTTTAATTTAAGCATATAAATCACATCTTGGATGGGTTTTGTCTAACTACATTGTCTTTAGTCACAAGTTGCTCATGATTTACACCATGTAACAGACAAAGGAGTTACAGAACTTCAAACTGAAATTTAAGTAATTTTGAGGAAAATATCACTAATGAAGCCATTAACAGCTGTGTTGTGCTCTCCCATGAGCACTCCCATAGCTATCTCACATAGGACAGTTACAAACCCCTGAAATGAGGGTTCAGAATGTAAGCACTGACACTAACAGAATTCTGAAGGCATGAGCGGTATCACTGTCATTAGCTGAGCACTAGTATACATCACGTTTTAGTATTCTTTCAGCCTCTGCAAGAAGAGATAGTTTATTTCTTTCAGGTATAATTACATTTGTCACATTTTTGAGATTGCAAAAATCATACATACATACTAGCATAAAAAAGCAAGATGACTTTCAGAGCACTTAATGTCATGTTCATAATATCATTAGAAGGAAGAGGCGATGCAGGGGGAGGAAAACAGCTTTCTACTTTTCAGATAATTTCTCTGTTTTTTGCACCTTGTTTTTTTGAGTATTTCTTTTTGGAAGAGTCTATAGGAAATGGGAACAAAAAATACGTTTTCCTGTGGATATACCTGAAGAATGAGATATAAGGAGGCGGGAATCTCTACAAATCCTCTCGTCATTGTGACCTCAATGGAGAGAGAAAATTCTGGTGTTTTTTGTTTTGTTTTCCCAGTATCTGGTTACCAGAACATGCCATGTCTCTGCAAGGATGTGTTTTGGTAGGCTTAGGCTCAGGCTCACAGACCAAGTATGTTGAGTGAGTTTTATCTGCAGGCGCAGAGCTATGTGCACATTAGCACTCCATAATGCTGAATTTGTCTGCGTACTAAGCATATTGACTCAATCTGCTGTACAGTGAGAGTGCCAAGATTTTCTTCACACAAGGGATATGTAGGCTGGGAAAGGAATGATGATGGAGCACTCAACATGACCAGTAAAAAATGATTACCTACATGCTTGTGTCCAGTTTTAATTCTCCATATACAGGAAAAATACAAACTGGAGTGACTTTTTTAATACAAACTGGAGTGACTTTTCATCTGGAATNGTGGAGGGCTGCCAAGATCATCAGGGACTGGAGTGCTTGCCCTGTGTGGAGAGGCTGAAGGAAATAGGCTGGATGTATTAGAAGAGTTGCATTCAAGGGACCTAAGGGCAGCCTCCCAAGTGTACACAGGAAGGGTGCTGATGAGACCCTTGATAGTGGTGCATGGTGAAGGGATAAGAAATAGCAAGCATAGCTTAAAACAAGAAATGTTCAGATGGGATAAAAAGAGAAACTTCATCAGCATGAGGCCAGTGGATCTGCAGAGTAGGTTGACCTGTGGGGTTATACAGATAAAAGATACTCATATAGTATCAAAACATACCAACTAGCTTTAAATTAGTTTGTTTGGGGGTTTTTTTGGTAGGTTTTCCTTGTCTTTCCTCCTACTAATCTTCTTGCAATAGCTCAGAGTTTAGTGTTTGTCAACTGCAGAACAAGATTTCTGAGTAGGGCGAGTATTCAAATCAGCTTCAGTGCTTTTGTATTTTCATTGTTAGAAGTAAGTAATTAGTGAATTTAAAAGTAATTTAGGTATGGCCAAAAGTGCCCACAGCTGTTACAAACTTAGAAATACACTTAATTCTCTAGGATAACCATACTAGGGGTTTAGCCTGTACAGAGATACAGCATATGATCCAAAGAAATCAAGAAAAGAAAAAAACCCACATTTTCTCCCACTATCAAGAAGCAGCATTCAGAATAGAGAGTGATACCATTATAAGAAAAGCCTCGTTATATAAGCAGTTGCAGAGACTTGGTTACTTCTATATGGCAAGAGAAAACTGCCAAACGAATCACTTCTCATAGCAGATATTCAGTGCAATGTAGAAACAAGACTATTTTTAAAGAATACATGACTTTTTATTTGCATTTCTGATGTATTAGGAGTACGCTAATATCAAAATGCCAATTTAGTCAGACAAGAAAATGAATGCTCTTAACATGAGGCATCTATGCATGTGAGCATTCTACTGCAAATGGGATCGTAAGGGATGAATTCAGTGGTACCACAGAGGAAGACAGTTATGTTCTGGGGGAGGAGGGTCAGAAGACATTTTTGAGATAATAGTTTGACTCTGAATTTATCACTGAACAAAGTGATCAATAATTAAAGTACTGTGGAAAATGAGAGAAGGGATCCCTTTTCTAGGGAAAGGATTCCATCTCAACTATGTCCCCTGCATCCTTCCAAAACCCACATATCTACCAAACCTGCAAAATTCTACATAATTTTAGAGGGAGGCACTAGGAAAATGAGCAACTTTTTTNGGAAAATGAGGAAATTTTTTTTTTTTTTTTTTTACTGAGAGCGCTTATGTTGGTTGTGGATGATTGGGGTTAAAATGATACCTCATCCTTGTAAGACTAGAAGCTTACTTAGAGAAAGTAAAACACAGTCTTCCAGGGTGATTAATTTAAGCCTAAATCTTCATATGTAAATAGGTTTCCTAAAAGCACCATTTTGTCTTTTTTTTTTTTGCTAGAAAGCAGACAACTGCAGCTTTAAATTTAGTGACATGAAACCACCTATAAAAGGTAGTTAGTGTACTCTTGGAAGTGCTACCTAAATAGAGAACCTAACAAAAAACATCAAAAGCCGTTGGAAAAGCCTCTCCAGTTCAGTTGTTTCTCTAAAGGTGTTCTTTCAAAGATGCTAGCTGTCTTGACCTATGTATGTTCTTACACTGTAGAAGCAGATGTTTTATTCCCTGGTATTTGCACATCCTCTGAAGGCAACAGCTCATAGCTCCACTTTTCTTTCCAAATTTCTGTATCATGTTAAAGAAAGTTACTATGGAATAAAAGATAGCAAAAAACAAATGTTTGTTGCATGAAACATGTACGTGTATGCACCCATATACAATCACCTTTTAAGATGAGAAATTCACATGACACAGCAACTGACAAATACAGATAATTTTAGCACCATCAACCTTGGAATACTTGCGTTGCATAGAGACAGTATGCAACTTATTCATGGCTAGTGCTGTCCTGTACAATAACAACAAAAATGTTCACACTAGACTCTATGTAACATTAGACTGTTATGACAAGATAGTTTTTTTCTAAAGGAAATATGCACCAAAGTTTTTATTGTCAGAACAAGTAGCAGTGTATCTGGAAAGCTGTTTTGTCTTTTCCACCAAAACAGTATGTATATGGCTTTTTCTTGAGACAGAAAATAAAAATCAGGTTTGCTTACAGGCTAATTTCCTAATCAGAGGATGATGAGGATGTGCTGTTGCACAAGCTAGTTCATGCATTTAAGAAAGGCATATGAGCCACATTACAGCTGCTACAACCAAGACTTGTAACAGACTAAAAGGAATTGTTGAGATCTTCTTGAATTCAAGTTACTTTATTGTTGCATCAGCAACACTCATATTTGGTCATGGTTTTCTGGTCATTGTTAACTTCAACTGTTATGTGAAATACTGGTTGGTGCTCTGACAGTAAGTGACACTGATAATGCTAAGAGGCATGTTGCAGTTTCAGACAGTTTTGGAGTGGTTTTCCCCAGTGTACTAGTTTAACTGCAATCAGTGTGGTGCTGTACAGTGGTGTACAGTGTACTGTGGTGTACAGACAGATGTATAAAATGAAAAACATATATAATAGAATTCTGGAAGATATTTTGAGTCCCAACTGCTTCTTCATCTTACTGTTAGTGATCTTCTGTAATATTTCTTATCAATTTGATTAAATAGATTAAAAAATGCAAAATATAAAGTATTTTCCTCCTCCATCCCCCTTTGAACTTCCCATTCATGGTACATAGGGCTTAGATGTAGTATCCCCAAACCAGACTCCATTTCTTTCAGGAGAACAAAGCTAAGCAGTTTTAATACTCTGAGCAATGGGAGGAAGTTTTTCCTCTAAATCAGAGATTCTGTTGCCAGCTGACCATAATCAGATGCCCTGCATGCATCACTGCCCTTCAGCTTTTACGTATGGAAATTTGTATTTTTACTAATATTTGAACAAGTACTTTTTTCTCATTTATCATATTGTTACATTTAAAGTATATGATGCTTAAGGAAAAGAATTGCTAACACTTCAGGCATCTGTTAAGACTACATTTATGTCATACAGTGAAGAAATGTATCAAGTCACTGAGGAGACCTTTATCATAGCACAGTTTTGTGAGTTTTGGGGTGGGAGGGGATTGTCAAAATGAGATCTCTCTGGAAAGAGATTGTAGTCTGAAGTGACATTAAAATATATAATTCTTATGTATTTGTATAGCAGCTTGAATTTAATAGCGTAGTAGGAATTTGATGGGGCATTGCAAAGACTTGCATGTATTTTAGATTTTTACATGCTGTGCTTAGTTTTACTGAAGACAATGGGAGTATTCTTAGGATGCGCTTTATTTTTTTCTTATAGCAATGAAAATAAAAATGAGAAAGTGATACTATAGAGTCTGCTGTGCTTGAAAAATACCTGTACAAAACTGCTTTCCTAAAATCATACACATTAAGCTACTGTTCAAGCTTATTTTAAACATATTCTCTTCAACGGATACTTTAAGGCTGGCCATAAATACTTGTAGCAGCACTCCTATCTCAAATAACTTAAAATCTGTTGAAAAATAGTCTCTGACATGAATAAGTAAATTGCAAGAGATTATTTTTTTTCCTTGGTTAATATGCTGTTTCTCATTATATGAATAATTGCCTCCCTCTTACTTTTATAACTAGGAAAATAGAAAGAAAACAGGCAATTTTAGTCTGATACTACAGCTGTATGTGGCAGGTGTGTCAGAAATATCAAATATTCATTTCAGGGCTTGAGTGGTGAAAATGTAGGATTTGATTCACTAGCATGCAGCTTCACTTTTCTTCACTTTTACATTACTTGTTTTCATGGCCTCTGGAGTCTATTAATTATTTAGGAAATGAGCTAACATAAAGTTGGAGGTTTATCAGTCAGCGTAGTGGCTTATAATGAAAACCAGCAAGTACAGGACTCAGGAGATACTGTAATATACCTATTAACAGCCCCTTTTGCTTTTAGGCAATTTTCAATTAAAATCTTTCTGTGGCACTCACTGTCGCGGTTGGGGCAGACAAACGACACTGCACAGGTTTCATCTTATGGTGAAGAAGCAAATTCAAGTCTCTTTATTAACTACAAGTGTCTTCTTATATCCTTTTTCTCTAGCACATGTGTCTCTGCTACTGGTTACATATAACCATAATATGG
>VWZO01022747.1:329094-350269 GCA_013396975.1 Bucco capensis
TCCTAAGGACTTGGCTGCCAGCGTCCAAGCTTGCTAGGCCCTGGCAGATGAACCTTAGGACTAAAGGGTGGGTCTAGCTCTGCACATGCTGTGTCTCACCTAAAAAAAAATCCATTGCGTAGGCTCGAGGGTGCTATCCACTATCCTCTTTTTATCAGCGCGCTTGGAAAAGGCGCTGATGGGGAGCGTGGGTGGAGCCCTCCCTGGATCTTCGTTCGCGAAGCCTAGCCATACATACACATCAAGTTAGAAGAATACTAGAAAAGGTGTCTTGTGCACCTACAAGATTGAGCTACTGCAAAAGTAGTCGGAAAAAACAACCTGTTCATTAATTCATTTCTGTTTCCCAACCTTCATTTAATCTGTTCTCATAACCTCCAAGGTCCAAGATATTTTCCCTCTCAAGTACCTACTCAAAACACTCTCTTCTTCACAAGAACACTTACTTGGAAAATATTCGACTATTCCTAAACAGATTTTCAACTTCAATCCTTTCTTAAAAAGCAGTTTTTCCAAAAATTATGTTCCATTTCTCCTACATTTCCCTTCTTTTATTTTTATTTAAGAACAACAGATTGTGTAAACCCTGGAGTGGCCATCTTCCAGGATCCAGACAATACTGTTCTGATTTTATTAGAGCAACATGTTGTATAAATCCCAAGGGGTGGCCAGCTCCTTGAGATCCAGGCAACACGTGAGTACAACTTAATTTGTTGCAATAGCATGTATAAGCTATAGTAAAAATTCTTTTCTTTCCCTTTTCTTCTCCCCTTTTTTTTTTTCTTTTGCTCCCCAGATGATGATGGTAATAGCTAGGGNCCAGTATCGCTGGGTCGCCTGCCCAGCATTTCACTTGGTGGCTCGCTCAGCATTTTGCTTGGGATTTCACTCTGTGGCTTGGTCGGCATTTTGCTCCGCGTTTCAGGTGGATGCGCGGAAGGGTTTTTTGCGGCTCAGAACAGGCTTTCAAAGATGGCAGCAGCTCTGTTTACTTGTTTGCCAAGGTTTGCCAGGCAGATTTCAGTGAAAAAGTCTGATATTTCAGTACAAATCCATTCTAATTAAATCTGTTAGCACAAATCCAGTTACAGTACTTTCTCCAGCTTTAAGAACTATTTCAGCATCTGTAAACTGTGTGCTTGCTTGTTGGAGGTATCCCCTCCCTTTTTCCTGGTGGCTCACCTATCCCAGGTGTCTTACATTTGTCCAGACTTGGCATTAAATCCCAACTGCCCGTGCTACACCGGGATGTGTACCCCCCAGCCAATTCCAGGCTGTCTCAAAGTCCCAAGCATTTTTTACCAAATTGCCCGCAATTCAGCTGCTGCTCTTCTTGCCAGATGGGAGGCTTGGGCTTCTTCCACGCTGGCAGGTTCTCTTATCACATCGGAGGTCACAAGATGTCGTGGTTGGGGTGGACAAACGACACTGCACAGGTTTCATCTTATAGTGAAGAAGCAAATTCAAGTCTCTTTATTAACTACAAGTGTCCTCTTATATCCTTTTTCTCTAGCACATGTGTCTCTTTGCTACTGGTTACATATAACCATAATATGGCACCATTGGTTAGCATTTGCATATTGCCAATTCATCCTTACTTTGCTAAACCCCTGCTCTATGGTTAGTCCTCCTCTGCTCTGTGGTACACTTTGCTAGCTCCAAGGTCACTTCCTGACTCCATAACCTCCACAACTCACTACTCTGCTATATCACTTACAGGGAGAATGAGGTGTTCTGCTTGGTGGGGTGCTGCTCATGGACACATTCTAAATTTCCTTTCTATATGAAAGTAAGAATATTCTCTTAAACTTACAGAATAGCAGTAACAGTACTTCCAACCATTATTATCAACTAACTTTGTAGTAATTCTTAAAAAGAGTGTACTGGTTGTAAGTTAAAAGTAAATTTCTCAGTCTAGTGAGAGGATTGAAAATATGCTGATGAAACAACAAAGTTGCGCAGTTTTTCTTTCCAGGATATAGAAGGCCAATAGTTATTATGAAGCTTCAAGGATTTTTTTTTGTAGGAGTGTGGTTTGAAGAGGTAGTAGACTTCATGTGAATTGCTATTAGTATGTTATTCTGGCATCCAGTATATTTGTCAAGTTCTAAGTGAAATTTCCAACACAGGAAGTTTTAAGGTCATCATTTGACATACATCTTGTGT
Source organism: Bucco capensis (assembly GCA_013396975.1). Taxonomy (NCBI): domain Eukaryota; kingdom Metazoa; phylum Chordata; class Aves; order Piciformes; family Bucconidae; genus Bucco; species Bucco capensis. Next base: position 331,261 of record VWZO01022747.1, read on the forward strand.
TAATTTGAAGAACAGTGAAAAGTGGTTGTTATTGTATCCATCTGTAGCAGTGTAAAGCAATTTTACTAGGCTTTGGAATAAATACATACAAGATGGTACTCATTTTTCAGCTGAGTCTGACATCTTACTTCATGAATACAAAAGCTCTATTAATCATGAGCTGATAGTCACATACATTGTATTTATCATTCTTGTAAGAAAGTGAGTTCTCTCTTGTAATGTTTGGAGGAAATGCATAATAATTGTACAGAACAAATAAGAAAGTGAAAAATAGTTATTTTGAAGGTTTCTAGTCAAATTCGTGTGTAGGTAGTGCATTAGGTCCTGCAGACAGAAGCCATTGTGACCATTAGGGTTGTATTGTGTGCATCTCAGCCTTGGAGATGAAATCTTGTATATTCAGAAACTGCTCTTTCCTTCCCAAGAAATCCTGCTTTCTTCTTGGCCTACTCCTGCTGTCAGGCACAGTCTGAAAATCACTTGGGGTCTCCTGTAGCCCCTGGTGCAATAACTGTGCCGACAGCAGAGGGTGCATTAAACTCATTGCCCATGGTAAAGTGTGGGGAGTGATACCCATGTTCCTATAATCCTTGTATGGGTAGGATGAGCTCATTAACCTTCTGGCAGTCATCCTAGGAGAGGGACAACTCTGATTCCAAACCCAGGCAGATGGAGCTCGTTTAGCCCTGTAAGGCCTTCCATCTAAGAGGTTAAACCTCCATCCTAAGTACCTTGCTGCCAGCGTCCAAGCTTGCTAGGCCCTGGCAGATGAACCTTAGGGCTAAAGGGTGGGTCCAGCTCTGCGCATGCTGTGTCTCACCTAAAAAAAATCCATTGCTCAGGCTCGAGGGTGCTATTTGCTATCCTCTTTTTATCAGCGCGCTTGTAAAAGGCGCTGATGAGAAGCATGGGTGGAGCCCTCCCTGGATCTTTGTTCGCGAAGCATAGCCACGATGACGACTCCTGCTGTGTCAGATATCACATCAAAACACAGTCATTCTTTCAGCCAAGCATGTGGATGTCTTGAGGATGACTTCCTCCAAGCATCGTTGTGTTGCTTGTAGACAATAAATGTGTATCTCCACTACATTTGTCAATGCTAACAGGCTGCTTAAAACAACACTTGCTTTGTACATTCATTAGAAGAGGATCTGTGTTATCAGTACATGCTTAATTGACATTCATTCTCTTGAAACACAGGAAATGAAATAAATGCAATGGAAAAAACCTTTATATGCACTTAACCATGCAGATAATTAGCGTAGTTAAATATATCTTTTCAGGATTATTAGTGGAAAATTGTTGCAGAAAAAATCACATGAAAAGCATTATAAAATATAAATAGCATATGCTTATATAAGAATACAGTTGTTATACTATCTGCATCACAAATATTCAAGAAGATATTAACTAATTTTGTATGTGAGTTATCTTTTTTTTCATGGGAAAGACTCCTGTTTTGTTGTTGAATATACAACAAATTAAAAGAATCAAAAAGCTGGCAAGTTATGAATTTTGCTGGTGGGATTTGTCAGTTTATAGTAGATAATTTATTATTTCTTTATTTGTTTTGACTTACATTTTTAATTTTGTAGTAACTTAGGTAGTACAGTACATGCAATGAGTGTGTGTTTATCTGTATATATGTATTAGTCTCTCTAATGAACTTCTTGCCTGAAAGTGTTACAAAAATGTTTTTGTGTTGCAGAATTATACACTACAGGTGCATCTTTTTGTGTTAGGTTCCTAAGTGGAATTTCTTTTCTGTATTCTTGACACTTTCCAAGTGAGTTACACTCACACAGGAGGAAAATACCAGATGTCTGTGTTGTCACTGCAGGATACTTCTAAGAGTCTAGTAAGTGACCTAAGAACTACTCTTCTGCAACCTGACTAGACCAGTTTAGAGAAATGTAGATAAAAACTGTCTCTCTTTAGTATTTCCAGGAGGTACCTTTAACACGTCAGTGGTCAGAGGGGAAGGAATGTGATATCTAGCTGTTCACTCTACCCACTTCTCTGCTTTTTTAGTCTGGATTTTTTTCCTTCTTTCTCTCTTTGTCTTTTATTCTTTTAATTCCGTAGTGATTAAACAAGTGACCTTGGGTTGATAAACTGTGATGTTCCAGGGAGGAAGTATGACATTTGGTAATGTTTCTTTATGCATTAGAACGAAGAGAAAATAAAGCAGCATTACTGTTCCAGGAAAAGAAATCACTATAGTGCTTCAATGGGAAGTAATTTGTGGGTTGAAGATTAGAGCAACAGTGCATTTCATTCAGTCAAACCTTAGAGATTTATAAACATCTATACATCTAAGACCTCAAACAGATTTAGCAATGACTTTTTAAAGATATACTGTTGCAGTAGCAGCTTATTTATGGAGATAATAAGGGCCTGTATGCCACTTCTGGACTGCCCTTGGAATTTACACTGATGTCTGTAAAAGATACACCTGAATGGACTGAAACTGGGGTCAGCCAAAAATTGTCTGTCTGGTTCAGTGCTCTGTAAAGAATTTGTGACTTAAAAAATTCCTGACTTTCTAAGCAGGGCAAATCAAAGAGAAAATGACAATGTGGCTATAGTTATAATTGGTAGAGAAAAGCCATTAATTTGAATTTCTCGTACTCTGAGCAGTTTCATGACTCCTGGTCACACAGCTTTCAATTTCTGCTTTTTCATTTTCTCTTAAGCAGACTAATCCACTGAGCAGTTGCTAACCCTGGAAGTCATATTTATATATATATATATATATATATCTTTTTAAGAACCTCTTCTAGCTTGACGTGCTTCTTATTCCCTTCTTAGTTACACCATTATGGTTTCATTTTGGAGAAATAAAGGTACAATTTTCAGCACCTGATATGCTCAACTGATAGAACAAGAATAAACTGTTCTCATTCAATTTTGAGCCTGGAAAGCCTTGTTGACAAGTAGTCTGTCACAGTCTGTCATTTCTTAGAAATTTCTGTCTTGTACAATGATCCCTTGTTAATACATGAGGATGAATGCAGAAGCAGGACATTTCTACATAATATTTGGTCCATCTGTATAAACTTCAGGTATCTTTTCCACTAAGATTATTTTTCTGTTGTTCAGTTTGAATTCTTCATGCCTTCACTGGCTTGTTAACAGGATTTTCTGTTTCAGTGCATGTTGTAATTGAGAGAATCTAAATGAACCTCCACTATCTCCATTTGTCTTTAAGGCAAGATAACCACTTATGCAACTTTCAGTCCAATTTTGGTCACTGAAGCATTTTACTAGTTCTGATTAGTCCCACAGAGTGGGAGCATCTTCATCTTGTCAGTTCAGAGGAGTCATTAAACTTGTGTAAGCTGTGGTGATGCATGAGCTGGGGGTATGTAAATTCCCTGCTAGCAAATGCATTCTTCATCTTGTCAATTTTTTGCTACCTGCTGTTAACTCTGTAGGTAACCCAGTACAACTGATAGAGGAAAAATATATAGAAAGCAGATTGCTTCTAAAGAAATAGCGGAGGTGATCCTTACACATTGGTAATTAAGCCTCTTTAGAAGACCTTGTATTAAAAATGATTTCCATATCATTTGGATAGAATAACAATGCAACATAGCTTCTGTAAAAATAGGCTATAACAAAGCTTAAATTTTCCTTTAGTATATAAAGAAATATAAACAGAGGAATTAGCACAGCAATGAAGTAATGCAACTTGCTAAAAAGGCATATTTTAATAGGAGGGATTCAAGTGATATCTTACTTTTGAGCTGTTTTAATTTCTTTTGCTGGCACTCAGTGCATGAGGTTGTTCATCTCAGCTGAGACCCATGTGAAGTTACAGGGGTGATGTGCATTTGAGCTGACCTTGAAGAATATCTCCATTGCAGCTGAACCAAGTAAACCACTTGAACCACAATACTTGAACTTGAATGTCAATGCAATCCATGTTACAAGAAAGAACTACTGTATTTAAATTCATTACTATTACCAGGATGCAGTCCAAATCATTTTCCAAAAGCAATCCACTTAGCAAGTATTTGCCAATTTTCCTATAAATTTGTTCATTGTTCTTGTAGTGTACATACCAGCTGCATTGTATTTGTCCTTTCAAAAGTATTTGAGTAGGTACATACCTTCAATCAGTGCATTTAATTCTGTTTCAAAGAAGTAAAGACAGAAGTTTTTTGGTTACTTCAAATTGGAAATTGTGGAAGTATATGACTTAAACGTCATAATAACATGAATGGCAAAATTTGACATTTTAAATGTATTCATCATGTATAGAAAAGTGGTTTTGCACTGAATTAGAGTTGTTGCACTGAAAACTTAATCTTTTGCTGTAGGAAAAATGGAGTATTAATTCCACACCACATTTCCATACTTTTCTCTGTATTTGTGCACATATCTAAGAAGAACTAAATGGACTATGGACCTGTTTGTTAGCTGATGACTGTGAATTGTTTTTGAATGATTGTGTGTTTGTGTGTGGCAATAATATTTTGTCAGAATCTGGCACTGGTACATAAGACCACTAGGAATTGTCATTCAGTTAACCAAAGTAGAATCAGATCCTTTTAAGTCTCTATGTAAAAGGACTATATTTTACTCTAATAGGTACATGCCAAGGCTCTACTGAGGCAGATGAATAATTTAACTACCTAAATTGGCTTGGTACCTCAAAGAGTGGGAATAGCCAGACTTGTTTCTTTTCAAATCTTGCTTTGTTATGTGACTTACAGCAGTGGAGACCTCAGTATCCCACTGGGCTTTCCAAAATATATGTGCATTAGAGATTCCTGATGTTGGAAACCTTAAACATAGTGAATCATAAGTTACACTTTGATCTGCTAGAAGCTTGTAGTTTTGTAGAAGACTTCAAAGTCATAACAACTCACAGATGTTTTCCTTTAAGAGGGTAGGCTCTTACTTAACTGCCATTTTAATTCTGTTTCATCTTTTGCACGTTAAAACAGCAAAATGATAGCTAATAATCTCTTCAGAAATTTTGTGTCATCTTGAATGTACACCTGTATTTAAAAGCTTTTAACAGTGAGGCTTTTTAATGTATTCCCTTTCAGTACAATTTGTATCTGCACATTCTGTAAGCAGGTTGAGGTAGGTGATTCTGCCCCTTTATTCTGCCCTCGTGGGACCCCACCTGGAGTACTCCATCCAAGTCTGGGGCCCTCAGGACAAGAAAAGACGTGGACCTTTTAGAACTGGTCCAGAGGAGGATCACAATGATGATCAGAGGTCTGGAACATCTCTTCTGTGAAGACAGACTGAGAGATTTGGTGGTGTTCAGCCTAGAGAAGAGAAGACTCTCATGAGATCTGTTTGTGGCCTTCCAGTACAGCTCAAGGGAGCTTGTAAAACAGAGGGAAAAAGACTTTTTTCACAGACAGATAGTGATAGGACGAGGGGCAATGGTTTTAAACTGAAAGAGGGGAGATGTAGATTAGCTGTTAGGAAGAAATTCTTTATTTATAGGATGGTAAGGTGCCGGAACTGGTTAGCCAGAGAAGTTGTGGATGCTCAATCCCTGGCCATGTTCAATGTCAGGTGGGATGGGGCCCTGGCATCCTGGTCTAGTGGATGACATTCCAGCTGATAGCAGGGAAATTGGAAGTAGATGATCTTTAAGGTCACTTCCGACCCAAACTATTCTATGATTCTATGATAAGTTTTTATTCCGAGAACTACTCGTCTTCCAGGTGGATTCTGGTCTACTAACTCCTGATTCTGAAAAACAGGAATTGATGTCAGGAGCAATATATGAATGAGCAAAGAGAAGACATACAAATGAGGAAATCTTTACTAAACCACCTGGGACATAATACTTTGATTTTGATTTTGTTTTCTCATCACCTTTTCCTTGTATGATAATCATCCATATAGAATAAAAGTTGTTTTTTATTTTATGGCTCAGTACACTGACAATGAGATATTTGGCTGTTGCAGCTAGAACATAAGAATGGAAAAAAAAAAAAAGAGTGTTTTCCTTATTGATTTTCACCTATTCAAGTGGTTTCTCTTTCTCTTTGTAATTTTTGTGAACAAAGAGCTCTGTTATTTTGTAATCCTTTATTGAGGTCTATAGGCCTCAGTAAGCCTGTTTGTAGAGACATTGTACTTTAAGCACATACCAGCTTTCTATTTCTCTACCACAGAGAAATCTATGATGCTCTTAATAGGCCATTTTAGAGTAGAATAAGTAGCATAGAAATGGCAAGCTTGAGGTGCACACAATATACTGTCATATTACTGTATGTTTAAAAAATTATTTTCAGAATAATTTTGGATATAGTGAAGTATTTGGTGTAGTTTCTTGTAAATTACGAATTCACATTATAGCAGAGACTTTCTCACTGGAGCTGTATTGGTTTCTCTTTAGAAGTTCCAGCAGCAAAAAACTACTCCTCCTGTGGTTTGTAGTAACCTGTCATATCAGTAATTTGTTTACCAGACAATGAAAATTGGTTTTCCTCTTATCTCTAATGATCCTCATACACATAATGAGTTTACAGTGATACTACTAGTGTGGAGCCATGCAATAAGCACATTTGTTGAATATCACCATAATGACAGCATGATGAAGGGTTTTGCCTGTCAGAATTATGTTCACTTTAACAGGAAAATTGAGGGTGACTTTTTTGTTTTCATTGCTGCAGATCCTTTTCCTTTTTTTTTTTTTTCAGATTCCTAATAACATTAAAATTTAATGAGCATTTTTTAAACACTGTGGGCATGCTCAGGAAAAATATGGTACATAATTCTGATAATTATCACTTGCTTACTAGTCTCTAAGATTTGTTTTCTGTAATGACAACTTTTGTGAAAGTCATGATGATTGGCAAGTGAAAGTAAAGAAAGGGCAATTTTTTGTTTCAAATAGCATGTTCTGTAGGGTTCTGCCTCTGCTTAAATACTTGTTATTACTCTTTTAAAAATACTTATATGAAATAATTATATTTGGTGCTTTTTCATTTCAAATAATTATTGTTCTTGGTTTTTTTTCTCACAGTCATTCTGTATTTCAGATATTCCCTTTTCTAAAATACTTTTTAATGTCATAAACCTTCAGTCTTAATCTACTGGACTATAAATACATCCAAAAATCTTCATCCACTTCATTGTGAATTCATACTGGAAGTGTGTTACATAACACTATTGAATTTGATTCAGAAAGAAGAATAATTTAGAAACAGGACACATTAGTATTTTCAGAAATGGCAATATAGCATCTGCAAGAATTTATAAAGAAAAAAGAAATAACATTCAAAAGTCAATCTTTGTGTATTATCCCAGCTGTCTTTCTTCATAGAGAGGAAGCATGTATTTGGAAAAAAAATTAGTAATATGGACCTAGTATCTATTTATATATTTGTAACATCAGTAGAGAGTTTTCAATAAAGAACTTGTTTCCTATTTCATAGAGGAGAGTAAAAGATAAGTTGTCTTGAACATAAAAGAGGTATAGCAGTGATGGGAGGTGAAGTGTCCTGAGCAAGGCCCCAAAGGAACTGTTCTGTAGGAAGGTTGGATGGTGTTAAGCAGAGGAACAGGAACTGAGCCTTGAATAGTTCAGTAGGCCTTGTGGAAGAAAGTAAGCATCCTAATGGAAATGGTCAGTCTCATTCCCTCATTCCAAGACAGCATCAGCTATATCTTAATCCGTACTGGCAGATTTTTGCCTATTGTGCTCTTAAAATAATTTTACTGAATCCTTTTTTCTCCAGTGCATGAGATGTTAACTGGTTATTCCATTATTCCTGTTTAATGATTATTCTAATTACTTTATAATTTATTTCTCTTTGCATTATCCAGTAAAAATGGATAGGATCAAGACTTCCACGTTGTGCCCTGTTCTCAGAGCTTCTTGTGCTACCTCTTTATCAATCCTCCTACCTGATTTTGAAGAATTGGGGTAGCTCTAAGTCATGGATGGGGAGTAATTCTTTTACTCTTTCCTTACGGGGAAGAAGGAACTGTCTTTCACTCATGATCATCCAGCTTCATATCCTGCCAATCCCTTTACCAGCTTTATTCCCAGCTTGCTCTTCTAGCATCTCCAGGCATCAGTTTTCGAATCCTTATTTCCGCTGTGGTAACTTAAAGATTATCTCAGGATTCTTTGATCATATATTCTTACTTTACTACTTAGACCTCTGAATAAGATGCTTCTAAACTATGTAAGTAAAGGGAAAGTATATAGGACAGAAAATCCAGAGTATCCACTTAGAAAAGTGAATTCTAATTAACAAGATGTGCTTTTAGCAGTCATTCACATATCAGTGTATTTTGTTTAGTGAAATACAGATTGCTGTTTTATTAATCCTGAACTGTGAGGCAGTTTGCTCAGCTATCTGGTTGGTCATAGAAGAGCCTCAAATGGCATGTGAATATTTTACAAGTACTCTTTATAGTTACTGAGGTATTGCCATGCAATCATTAATGAGTCAGAGCAGAACAGTTTACATTAGAATGGCAGTCAGCCTCATTTTGAGAAGGTTTTCATAGACTGGTTATTTTGTACAGAGATTGTTCCAGTTATCAGTATGACTACAAGGTGTTTTGCACAGCTAGTGAATGTTTCTAGGGCTATGTATAGGTGGCTATCTATCACTTGTATTGCTTGATTGGCACAGGCAGCTTTCACTATACATTGAAAAAACACAAAGTTTACCTTCTGTTAAAAAGCACTGAAATGAAAACCTACCTGACTACAGTCTTTACTTTTGTTGGTTATTTTAAATGAATAACAATAAGCGTGCACATGTAGATTTTTCTCCCAAAAGCTTGACATCAGTATTGCCGAAAAAGGTGCTAACTGCTTTGTTTACTATACTATACTTTTGCAATTGTGGAGTATTTAATTAGTTATATATTGAAAACATGTTTATCAGACAGTAAATGTCTAATGGATATTTTTTGAAAGAATATTCTGTATGTGAAGTTGTTAGTACCCATGTTTTCTTGTCAATGGTTTTTGGAAGAATTATTTTTGAAACAAACTTTGTGTCATGGGAACGTAAGATCCATTAACTGCATATTAAATTAGTATATAGGTGATCAGAAGGGGTGATGAGACATTTTTAGATGTTAAGAAAAGCTAAGTTGATAATATACATGATAATAGACAGTCACTAATCAAAATCTGCAAAAGGAATTTTTAATGCATGCTGTGCCACATGTATTTTGGACTGATACTGGAATCATAGAATCATTACAGTTGGAAAAGACTTCTAAGACTATCAAGTCTGACCATGATGGATAGTCACCCATACACAGGCTGTGCTGTTAAACTGTCAAATGTTTCCTGACTTGATTTTGACCTGTCCAACTTTCACTTTCCCAAAGAGGGCAATATTTCACTGAAATTTAAATTCTGTTAGATTTCAGTTCAGCAAATAGTGGTTGATTTCTTGTCTTTCACTCTGTGCAAATTCCGTAAAATGGATTTGCTTTTATCAGATTAAATGCCTTCTGCTTTATCTTCTAGTCCCAGCTTACATGAAAAATGAAACTACTTCTTCAATATAGAAAAAAAGATACTAAAGTTTTCAAACGGTTTATGAAACTATTTCTAATAGCTCTTTTGATATGTGAAAATTCAGCGTTGATACGTAGTTTTACCAATATTTACATATCACTTAAAACTTATTTTTTAGGTCACATATTTAAAGCAGCACATTTAAAAATGAGGTTAATTTCTGTAATTACCTCTGTGTGTGTATATGTGTGCATACACACTTTTTAACAGCAGAGAACTGTTAAGTAATTTTCTTTGCCTTTTGAGTTCATTCATAATAGTAGTATATTAGACTAGGAACATATTGATTGAGTTGTTTGCTTCTGTATAGTTTCTATTTTGCACTCCAGTAATCCAGTTCTTTTTGCTGGTGATACTGTTGCTCTTGGTCAGCAAATGAAAGAGAAGAGTTCGAAGACTATATAGAATATAATATATAGTGTTGAAGCCTTCTAGGATACAGAACAGCCCTCTGGGTGTGTGCTTTGCTTCAGCAAGCCCAGCATGGCTGAGACATCAAGCATCTGAAGTACTGAGTAGCAGGTGCTCATCATCAGCTTATTGTTACCCTTGTCAGTGTCCTTCTTGTGATGGCTGTAGAAATGCAGTTGTAAAATGAGTTAGGTTGTACTACAACTTAAGAAATAGGTCATAGACTTAAATGCGGATTGTCCTGGTTTGAAAGAACAAACTTGGGAAAAGGCCCCTTTAAGAACCTCCCCCTTCCCCAAAAGGAGATAAAATGAATAACCCACTCTGTACACCAGGGGTGAGTTATAAAGAATAACTTTTAACAGAGAAAAATATATAACAGTGAAAATACAGAATGATGCAAATCCTCCCAGTTCCCCCCTCACACCACCAGGCGCCCCCCCACTCGCAGTAAAACCTGTTAGGGTGCAGTCCAACTAAGATGAGGTGGCAGATGAGATGAAGAATGGAGGAACCCCGGGTGGTGGATGGTGATGGTGGGTAGAGGAATGGATAGGAGATGAAGAGATGGTCTGGCTGCCGCAAAATTGAGGAGAGCACGTTTTCTCCCTCTCGCCGTCTCTCTCTTCTTCTTCCCAGAAGCACCAGGGGCTCCTGGCAGTCCTCACTGCAGAAGTCCCTCCCCCTGGCCTGCTGTCCACACTTCTGCCTTCCACACCCTGGCTAAATTGCAGTTGCATGGTCACTTCTTCACCGTCGCTCCTGGGTGCAGGCTGTTGCTGTTCGCTGCTCTGGGGGGACTTGCAAGTGTGGGCTGCCACTGGTCGCCACTCTCTCTGGGTCTGCTGCTGCTCGGTGCCTGGCGGAGTGCGGGGTGCGCCCCTCTTCTGGTGCTGGGGCCTCCCCACTGCTGCTGTTGCCGGCGCGGCTCCACACCGGGCGGGCACCGCCAGGGCTGGGGTGAAGGTTCCCATGCTGACCCACTGCATCCAGCTCGGCTCCGCTCCGGCTGCGCAGCTCGGCTGATGGAAAGGGTTACCTCCCACCTAGAGTTTACAAACAAACACATTAACGGTCGGGGCGGGGGGGGGGGNAGAATGGAGGAACCCCGGGTGGTGGATGGTGATGGTGGGTAGAGGAATGGATAGGAGATGAAGAGATGGTCTGGCTGCCGCAAAATTGAGGAGAGCACGTTTTCTCCCTCTCGCCGTCTCTCTCTTCTTCTTCCCAGAAGCACCAGGGGCTCCTGGCAGTCCTCACTGCAGAAGTCCCTCCCCCTGGCCTGCTGTCCACACTTCTGCCTTCCACACCCTGGCTAAATTGCAGTTGCATGGTCACTTCTTCACCGTCGCTCCTGGGTGCAGGCTGTTGCTGTTCGCTGCTCTGGGGGGACTTGCAAGTGTGGGCTGCCACTGGTCGCCACTCTCTCTGGGTCTGCTGCTGCTCGGTGCCTGGCGGAGTGCGGGGTGCGCCCCTCTTCTGGTGCTGGGGCCTCCCCACTGCTGCTGTTGCCGGCGCGGCTCCACACCGGGCGGGCACCGCCAGGGCTGGGGTGAAGGTTCCCATGCTGACCCACTGCATCCAGCTCGGCTCCGCTCCGGCTGCGCAGCTCGGCTGATGGAAAGGGTTACCTCCCACCTAGAGTTTACAAACAAACACATTAACGGTCGGGGCGGGGGGGGGGGTGGTGAGGGGGGGGAAAGACAGATGCCTCAGTTATTTACATACCCTATAACAGGATTCCTAGGATAAAAACAGTACTTTCGGAAGGCAGTAGCTTTGTATTGGAAGCAGCACCAAGAAAGAAACAATGCAGTGTCAAGCACATGAATAAATCTTCAGTTTAAGCTCTGTCTATGAATTTGTATATAATGTCCTTGACCATGTCTTTCCCAGGGAATGCTATGAGAATAAACTTCAAAATTGCTTAGAACATGTATTTAAATAGTAGAATTATTAGAAATAATAGCAGAAATAGTAATCATGGTACCTACCAACTACCTGTCTTTCTTGTTACTTCAGATCGAAGTATTCTAGAGAGCTCTTGGAATGCTGTAGTTCTAGTGGCTGGTCAGTAGCTACTCCTGCATATGTTCATGCATATGAACAATAACACAGCTTGTATGTGCAGTGAAATCCAATCATACGCCACTAAGATACATGGATTAAAATGATGAACGAACACTAAATCAGTAGGGCTAATGCTGTAAAAAGTTTTGCACTTCACAGGATAAATAGGTCTGGGAATTGCATTGTGCAAATTGATTCTTTATAGCTGTGGACTATCGCTGTCCTGAAAGATTTCTGTAAATGCCCTCTTAGTACAACCAACAGCCAAGGACTTAACATGTAAAGAGAAAGAGAACACTAGAAGTAGGTTGTAAGAAAAATTTCTGTTATGTATTATATTGAGTGTTATATATGGTTATATATGCCTTTTGTATGTTATATATATTTTATGTTATATATGCTATTATATGTATTGCAAATTTATATATGTCTGTATTATAATTTCAACGATATTATAAAATATACCTCTTGGGATTAGGTCTTCTTTAAAGTGATGAAATTCTGCATGTCTGTTCAGATTGGAAAACAAGATTTGCTCTTAAGAGTGATGTTCTCTAAACCCTTTTGTTCAAGAAAAGATAGAATTAAAGGATTAATTATACAGTAGTTAACCACAGGGTGTAGGCATATTACATCATTTGCATAGTAATGATGTTTTTTTTCTAGTCAATAGAAAGCTCAGTTCTTCAAACTGTTAAGAAATCTAAAAATTACAAATAATTAGGCCAGCAATCATCCAGTTATTGAATTTTAGTTATCTAGGCAGAGGAGAGCGAATGAAACTGACCATAAGGAATAGACAGCATAGATATCAAAAGGTCACATAGATCGTGTCTTAAGTCAAGAGCACCCTTACGATAGGAGGACTGATGAGTGTTTAATTAAGAAACACTTTCCCAGCCTAACAGTATTCCTAAGAGTACTGGTTTCAGTTCCTTGGGATTTCTAGAATTATTTTTTCCAAGATTTCTGTAGCAGCATCAGTCTTGGAGCCACTTAATTTTCTAATTGTGTAAAATGCAGCAGATAGCACTGCTGTGGTGAAGGACAGCAAATACCCTACAAGCAGTGCATCCAGACTCTCGTTCTGCCAGGACTCTTGTTGAGGACTAGTTGGAGGATAGGAAAAGGTAACTACTCAGTATTTTCTTACCCCGTCAGTGGCTTTGCGTGATGAATTTCACTGGTGACCATTCCTTAGAGGCCAATAAGGCAGTGGAGAGAAGGTGTGGAACAAACCAAGTTGTACTGTGTGAATCTACAGCACCATTTAATGGCATCACCCTAGGACTGACTAATAGCAATTGTCTGGTGTTTGGAGAGAGCACAAGTTTAAGTGTAGTGTTGGGTTGAACAAGAAGATGAAATGTTGGCAAGAAGAACACATAAACAGCTACTGATCTTTTTCAAAGTGTCTCAGTGTATTATTACAGAAGTCCTCTTGTTTTCAAGATCTCCTATGAAAGATCTTTGCTTAACATGAATTCATTTTAATGGTCATGAAAAGCTGAACGTCTGCTGTGTGCATATTTACATGGTGGAACTTTATCTTGTAATCTGCTATTAACATAGTAATTGGAATTACAGGAAAGGAACCCCTTCACAAATTATTTGCCTTTATATTTTCTGCAATGTCCTTAACATACTTCTCAAAAATAGAAGTTATTGAAGATACTCCTTCATAAAAAGTTGGAAAAATTTAATGAATAGTGTTACTGATTGGCAAGACCAGCTGTTCTGGGCAGGTTTCACAAGAAGGACCTGATATTTTGAGGCATCAAGCTTCTGCAACATCTTTTAACTTTGCTGGGTTTGAGGGCATTAATCACATTACTGGAAGGGAGAGAATTTTGTTTTAATTTTTTTTTAATCACAAGTTGATAGCCACCATGAAGTTATGTGTCTTCTGTCATTTGATTAGTCACATTGTTCCAGATATTGGTGACTTTCTCTGTCCTAGATTTTAATCTTTGTTTCATTCTCTGATTCTTTACTTGAAACCAAGCAGAGGAAATGATCTTACAGAAACAAGTTGGTACTTCTGTGTTATCATCTGGAAGAGCACTGATGTCTATGAACACACATTGCTAAAACTGGATGCCATCTTTCAAACTGATTTTAATTCAGAAAAAGTATTCTCAAAAATGCTGTTTCAATGAAACCTTTTTTTTTTCCTGTTAAAGCTGTGTCAAGGTTGTTCCCTGAAACAGTGCAATGATGGGCAGTGACTCGGAGCTGCAAAGGCTCAGAAGTGAAAGAATGGCAAAAGGTCAAGGAATATACACATTGGCAATTTTTCCCATGAGCTGTCCTTGACTGAGTTTCCTCAGGAGCCAGTTTCTTTTGCCATGCTCTGAATGAAGCTGACTGTCCGAAATAGTTTTGAGATACAGGAATTTGTTGAGGACTAGAGATTTTTACAGGCTGTAACCTGCCTAGGTTGGAAGATAAGGAAGTGAAAGACAAAAGTCAAAATGAAAAAAAACCCTCTTTTTTGTAATAGCAACAAAACCATAATTACAAAGAGAGGAGAGTAGAAGTGGAAGGCATTTTTTGTTACTTTTTTCCCAACAAGGTCTTTAAGAGAGGAAAATTTGTCTACATTGATTATCTTTCAGTTTGTACTGCCACTTGTTTGTTTTTGTTGTTGTTGGAGTGGTTTTTTTTTGCATTTGAAAGGGGGCAGACAACTTAAAGACAGCTAAATTCTTGCAAGTTCTGTGGATAGTGGAGATGGGATGGATATCCCATTGAGAGGACAAGTTCTTTCCATAATGAGGGCCATGGTTAGGAACTGGGGCTGTTAACAATGCAATTGCAGGGAACCAGAGTTCAATGACATCAGAAATACAATGTTATTCTTCATCAGCTTTGTGGGACAACTTTCTCTGGAATATAAAGATAAAACTAAAATTATAACTATGTAAATTAGATCTCACTCTTAAGAATGATTTGAATGAGAAAAGAAATTCTAAAGTTAAAAATGCAGTTATTTTTGATAATTTGCTTAGTAATGAAAGTCATGCTTTGTAAAGAGTAGAGAACAGATAAGCAGGTTCTTGGTAGGAGATGTACTATTTGTAATAGGGATGGTTTATTTCTTAACCCTAAGGTGTCATAGCTGCAAGTCTGTACACTTCCTTGTTAATACTGTTTACTGAAAAGAATTTTTTCTTCCTAAGAATTGCATTAACATTGTTTGCCTTGTGTTGATGTGTCTTCATCTCAATAATTATGTTATTCCATTGAAGTAAGTAGTATTTGTTTTTTAAACAAAATATTTGATGCATCCAACTAGGGGAGAGGTTAATATGGTGAATATGAAATAAATGTTTAAGAATCTGACTAACACTACAGTTGATGCAACAGTAATTGCTGTAATTAATTTTTTCCAAATATTTTCTGTTAGCATAACTTTCCAAAACCCATGCCATCTGGCTGAAAAATTCCCCATTTAACTATGGTTGAAAGGTGATAGTTTGTCTTTGAAGTAACACTATTAGTTTATCACACAATACTGCAAAATAATCATGTCTCAATCAGGATATCAGACAGCTTTAATTTCAGCATCAGAAAGGGATTATAAGGTATTCAGTGTCCCTGTGTGAAAAAAAAAAAAAAAGGCAGAAGATTTAGACTTCTACACTTCCTGGCATCAAAAGGGCATTTTTGCTCAGGGATTCTTAGGAAAATTAAGTGCAATGAATTTTGTTGTCCTAATTAGTTCTATATTTATTTGATTCAGAAATTAATTCAAATACCACATCAATACTGAGTAAATGTGTCCAAACAAGAGCTAAATGCAGTTTAACTACTCCACATTATAAATTGTTTAAAATATGTTTTAATACCATTATGTAAACAAAGCCTCAATCTTTTAAGTAGTACTTTTTTCCACAGGGGCATCTAGCAGTTGTTTATGCTGGGTTTTCTTTGCCATTTTAAATATTGAGAAGATGTGATTGTAACACATATCCTGAGTTGTTAGATGCCTCCAAACTGGGTATCTCAAGTGGATAGCTGATTAGCACTGTTTGCAGTGAAGGCTGTCATCACTTGGGGGAAAGAAATGTTAGATTGAATACCTACAATACTTTTATGGGTGCTAGGTTTAGCCTTCTACCTGCTAGTGGTATATTTGGCAACTGCTACTCCTAAGAGTCTTCTTTCTGTGTTGTTTTCCAGTTGCTTTTAGCCATCTCATTTTCTATTGTGGATTGATAACAGGAGAAGCCATAATATCTGTAGCTGCCACACTCCTCATAGGTATTCTGATGCAGCCAAAATTTCTAGGTGTTCTGTTGGAAGTCCAGACCAAAGTAAAGCTTTGTTGCTTGCCTAAGTAATTTGTACAACACAAAATCTGTAGTGAAAAACTCCATATTGTCGTGAGACAGTCTCTTGCAGACATATTCTTCCTTGACTCTTGACCTGGGTGTAGTCCATGACAAGAAATTTCACCTGATGTTCTGCGATTTTTAAGTTTCCATATTAGCATCTTGAGAGTGCCTGTACCCAGCACATCCAGAAGGCAGAATATACTCATCCAAAGTTTTCCCAAGTCTTCTAAATATTTTAATAGATTCATTCAGCTATTTATGTGAGATTAAGTTTCTATGATGTATCATTCATATGATACATGTGAAATACTACTTCTTTTTTCTTTTTCCAAAACATGTGAAATAAGATAGAATTCTTGGTCTTTGCTTCTATTTGTGTTTTGTACTGAATTGCATGTTTTTGCTTTCGTGTAATGCTTGTCTTTAATGAGATAGTGTTCTTTATTACCAAGGTGTTACAGAAATGTGGCTTGACAAAACACCTTTAGGTTTGGTGATACACTCCAAATGTTTTTTTCAATCTGCTGCTACAGCTCACAGTAACATGGTTGTTGACTTTGATAGGTAGAAAGGAGAAAGTCATAGTTTGTTCTTCCTTCAAAACCCTTTATTTGGAATGTTCTGCTTCCTTTCTTACACTTTTTACAAAGTCCTTTACTTTAAGGAGTAAGTTCATGCCTTCTCTCTCATAAGGGTATAGTAGTAATCAATAATCTTGTCTCAGTCTTACAGAGAGAGAGATTTAAGCGATTAATATTTATGCATAATACTTTAAACACTGAATGACTTTGTATATATGAAATTCTATTTTATTACAAACATTTCAAAGGGTTTTAAGAGTCTTATAACATTAATCAAGGTGAAACTTGAGTACAGCAGAGACAATAAATGTTTTGCTTTTGGATTTCAGCTATAACTCTAACCACAGGGCACATGGCTGCATCCCTGCTAGCAAATTAAGCACTGCCAGTGCCTGTTAGGCTCAGTGGCCAGCTGCTGTGGTCTAGCCACATCCATGGCATTAAATCTCATATCCTCTGTAACAAGAGGACTTCATTAAAAATGCAGCTTGGAAATCCTTCCTGGCCCGGTTAATTCCCAGAGGCTGCTCAGAGGTTGTGTGCAAGAGGGCTCTTAGACTGGTCCAAAGCCTTACCTGAATAGGTGAAATGATGTTAGCAGTATCAGGTACAGTGCTGAGTTTGTTTTCTGACACTGTGTCAATGCATATATGCAAACTGTGCATCCTCCTATGCTCAGTTGTTTAATCATTTCAAATGACTAGCTAAGGCAGAAGCAAGAGCTGCTTGACTGTAGAACTGAGGACAGTGCACTGCCTGCTTGCTTCAGTGTGGAGAAATGTAAACATGAGTTTTGCAGATCTGCACAGGCACATAATCCATTCACAGTATGGTCAAAGCACAACATGCACAAATAGAAATTATTTTGAATAAAATGAACCAAAACTCATCAATATGAATCTTGGAAACATGGAAAACAGTCCTGTGTTGCATATGACATACTGTATAGTGTATATTTCATTTAGCTTAAAGTTTAATTTCTCCAGTTAATGATTCTTACACAGTTGCCTTTGGGACACTGCTCCCCAGTGTAATATAACCCTCTAACTTCTGGCAATTTTTAGCTTCCTTGTATACATCCACAGAAGCTAATCTGAATTGTGCCAAAACAGAATTAATGAAATTAAAGACAACTCAATCATCTAGCAAGGCTGGAACACAGCCTTTATACCTGAAGTTCGTCCTAAATTATGTTCTATTTTACCAGTTTTAGTATGTAGAGGATTTCAGTTTTAATGGGATAGTGGAGTTGAAATTGCAGTTGCAGCCAAAACAAGAACAATCTGATTAGCTGTGTACAGTCCCTTCAACCAAGTAAGGATTCATAGTAATTGGCTAAACATGTTAGAATTGCTAATGATAAAGGCTATGACAAAGAGCTAAGAAAGAAACTGCCTAAAAGAAGAAATATGCCCAATACATTTTTTGTACATTTTTTACTGTCTTGAATTTTCAGAAGTACAGGGAAATTTCAGCTTTAAGGAACCATTTTGCATAGAATGGGAAGGTACTTATAACTCTAAGAAATTATTATTTCTGCCTAGTGTTTGATTTACAGTATTTGTTTGGAGATATACTGTATTAAGCTGTATGTCCTTTTTAGGAGGGATAGGCTGGCAGGGTGAGGAGGTGGAGTTGCTCTTTATGTGAGAGAGCATTTGGAATGTATTGAGCTCTGCTTGAGGGGCAATGATAAGCAGGTGGAAACCTTGTGGGTAAAAATCAGGGGAGAGTCTCGTACGGGAGATATTGTAGTGCGTGTTTACTACAGGCCACCTGATCAAGATAATGAAACTGGTGAAGCCTTCTATAAGCAGCTGGAAGTAGCCTCGAGATCACAGGCTCTGGTTGTCATGGGGGACTTTAATTACCCAGACATTTTTTGGGAGACTTACACAGCCAGGCATACACAATCTAGTAGGCTCCTCCAGAGCATTGATGATAACTTTCTAACTCAGGTGGTGGGGGAACCGACAAGGAGAGGAGTATTGCTGGACCTCATTCTAAGAAACAAAGAGGGACTCGTTGAGGATGTGAAGGTAGGGGGCACCCTTGGCTGTAGTGACCATGAG